>JADLZK010009338.1:0-86381 GCA_015847255.1 Hyparrhenia diplandra | reverse complement strand
GTGCATGAAATGATAAACACAGAACATAACTTTTACTTCATGATAAAAGTTGCAACCCAACAAAAATCAACTTGTTAAACTACTCTATAAGATATCATCACCATTGCCTAAAGCTGAGTTCTCGAAGGTCCATTAGATTGTGGTATGATCCAAGATTCATAAAACAACCCAAAAGTCACACAAAAACCTAAATTATTTTGACACTAAACAATTTATAAAACCACATGAAATAATAGAACTTAAGATAGAAAAATAATTTAAATATTTCAAAACGAGTCCAAACTTTTATACAAGTAGGACACATCATAAAACAGTACCAAATAAATTTTATGATTTTTGAAGAAATATTTTATTTTCTAAAAATCATAGAAGATGCATTTTTCAATTAAAAGATTGTATTTTTAAATCATGCAAGAACTACTCAAAAATCAAAGTTTCAAAATTTTCATGGGTAGATATACTCATAGGAAGGTTCTCAAAGACCTTTTCGTAAATTTTTGGAAAGCTTATTTTTGAATTTCTATGAATTTTACAAAACGGACACTATTCATTCATAAAGAAAAAGATAAAACAAAACTTAAAAAAGAAACGCCATTGGTCGATTCCCTGCCCAGCTTGACCTGCGTGCCAGACGCACGCGCTCAAGGTACAACTGGGCGTAAAACGGCGCTCACTAGTCATGCTGGCTATCGACAGCATGGGCGGGCGTCGACGCCGACGCGTAAATCGCCGCACGGCTAGGAGGTCTCCGACGACGCCGCTGCACCTAATGACTCCCCTCGACACCGCTGCATCACCTAGCAGCCCTTTTGCCCTCCTCGAAACGCCGCAGCAGTGACGCCGCGCGCATCGCGACCTCGGGCGCGGTTGATCGGTGCGCGCGCTCACCGAGCTATCTCCGGCGACTTCGAGGACAAGCGAAATCCAAGACTATCAGCGACCCCGAGCCCCTCAAGAAAACGAACTAAAATCGCCCTACTGTGCAACTACAACAGCAGCGCGGCACGCATGACGGTAGGCTCGCGGCGCCGACGCTCGAAATCACTATGGCAAGGTATAGCTCAAAACCAAAGGGTCCTCAGAAATGCGACGGGATCTCGAGGTGCTAGTGCTCACGCTTGGATGGGCTCTGGAGATATGACGCGAGAAGGGTCGCCGGCGGATGTACGGGTAACCCGCGGTGTACTCCGGGCGTAAGGACCGCTGCTCCGCGACTTGAGACTCGGGATCGCTAAAAACCATCGAGCGCGACGAGCATTAGGGATGACGCAACGGAGCTAGGGCGCAAGTTGGTTCAGCCGTGAAGCTCACCGTAGCTGCACGGCTACGCGTGAGACGACGCGGCGGCGCCGCTGCCGCGGCCACTTAAGAAGAAGACGCCGCTGCCGCCCTCGGCCGCGGTAGCGGCGCTAACTACCTCGAACGGCGCGCCAAACGGCTGGCGAGCCGTGGCAGGATGATGGCTATAGGTGAAACGAGAGCGCGAAATCCGGCGAAAGGTGAAAGTCGACGTACGTGCGCGAAGGTGGGAGAAAAAGAAAAGGACGCGCGCGGCCTCGCTGCCTTAAATGGAGAAGGAAAAAGGACGGGACGTGGCGGGTGCTTCGCGAAGACGCCCCAAGTGGGTCGAAGCTCGCTGTGGACGCGCTAACGCCGCAGTAGAACGCCACGGCACACAGCTTCCCGCATATGCCGGTATGGAGAGGGAGCGAGGAACCCTGCTCACCGTAGCACTCAAAAACCCTAACTTTTTCTCTCGAATTTGATCAAATTCCTCCCCCAAATTTGAACTGTACTTGAAAAACTTCAAAAAGCTAACTTGGCCTAATTTTTCAAGAGCTACAATTTTCACAATTGGAAGATTTTCAAATTCGGCCTCTAAATATGACTTTTTGAAATGGGGTCAAAAAGGGACAGAATTTGAATTCAAAATTACTTTGTAATTTATTTAAAAACTTCAAAAACTTTGTACACCTCTTTTGTACATCAAAAACAAGATCTACAACTTGGCTTTTGGAAGTTTTGGCAAATTTTGCTTTAGATTTTGAATTATTGAAAAAGGGGATAAAAGAGGGAATGGAAATTAGGTTTTCGAGCTCAATTCAAACTTGAATTTGATTCAAAATTCTGTGATTCCCAACCTATACTATCAAAACCATCATTCAACAACACGCTTAGGATCAAAAACATAAATTCGAATTAAATCACTCTAAAAATTCTTAAGCACAACAAATCCTTTTAAATATAAACTTATTTTTAATTCAATGCAAAATTTTTAAATTCTCTACTCATGCATGCTTTTACAATGATCATGATGACATGGCATGTTTTTAGTAACAAGAATAACACGTGGGTGTTACGAAGTCAATTTATTGATTTGATTTTGAGGAAACTATAGTTGCCTTATATTAATGATTGTTGTACTTTGAAAACTTATTTGGGCTCGTGGTTACTCGTTTGGCGCAGGGCGGATACGGAGAGCGATAGGAACCGAAGCGCGGACATAATCTGAATCGGCTTTAGGCCCACGCGACGAAGGCGCAGGCGCGAAACGAAAAATATGGACAAGAAATTCCCTTCTTTTGCTGACCAATTTAGCCTTCAGGACCGTAGTCTTCTTCATTTTCAGCTACAACATATCAATAAAACTGACCCACCTGCACGGCTGCACTTGCTATGCTATTCTCACTTAGGATGATGATCACAGGGCGAGGGAGTCGAAGCAGAGCAGAGGTCCCCGAAGCATAAAAGAGTGTTTTGTTCTCACTACATGCTGAGCAGCTTTAAAAAGCTGAAACGCTTCTTGGTATAACACAGCTTTTCTTATAAAAACACTTATTTTTCTTTGTGATGAAGCTGAAAAAGTACCTTTTATCTCAACTCTCCTCCTATTTCACTCTCTTATCCATGCATTAAGCTATTTGAAGCTATTTTACCGAAAGTTTTATTTTTCCAAAACAGTTCAACTCTCAACTAAACAGTTGTTGATGAAGAAAAACAACTTTACTTACTAGTGAAGCCGAGTGGTGCCAAAGATATGGCCATCGTCCCCAAATCCATACATAGATTATTTTGATGATAAATAGGGATGCACTGCCTCCCCAACGCTCAAGAAGAACCTCGCCGCAATGAAAACAGAACCGCGTGAGAGCAGCCCGCTATATTAAAAGAAGGAGACGCCGAATGCAAGGTTACAAATAAAACAGAGATATAAAGAGCAGACAAAGGTTAGAGTCAAAGCTGAGGGAGCCTCATTACCATCAAATCTTTTTGTTGCTTTGTGAGGGGTAGATCAGATCATCCTTACGCTAATCATGTACTCCGTCACTACGTACTAATCACCATCATGCATTTTGAGCATTTGATTCACTGACCACGCTCTTTCAAATTTTTTCAAAGTTTTTTTTTTTGTTTTTTCTCCTCCATCTTCTTCCACACCACCCGTTTCAAATTTGTGGCCGAGAAAAATGAATTATTTTTTTTTTAAAAAAAACTCTTCTCGTTCACTTCTCTCACTCATGCAGTCCATCGTGTTGCAGTGAATCAGGCTTTGTTCAGGCATCAGAGAGACGACAGGTCCTTTCACATGCCCACACACACACACAGCAGCCTTCATCAAGCCAAGGCCAGTAGCAGCCCAGTGGTAAACCAGCTCACCTCGCTCGCTGCTCTTCATCCCCACAGTTCACAGTCCCCAATCCCCATGGCCGCCCACCGCCTCCTCCAGCTGCTCGTCCTCGCCGCCGCCATCACGGCCACCTTATCCCAGTCGCCAGCCGCCGCGCCATCCGTCTCCCCCTCCGGCGCCGCCCCGCATTCCCCCACCTCATCCTCCACCGCCCCCTACCGCCCGTCCTCCCCCTCCAAGAACACCCACATCTCCACCTCGCCCGCCGCGTCGCCGTCCAAGTCCCACTCCCACGCCGGCGCCAAGCTCACCTCCCCATCCGCCTCCCCCGCGCCCACCCACCCCCGTCCCCACCTCCTCCTCCTTCACCACCGACCCCAGCACCCATCACCTCCTCCCAGCCGCCGACATTGCCACCACCAGCCATCGCGCCGGCACCCTTGACCGTGACCGCGCCTCCGCCCGCCGCCGCGTCTTCCCCACCTGTCCCCGCACCGACCACACTCCCTCCCCATCCCCGGCCCCGGCGCTCGCCCCCGCGCCGTCACCGTCGTTGGCGTCCCCTCCGGCCCCGGCGCCCGTCATCCTCGCCGCGCCTGCTCCGGCCGTCACCGCGGCGCCCGCGCCCGCGCCCAGCAAGACGAAGCCGACGAAGAAGAAGCACGCCGCGGCTGCACCGCTCGCCGCCGCGTCCCCGGCCACCACCACCACCGGCGCCGGCCTCGCTCCTGGCCCTGGACCCTCCACCGCCGACATGATGGTACGTGACCACTGCACTGCACCTCTCTCTCTCTCTCTCTCTCAAAAGTAGCGCTACAGCGGCAAGGGACGCACGGCTAGCTGAGTAGCTGCACTGCAGTCGCACACGTGTCACGACCGTAGACGGCGGGGACTCCGAACCGGGCCGCATTTGATCCCACCACCACTACCGGGCACAGGCAGCCAGCCACCGGCACGGAGGCCGAGGCACGCGAGCCGCGCAGGGCCCCACGAGTCAGCGAGAAGCATGTCTGTCGGGTGGGTCAAAGCACCAGGCACAGAGGCCGCCGGGCTCCGGAGCCCGCGCACGCGCACCCGTGCGGACGGGACCCCACTCCATGATTCGTGGGCCCGCCCTGGCGGGCGGAGGCACCGAGGCAGTAGCCGTTCGGGGGGCGTGGGTGGGTACGGCGCCGCGTGTAGGTGCACCAATAATTTCTCCGCCGCGGGACGTGGCCGTGCATGCTCGTCCGTTTGTGCGTTTGACGACTCGGGCTCTCTGGCTGACTGACTGGCTTGTGGGCCCTTTTGTTTTTTTGCAGAGCGGAGCGGCACGGGGCCGCGGCGGTTGGACGGCGACGGGAGCAGTGGCGGTGCTGGTTCTGGTGGTGTCGCTGACGGTGGGTCCGACGCTGGCGTGAGGAGTGGTGGGGCCCCATATGTCAGGGTCGACAGAGTGGTTTTCATGTGATGTGATGGGAGCAGTAGGGGTTTTATGTGTACGTGTCCGCATGTCCGCATGGAGTATGTATTTTGTGCTACTGCTGCACGTTATTCTCTGCACTGCATGGATGAACTTTGAGGCTCAGAATATAGTAGTATCACTGTATTTTGTGCTAATATTGCAGAACATTTTCATGTTTGATTATAATTGATTACTACTACTGTGCCTATTATGCTATGATGGTCTTTTTTTTTTCTTATTTTTGTTAAGGCTCTTTTGGTCTTTTCCAATAGGCACACACACTCTGTACATTGGTAGTGTTGCTGTTATATAGTGCTATGGCGCACGCACGCACACTATTGTCCCAGAAGCAGTCTTACATACTGACACCACAAAATCATCCTTTGGCTATTCGCTAGTTGAGGATGAAAACTTATATTAGAGCACCAACTTTCCTTCAAAATTTTTAAAATTTCCATCACATCGAAGTATTAAATGTACCAAAAGACGTATGGCGGGTATGAAACGTATGTGAACAAAAAAAAACTAATTACACAGATTTAAATGTATTTTATGAGACGATTCTTTTGAGCCTAGTTACTCCATGGTACGATAATATTTACCACAAACGAAACGTGCTACAGTGCTTTTTTCGATTCGGAACAGTGCAAAAGTTGGTGCTCTAACCACACTCTTTATTTTTGCGAGGAAAACTTGGGTACCCTAGCGCCGATTCATCAATGTTGTAGACTTGTAGTACATAGTACTCCCTCCGTCTTGGTAAAGGAAGTCCTTTTGGACAAGGTTTGGGTCAAACATTGGGAATGTAAATCATCAATAACTTTTAAGTTATTGAGTTTGTAAATGTCAAACTTATATGAATAGATTTGTCTTAAAAATACATTTATAAAAGTATACATATATCACATTTTCATAAATATTTTTAGAATAACAAAAGGTGAAAGTTGTGTTTTGGAGACCGTGTCATTTGTCCTAAAGGACTTCTTTTACCAATACGGAGGGAGTACAGTACTACCTAGTAAGAACAAGCTAGGAATTAAAATTGTGCAGTCAAGACAACCACCAGTGCCAAACCAGCCTCTGTAATTAATTTGATGGCAGTGCTCTGCTCTCCATGATCAAGACTTGTCCCGTGTAGTGAGCTATCAGTCTTGGAAGCTGCCGATGGTCACAGTAGGCAAACACTCTGCTGACGCTAGCCTGCTAGCTTATTTTCCAGTCGTCGGTCCTCGGATGGCCGACGGCGGATTTTCTTTTCCTTTTTCCTTTTGTCGAGGGGTTGACCGATTTTCTTTCAACGGAATCGATTTGTTTGGTGATTTGGGCGATGGATAATGTGGCTTTTCCAATGTTTGGTGTTCCTTGGCGGAAGCAAAGGTGGATATGGATCGTCGTGGTGGTGGAGTTGATGGCGAACTAGAGGTCGGAGACGAGGAAGATGAGATTAGTTCCCGAGGACTCAAGTGTAATTTTTTTTTCTTCGGAGTTCAGTTTGTAATAGGGGAGAATGTACTTGTCTTTGATGCTTAATATATCTTTCTTTTAAAAAAAAAAAAAAAAAAAGAATGTGTCGGACGCGTTTACGGTTTATTTTGTTGATGTTTCATGCCGTTGATAAGCCGGCTATTGATGTTGTTTTGTTGTGAGTGAAAAATATTGTATCATAGCGATAAATCGGACCGATAAGTTCAAGCGAACAATAATCAGATCTAAACTATAGATTTCCGCCACTCATGGACTAAAACAATGACTCCTCTACTCTTCTTTTCCACAGATAAATCAACCGTGCGCGATGTGCTTGTCTCCTGAATCCAGATCGCAGCACTGTCCTTGTTAGGTCCACCTAGATTTATGCTCTATTTGGATCCACAAAGCTAAATGTTAGCTGCTAGTTGAAAGAAAACTAGGCAATAGTTGTTTACTAGAGGAGCTATATCAGTGGATAGTTATTACTCACTCCATTCAAAATTATAAGATATTTTAGCTTTTCTAGATAAGTAATAACTTTTGATGTGCACTATGTCTATAACTCTACATACAAAGTAAAAGTATTATAATTTGGAACGGAAGTAGTAGAACTTAGGTAAATTGTGACGGCTCATTTCTTGTATTAGCTTAAATAGTTCACCTTGAGCTTTTAGTTGAACTATGGGATTCTTCCGCCTGGCGTTCTTTAGCGGGTATGCAATAGAAAATGCAAATAAATTTGATTAGATGTTAAATTAATTATAGAAGTGGAAAACGGGAGTTGGATGGACATGAGAATTTAATTGGAGAACAATAAGATGCCTATATAGGAAAATTAGTAGTACCATCAAACAATATGCTTTGCCATCATAAATCTGCAAGGAAATGAAAAAAAATAAATAACATGTCGAACCATATGTCTCGGTATTCCATAACAATTATTTTCTAAATGCTAACTCAAGGAATTCATAGAAAAATAGGAACTTGGATGTGCGAATTTACTGTGGTAAACTCTTCTAAAATCGTACATATCATCATCTGATTTCTATTGACATGTGATCATAAAAATATTATTTACATGAGTTAAATATTGTGCATCATGAAATATTTACGGTAAATTTGTACATTGTAATTCTATGAAAACCTGAGGGTTAAAACAATATTTCTAGAATACATTAATAATTTATTTGGATTATTACGATATTTCATAGAAAATAAGAGGAGGTTTGTGCAAAATGCACAACCTTATCCTCCCAATCCCATGCCGCACGGACGGTTCCTCATCAGTGAAAAACGACGGAGCCGTAGGCCGCCGCCGTTGGTCCTCAGGACCGGTCGTGCGCGTCGCCTGGCCGTTCAGCCGTGAAAGCCGCACCCTATGGGGCCAGCCTCGGGCGCCGCGATGCGTGGGCCCAGCCGCAGATTCCACGAAGCAAAGCGCGAGCCGTGCGGGCATCGCAGCGTCGCAGTTCGCCGCCGCGCCGGAGACGATGCTTCAGCCGGCTGTCGTCGGGCCGTCCGCGCGGGGACCTGGGCGGAGCCTCGGCGCGTGTCCGCTCGTGCGCCATCCGCTGTCGCGTGGGGACCGGTGGCGCCATCCGCTCGTCGCGTGGGGACCGGTGGCGCCCGCCGGTCCGTCTACAAAGCCCACAAGCGCGAGCGGAGTCGTGAGCCTGGAACGGCGAGGCCCCTGGATCGGAAATTTTCATTACATTACCCCGTAATAGATTCATCTTCCTTGCGCGACCCGGGTTCCTGAACTCATCTTCTATTTCGAGGTCGTCGTCCGCCGTCCTTGAGCCACGACGGAGCCGCGCGCCGCACGCCCCGACGGCCTCGAACTAATCCACGCCGGTGCATCGGCGTCCTTGGGCCACGACGGAGCCAACGCTCGCAACCGGCGGAGCCGCGTCCGCCGCCTCCCCGCGCCTGGCGTCCTCGTCCTCGCACGGAGGATCCGGGCGGCCTCGACCTCGCGTCCTGCATCCTCAGATGAAACTCCCAAGCGCCTCAACGGGAGTTTCATGCCTGTTTCCGATCCTGCACGCCACATCAGCAAAAGCACATCGAGCTGTGCTACTTCCCTATGATTGATATTCATTGATTTTGCTCTACATGAACACTGAGACAAGCATACCGTGACAAGACAAAGGCCAGATGTGTTGTCCGTGCTAACGCTACAGTAACGTTTAGAAAAGATAAATAGTGAAACTAAAATAGATCACACGATTTTTCTTTTTAGATCAAGGGTTAAGAGCCATGGTTATATTGAAAGCAGAGAGAACGTGCGGGGATACCAGTTTTATAGACCAGGTCCAAAAGGATAGCAAACAACGCCTCCACTAAAAACAGACCCACCATCATGCCGGCATGGCTAGAGAAAAATAGAGGGAAAAAACTTACATACTCTTAGACTATGACACAAGCTTTGAGTATCAGAAAAGATAAAACGCAATGTGCCTGATTATCATACACACCAAGATCTTCATCATATGTTGTCTGGCCTCCTTCAAATTTCGGCACAAACCTCATTCATTGACACCACATCCTCCGGCTTCGTCAGTACCTACCATTTTTTTCAGAAAACTAAACGCCATATGGGGGATTTGAGGATCTTCTTTAAGACTAAATCATTCCTAGTTTTCCATAACTCCCATTCTACTGCAGCTATAATGCACCAAGTTGCTAATTAATATAGGCTCAGATTATTAGTGTCAGTATGTTTTGGTTAGAATGAGATCTTGACAAACTAAGATGCAGAATCAAGAATCCATTGATTATTGAAAAGTTGTATCCAATAAACAGGATTGAGCCAGAGCCAGTATGTGTTGGCCTATTTCTTGCTCAACTGAATTTCAACAAAAGGATACTGATCGAGCCTTATTCTACAAATCTTACCTAGCATCTTAGCTTATCAAATTATGGCTTTCGAAGGACTGCTGCTGCGCTCACAGCACTCTGAATATGTTGCAATTGCAATGATGTATAAGCGTCAATTCGGAGTTTGGTCAGCAGGGCAAATAGCACATCCAGAAAAAATCTGAATAAACATATAATAACCTTCCCAAGCATCCCATTTAGCCGGCTATGTCCTTCAGGTTGAAAATGCCTTCAGATTGAAGTGATGAGTCCTTTTAGATTTAATAACTACTCTATTAGGAAACTGTTAGCAAGCATTATTGTGGTTTAAAAAGATGCAAGATCCGAGAGCACAAGGATAACCAAACTGTATGTGTTCATCACTGTACCTAAGCTGAAGCACACACAAGTTTAACTATTCTATCAGTTTTTAGGATCTCCTCTAGTGAGACAATAGTGAGGCAAGGAAAGATTGCGTACCACCAGAAGCCGGCCTTGCGATTGTGCTCTTTTCCCTTCCTTGTTTGCTGTCATGATGAGCTTGGTGAGATAAGCCATTGCATATCTTTATTCTGAAGCAAAAATGGAATGTATTGCCTCCATTACTAAACCAACATCACTGCCAAAGACTCAATCCCTGAATTACACAACCAAGAATTCATGTGACACAGTAGAATCATAAATTAATCATTCATTCAAACAACTACAATAGGAAACACCTTGATTCATCATGTATAGGACTCAAAATCGAACATATACAGAGAAGCGCCCAAAAAATATTTGATTAATTAGACTAATTCACAATCCAAGCCTTAAGAAAATAGACCGTGAAGAGCCGGCACTGGTTCTATATTTTCAGATGACAAAGCTTCTATATTTTTTTGTTTTCTCAAGAAAAGCACCTTGATTTTTTGTAGTTGTTTGGTGTCTCTCTTGAAAGCGCGGGTGACAGCCTCCACCTTCTCTTGAAGCTTTTTCTTCAGGTCTTCAGGAAGCTCATCTATGTTCTGAGGACGCATGCTATTGTCGTCATGCACCTCAGACCTAGTAGGATCATCACCAGCAGCAGCCTTGTCCGCCATGTTGCTGGAAGTAGATTGAATCGAAGTCGCCGCCTTGATTTCCCCAAATGAGTTGCCAAAAAAAGTGTGTTGACACTAAAAACAAATCTAGGTCAACACACCATCGGGCCTTGGACGCCCTAGAGGTTGCAAAGCACCTACACAACAGCAAGATTTCAAGCTTAATCGGTCAGATTGATCTAGAGACCGTAAAAATAGATGTGGAGCTCGATCTCGGCTGAAAAACGCTCCCGAACCACCTCTAGAAGGATCCGTCAGGAGGAAGCACGTGGAGGATCTCCTAGGACCAGCAAGGCCACCTAGGATGCCAACAAATTTCGTGGAGAAGCTTGCTGGACAGCAGATTGAAAAGCTGGAGAAAATAGGGTAAAAGAGGGTAATGTCGTGTTTACGTTTGATCGATTGGTAGATGGGATCAATCGGTCGTGAACCTCTCAATATATAGAGGGGGGTGGTCTTATCCCCTTAGGAGACACGCGTTTCCAACTCCAAAAACTACCAAAAACATGACTTGATTCGAGATCAAGTCGGTTTCCATGACGAACCGGCTTAGCCGGCTCTCAACCCGGCTAAGCCGGTTTTACAGCGCTGGCGCTGCGGGCAGCCGGCCTCAAGTCATGGCCGGTTTAGCCGGTTGTGAAATCCGGCTAAGCCGGTTTGTGTGTGGCACCCAGCCAGACCCCCGCCTGCGCCGGGTGAAGGCACCGAGCCAGCCTGGCACTCGGCCAGGCCGAGTGGAGAGAGGGAGCCGGCTTAGCCGCTTGCCAGCAAGCGGCTAAGTCGGTTTGATCAGCCCGCTTCGACTTGCCATCTTCTTCCTTTTCGATTCTTGGTCCACTTCGCTACGCCGTTGGACCTCAAACATGTCTATGACCTTCTTAACATTGCCAATTTGCCAAATATAACTTCGACATTTTTGAGTGTCAAAACATATTGTTACCCAACTATTTCCAAACAGTCAACCAATCTATTATTTTACTCTCGTAATGAGTATACACTAGTAGCCCTTGTCGTTTTTACCAAAGACTAGAATTGTTTTATGAAAAAGAATACAAGCAGATATCGAGATAGTATTGTTGTTCTCAATTCCATGATTTTTACGCCATTGTGTATTGATGAATTAAATGGCACTAGTATAATGCCCGTGCTAACGCTTACGGTAAAAAACATAAAACAAGATTCATTAAAATTCATGTTTTATATTGTATAAACAACTATTTTTATGAAGTAAAATATATGACTCTAATATTATACCGTTATGTAGCAAAACATTGAACTGAAGATAATCTTCTCTAATTTAAAGAATAAATATAGTTCTTTCAACCAAACCATCCAAATACATCAAAATAAAATTGATGAACCTGTAGATTTTGTAAGCATCAATCAATGACCAATACAAAAGGATCATGTCCTGAACATTGATGAATATATAAGAATAATTTACATACCACTACTACTTTATAAAAAAGATCTGATTCCCTCCACTATCGGCATGTCCTAAAATCACCGGCATGTACTTACATGGCCAACAAAGCAATAAAGCACCTTAGCCCAATACACATTATCTTGAAGGCTTTTGTATGCAATTTTGACAATATCCAGCTTTTGCAGGAGTCGGTTTTAGGCTGCAGTAGATGAACAAAAACAAATTACCACAATTTTGACAATGGTCAGACTGATGACAAGAGACCAAAACCAACATCACGTCGAGGTTGAAAAAGGAGTGTATTAACTTCAAGATATAATTCCAGATTGGTAGTAAATCCTTTCAAATTTGGCATATTATCAGATTGCAAGCAGATAAAAAGTATTTATATTGAAGTCTAAAAGGGGAGGCAAGTCAAAATGCATATAAACCAAAATATTTTTATTCAAATCAGTTAGACAGCTCCTTTTGAATAAAGGCAGCTACTTAGCTATCAAGTAGCAACACTTTTGAGTGGATCTGATCCTTGGTCATCAGGATGAGGAATGCAGTGTTCAGAACATGAGATTGTTTCTCTATAAAGAATTGCCAAGAGGATTCTTTGGAAGATATATGACAATAAAAGAGCATGGCACATATGATTATTTTCCCTGGGCTAACTGTGTTCAATGTTTAAATGTGTGGCACCTAATTACATTCCTAAACCCTTCCATGCTTTTCTGATAAGCAACACCAGTGAAGGCTTTAAAAACATGGTATATTGAAATTTCAGGTTCAAACCAGATGATTTATAATACAATGTGAGGCACATATTGATCTTGAGGTGAAGGTAGGTAATGTCGATTGGAGAAATTCACTTGACTATTTTCTCTAGCAACATGGGCAGGAAAAAAAAACTATTTTCTTACTCCTAAAATAAAATTTCTTCTAAAATGCTATTGACATATTGGCAAATTATAACATTCATTGTGCATTCGAAACTGCAGATAAAATAAAAAATGGCGAGCCTAAGCCTATCACAGATTTGACAAAAGCAAATTAATAAAAAAGCTTACACCACCATATCGATACCCCAGTGTTGCAGCTGCACTACATTGCTCGCCAGGAGCAAACAGAGCAGCCTGAATAGCTGGCTCAAAGACTTCCTTTTAGAGCCTTTGAGAGCAACCGTAGACTGGATAGACAATGGAACTTTCTTACTTGCATCATATTTCATCCAAGCGGTGTAGTCAATGACTGGACCAAAGCAACACATAAGTGGTTAGCATGTGAGCTTATTTTTAACAGAAGATCAACAGTTGAACACCGGTACCTGCAGCTATGACAGGAATTGATGTCATCCTATCAATCAAAGGAAGAAAAGGGAACTGCAAAGACAATTCAGGCTATTATTACTAATTTAGAATTTGATAAACTGATAACCAAGATAAGATCTAAGGACAACGTACTTCTGTATATGCAAAGATTCCAAAGGGAGCTGGTAATCCGGGCTGGTTCTGAAATATGGGGAATTCAACCTACAAGATGATCACAACAATTTAAGTTAATCGGGATACAGGAGGTGCGTTATAAACATCTTTTAAATCCAGACACAATAGCCCCGTCTAAAACAATATGACACTCCAGACTAAGAAATTTCTGGCTAAACCCATTTTAAGTAATGAATCTACCAAAAAAAAAAAAAAAATAACTATATAGAAAAAAATCCATTCGTTAGATAATCCATTGCAGCAATGCACAGAAGCACGTGAGAGCACAAAATAAAGTAGAGAAATTACATTAGGCTGCTTTATTCCAGCCTGTGAAAGGCGAGATCCCCAGCTCATCGACTAAAGCCAAGATGTTGTGGTACGATGCCTGTATCCTATGTGCAGCACCACGATGAGCGAATTACTGAAGAAAAACTGACGCGGAATGGAACCATATACGGATATCATATACTGAACGTTGGCATACCTCAGGCCAACCTCCTCGGTTGGGCCGCTCCGGACGAAGCTCCTCGGCGACGGCGGAGCCGGCGGCGGAGGCCACGCGGTGGCAGCCGGCCTCCGGCGACGAGTGGCTGAGGCCGCGTCCTCCAGGGCCGTGATGGCATCGTCCCCTTTGTCCTCGGCCGGAGCAGCAGCCATCGCCGCCGGCGCACGTAGCTAGGGTTTCGAGCCCGCGCGTGGGAACGTTGCCGTCGAAAGGAGGCGACCGGCACTCGCGTCTATTCCAGGAGGAGATGGCCGGTGGCGGGATCACCTCGCGCTAATCACTGCTCGCATCCTGATCCTTGAGCAGGCCGGCGGCAGGATTTGGAGTCTGCCGGTGACGGCATCACTGTAGGCGGCTGGCCATGGCCCATGGCAGAGGATCGCGGCAGGAACAGCGCGCGAGGAGGGTAGAAGCGTGGGAGGGGATTTTTGGAAGGAAAGCTCCGATTGGGAAGGCTCAGATTTTGCCGCGCGTGAATAACGCCGTCATTCGATGGGCCGTGGGAGGGAAGAGGATTAGCGCGTGGTGGTAGGGGATTACTTTGACACAATCATCCATGACCCTTGGATTATCAATGAGTAAAGAGAGAGAAAGGTGAGATTAGATCCTGACTGTTTATTTTGAATGATGTCGATTTTGTGGGTACATTTGGTGTGCACACGGTTGTGGCTCCTCGTGAGGGGCGTTTTTCGGTGTGGCCATAGCGTAGAAAAGTTGGTGCATTAGTAGGGTAAAATGCATAGCAGTAGAAATCATATTCCAGATAAACCAATTTTTTTGGATAATAAAAATAATACGCAAAATTGCATGTAGAGTTAAAGGAGCCATATAATAAATAATAAACCTATTAACCTTTTTTTTTTTTGAATGGGACTACGGCAGGCAATTGCCCGCCTGAATTTGGTAGACATGTCAAAGGTTCGAAACACATGCAGAATTTGCGAAGTAGGAAAAAAAATCAGGGATAAAAATTTTTGTATAATCTAACATAAAAACCATTCTCTAACGATTGGAATACATACCGTACCATTTCGTATTAGTTTCTCCATTCAAACAAATGAAGGGTTAGATAAAGAATTTTAATTAGTTTATAACCTAATGGCAATTAGTGTTACCCAACTGGAGAGATGTGCTCAGATTAAATGTACTATATCGTACAATAGCCCGATGTTCAGTTGGAGATGGATCTACAGTATGCTTTTGGGAGGACGAATGGTCTGGGTGTATCTTACAGCATGTTTTTCCCAGACTAAGCTTCAGGGTGTGTTTAGTTTCCATGCACCCACCCAAAAAGTCTTCTGATTCGCCCTGTCACATCGAATCTTTTAACGCGATTTACGAAGCATTAAACGTAAGTAAAAACTAATTACACAGTTTGGCTGAAAAGTGCGAGACGAATCTTTTGAGCCAAATTAATCTATGATAGTATAATATTTACCAAATACAAACGAAACGTGCTACAGTACCCGAACCCAAAATATTTCACCAACTAAACACCCTCTCATATGCGATGTCAGAAGGCATTTTTGTGCTTGAAGTGATGCAGGCCGATGACCTTGATTCTTTATTCATCCTGCCTCTTTCACAACAAGCTCATACAGAGTTCGAGCAGCTTCAGGAGCACTTGCAGAACATACCATATGGTGAGAATGCCCAAGACCGTTGGATGCCAATATGGGGCAATAGCTACTCACATCAAAGAAATTTTATTCCCATGTTTTTGAAGCTTTTGATGCCCACCCAATTTTCAGGGAAGTATGCATGCCCAGAATTAAATTCTTTGCTTGGCTAGTTCTGGTTGACCGGCTCAACACAAAAACAATGCTAACTAGAAGAAATTTACATGTCCATGAGGACGATCCATGTGTTCTGTGTGAGGCAAGGGCTGAAGAAATCATTGATCATCTCTTCTTCAAATGTTCATTTGCAGCGCAGTGTTGGGCAAGGATCAATTTTAATTGGGACCAATCACTCAACCTCCAGGGCCGTTTCATGCAAGCTCAACAAGCACATGGCTTACCTTTCTTCACTGAAGCCTCCATGATTGTTGCATGGGAGATCTGGAAAATATGAAATGACAAGATCTTTGATAGGAGAGACCCCTGCCAAGCAAGATGGTTTTGTAATTTCAAAAATCAATGTAATCTTGTGATCTTAGGTCGGCTTTTTGTTTTTATTAGATGCTTTCAGTTAATCCCCCATGTAAGTCTCTGAAACCCCTTTTAATACTTTTATAAAAGCGTTTTGACACTGTGGGGATCTCCCCACAGTTTTTGACGTTAAAAAAATTATTGTTACCCAACTATTTCCAAACAGCCAACCAATCCATTATTTTACTCTCGTAATGAGTATATACTAGTTGCCCTTGTCGTTTTTACCAAAGACAAGAATTGTTTTCTAAAAAAGATTACAAGCAGATATTGAGATAGTATTGCCGTTCTCAATTCCATGATTTTTACCTTATTGTGTAATGATGAATTAAATGGCGTGCATAGCAGTAGATACCAAATTCCTGATAAACCAATTTTTTGGATAATAAAAATAATACGCAAAATTGCATGTACTGTAGAGTTAAAGGAGCCATATAATAAATAATAAACCTATTAACCTTTTTTTTTGAATGGGACTACGGCAGGCAATTGCCGGTCTGAATTTTGTAGACATGTCAAAGGTTCGAAACACATGCAGAATTTGCGAAGTAGGAGAAAAAAAATCAGGGCTAAAAATTGTTTGTATAATCTAACATAAAAAACCATTCTCTAATGATTGGAATGCAAATGCCATTCTGGTGACTACAAATTCTGGATTAGCAAACGAAAATCTGCTGGACTCTTTGCTATGCTAGATATAGCAACTACTGGTGAGTGATCTGATACTGTTAACTTCTTTCCTTGACTGAGCAAAATTTTGTATGCTGCACTATTGACCAGATATTCTATTTCATGCAAATGGACTGTTGATCTGTAGCTAGTACTCATTTTAACCCAAGCCAGATAAATTGACGGTATAACTAGCAAAATAAACAGTTGTACGAAATGGAAGTGCACCGAGAGAGTGGGTATGCGCATATATTGGAGTATAATTAGAAAAGGTACGCTGTGTTGCCGCCAGTAGGCCAGTGTGAGACTATTTTACTATAATAGATTTAACTAAATTTATTTGAATAAAACTTAGGTACAAGTATTGGTTTGCGTTGTAAGAAAGTGCATGCCATATATAAACATATACTATACTTGTGTAGTTCCATGGCTGGCATTAAATATTCCATTAGGCATTGGGAATTTGAGAATCAGCCTAGACAAAAAGTTTTGTCCTGCAGAACCAAATATAATGTTAGGCAATCATCATGTCTTGAGAGAAGCACTTTCCGTTCGACCAGAGGTAAGCTAATTATAAAACTTCAACAAACCGATTGCTAGAGCTCTTTGTATAATTTATGGCTCTGCCATTGCAGCCCCGGCCCTATATATTCTTCATCTGTTGACCAAAAATTGTAATCCTTATATTCCCTGATTAAGTCGGGTGAAAAAAAAAACTTGTGCTTCCTCTTTTATCTTGCTCATTCAAGAGGTAGCACATGTGGCGCGAACTCCATTTGAATGATTTGAGTTGATTCAAAAACATGAAATGTGTCGACCCCCGAAAGGACAATTGGCAAATTTAAAGTCTACAAACTATTACAGTGGTCTACTCTTCTTTGAACCTACAGTAAAAACTTATAACTGCACAATGCACCTGCACTGTTTAGGCTCTCACTGCAGAACGCACCTGCCAATTGAACAGAAGCAAAAATGCTTAGGCTCTCACTGCAGAACGCACCTGCCAATTGGTAATGAAAGATGACCGAACAAAATAGGATAGGTATCAAGCAAAAGTTCCAAATCATCAAAAAACATTCAGTTAGAGAAGACACCTTCATTCAGTGATAGATTAACCAGCTGCTGCTTGGGGGAGGCATTGCTCTGCTGGAGATGCTGGCACTGCGTAGGACCTCCATGGCTTGAGCAACAATTGCCTTGAAATAAAGCATCTGGCAAATGCAGCACGAGGAAAATCTTTGTCTGGTCCATCTCCAAAAGCATGGTAGTTACCTTGGCAGCCTGCTCACGCCGGGCTGTTCGACAGGAGTCAGTGAAATCAGGTGAGGCTTCTCCAGAGCTAGAGGATGCAGTGATATTGGCTATGTCTGCAGCTGGTGGCTGACATTGTGCTATTGCTGAAGAGGTTTATTGAACTGAGTGACCAAAAATATAACATAAGAATTATTTGGATGCTTTGATTACAATACTCAGATATATTATATAATCTGAATAGCCTGCAGTATCAAAATGACCAATGCAAAGCAGTCAGTAATAATTTGAAAAGAACAAGTTCAGTTGCACATTTGGAATAGAAAATACCAAAAACAAGTGCCAGTCATTACATCTGAAATAGAGGTTTCAACAAATCTAATCAGGTGAGTATAAGGTCAAATCTTATACACCATTCAAAACTATTTACACAGACCTACAATGAGATCATAGAGATGAAGAGCACCAAAGAACAATGCAAATGAGAAATCCATTTAGTCCTATACATGTATGCACATGAAGGACAGGAAGCCCAATCACTGATAAAGGACTTAGCATGGATAAAGTTCATTTTATAACACGACAATCACAATTATAGAAATATATATATATTCAATCCTTGTTAAAGTTTGAACCCGTCACTGCACACTCTGCATATTACAAAAGGATATGCATTGAGCATAGCACAACCTCACAGTGTATCATAAAAAAGATCAAAGTGAAGTGCAGTGGGACAGAACTGAACTGAATGGAGGTTTGATATGTCTACACATTAAAATAGCAAGGAATATTAAACCAATCAGTATAGTAGAGGATATGTACCAATCCTCCCTTGTTTTTTTCCTGTTAATGATAAAGAGGAGGCCTTTTTTTTGCTGCTGATAGAACGTGTAATAATTATAAAAGATACATATATTTATAAAAATCAAAGAGATTTAACTATTCAATACTACCATAAAAAATACAGTATATACTAATTGTTCGCCAGTTTGAATGTATACCTGATAAATAAATTTGAGTCCCCAGTTATGAGCTGATTTGCCTCTGACAATGCAAATTGAGCCGTATTTCTTTGGCTGGCCTGTAAGAACATCAAGTTTGCAAAGCTTTAAATATTGTTTGCCAATGATATAATAGAGCTTTGAAACCATGAAGTGGGACTAAAAAAATATATACTAATTGGTCATTTGGTTTGAATGTATATCAGCATACGTACCTGATAAGCTATGAGCTGATTTGCCTCTGACAATGCAAATCGAGCGTATCTCTTTGGCTGGCCTGCAAGGAACATCAAGTCTGCAAAGCTTTAAGTATAATTCGCCAATGATATACTTCAACTTTGAAACCGTGAACTGAAACCAAGCAAAACACAGTGTCTAAGTGTACCAAAAAAAATAAATGTGTTGAATGTACACAGAGTATTGGTTGCAAAGCGTTAGCTATAGCTGTAATTCTCGACATGACTTTTGCAGGCTAAGTTACCACATTCAGATAATTTTAGGCATGCACAAAAAAGGTCAATCGTCACAAAGCTATAACCATGAAGGATTTGGCTTTTAACTTTACTGAAGACTTCAGTCTAAATTTCAGTGCAAATATAAGTCAGGACATATTTGTTATTGTGGATACAAGTTAATTTAAGTAATATAATAATTTACAGCACTGAATATCACTGCCCTGGCCAAGGCAATATGTCGAGCACATTACGTACAAAGAGGAAAGAGGAGTTGAGTACAGGTTGCGGCACCACGGCAATCAGCTCATCGTCATGGCGCTTGGTGAACCAGATCCAAAGCCCCTCGGATTCACGCTGTCAGACACAGCCTTGCACACCGTAGCGCACGTTCCTGCAGCCCCGCGCTCCGCCGTGCCTTAGCCCTCTCGAACCTCCGTCGAAGTCAGGCAGAGCAGGGACTTGGCGGCGTGGCGAGCCTCGGGCGGAGCAGGACCGTGGCTGTTGGGGCACCCATGCCGCGCCAGCGCGCCGGGGAGCCTCTCGTCGTGCTAAGGACGCGACGCCGGGGCCGCCGCGCGCTTCGCACTGCGCCACCTCGGTGTGGGGTCCGCCCTAGCTGAGGTTGGCATGGTGGGGCCGCTGCGCCGCCGCCGTGCGCCGTCCACCAGCACCGCCGGAGAGCTACGAGGCAGGCGAGGGAGGGCCCAAGATGAGGAGGAGGACGAGGTGGAGGGCGTGCACTGCCGCCTTGCCCGCGTCGGAGAGAGGCCTGAGCGTAGAGAGGGCAAGGGCGAGGGGATGAAGGAGGTCTGGACCGCAGGCAGTATTTTGCCATACTTCGAGGGCTATTTTGCATATTGGCCGGGACTCGCACGATCTTGGCCGTCCGTCTGGCCGATCCGACGGTCGGGAAAAATCCGGCGACGTGGCCCAATGGTTGGGCTTCTTTTGTTGCGTGAATCGTCTTTAGGAGATAGGCTAGATAGGTATGTTAAAAAACGTGGAACCAATTATTTGAGTTTACTAAGAACGCGTCCGCGCAGGGCCGCAAATCCAAAAAGGCAAAAACACTAATTCGACAACTCATAAATTCTATAGATCTCTTTTATTTTGGGCTCCAATTGCAAGCATATAATGAGTAACATATCCTCAAGTCTACAACATCAAATATGTCACAATTAACAAACAAATGTAGGAGCTGCACCTTCTCGACAAGTTACGAGGAGCTCGGTTTTAAAATTTCCGATCTATTAATCACAAAAATATAATATGTTTCTTCAAGTTTTTTTTTATCGGAATAAATAAGGATATATTTTTTTTGAGAATTAATAAATAATGATATATGTCATTTAGCCATTGAACCGATTGCCAAACGCCGGGCCCATGAGCTTTTAAGGCCTAGTTCGCCGCAAAGCTAACTATCCGACAACATTCCCACGGCCGCCACTCCCCGGCCCGAAAGCAAGAGCGACCCAGGCACCCAAGCCTCCCCGGGTCGCGGCCAACACCCTGTGAGCCACCCCCCCGTACAACGGTGAGAGAGATGGGGCCGTGCTCCCGGTGGGGGTCGTGGCGTCCGTGGCGTGTGTCACGCAGGGCGCTTGCAGGCGCTGGCCCCTCGACACGGTGACCCCTCGAGGCGGCGATCTCGCGCGGCCAGTGTTCCTCCGTGGCAGGGCTTGAGCGGTGGCGGTGTCAAAATTTTGGATTTTGGCCGGTGGCGGGTGTCAAAATATGGCCAGCCTAGTTGGGTAGGGGAGAGGACATAAGAGAGTTTCTCGTCTACCGAGGGCAGGCAAAAAGAGTAAATCATATATTTTCTTGTTTATTAGTTGCTAATGATGTCCCCTAGCTGCTATGACAAACGTAACAATTCTGGGGATTTTCCAATTGACTGTTTGCTTGGATTCTTGATTAGGTTTGTTGTGGCGTTCAAATATTGGGTAACCTTGTTAGTTACGCTGGCTGGGGACCTGTTCACCTGTGTTGTGCGCCGGTCACCTCTGTGTGAGCCTATTCAGGACCGCCTTGATCCTCCTTGTATGCTTCTCTCTCGGTCTGCAATGCGCCGAGCAGCGAGGTGGTGCTAAACGGCTGTATTTGCCCGACGAAGTGGACACAATGGATGGTTGGTAGCCCAGGAGTGCGGCCCATGCAGGGAGCACGGTGGCCCAGGAGGGCCGGAGTGCACGACGAGAGATCTTTTTTGAGTCGTAACCGAGTAGGATAAGAAACAGAACGGGCAAAGGGCAGGCAGAAAAAAAAAGAGGTGGAGGCAGAAATTTTCTCTTTTATTAAGTAGGTATAGATATAGATTTTTCAACGGCACTACCCGCTCTGTCCCATTTTAGGTGTGTTCACTTCATGAAAAGTGAACCTAAAAAGTGCTATAGTACCTATCACATCAAATCTTTGACGATAAATGGAAAGATTAAATATAGTTAAATAAAAACTAATTACACAATTTGACTGAAAAGTGCGAGACGAATCTTTTGAACCTAGTTAGTTTATGATTGGACAATAATTAACAAATACAAACGAAAAGTGCTACAGTAGTCAAACCCAAAATATTTTATGCCCAGATAGGCTGAGACCCTATGCGCGGAGTACAGAACTATCCAGAATATAGCCAGAACATTGTCGAATGGGCTAAATAAACAAAAAAAAAAAAAACTCAACTCAGAAAAGGTCCTGCGCTTCTGCGGATGCTCCCAGCTGGCCAGCTCTCGTCCAATCGTTAGTTCCGTCCACACCACCGTCCACACCATCGCCATCGTTTGTTGGTTTCCACTCTCCTTGTGTCATTTTTTTATTAGTCCGGGGGTGAGGATTCCCCACCTGAATATATTGCACTGGAGTGATAATGTAAATTACCGCTCAAAGAGATATACTCAACAGACTACTAGGGGAAGACAGAGCGGAGGACAACCACAAAATATAGAAGGGGAACAAAGAACTCCCATGAAAGCATGTAGTTGTTCACCAACTAAGACCACCACCGGGCGATCAACTCCGAATTTACCTCTACTCCAACGGGCGACCGTGGAAGCTTCGAGTCAAAATGACAGACGACAATCATGATTACAATGTCTTTGAAGCACATCCAGACCCAATTGACGCCAACGCCCATGAAGGGGAGGAAACCACAATAGAGGGAGGTCCGACAAAAGGGGCGCAAGGAGATCCAAGAGAGGGGATCATGGTCTCGCTACCGGCATTTGATGAGACAAGACAATCAAGGATCATGGAGAATGGCAAAGCTAGACACCGGTAGCGTAGTTTGATGGTTAGAACTTGTGCAGAACCATTAGAGAAGGGGATGGCTAGGTTCTTGTCACAGGGGTTGCAAACGATCTCCCAAGCAATGCGTCCAGGAAGGAGTGACATCGAAAAGAACCATCATTGCTTGTCCAAGAAACACCGGTTTTGGGTTTTCACCGAGATCAAACTCAACGAGATGGCAGCAGATGAAAACTCGACGACGCCCAAGAACGAACATGACGCACAACGGGCGCCATCCACTACTACACAACAAGGATATTGTAACACTTTCTTATAACATATTCATCAATGTGTTCTAATGAAATTTCATAGTAACACAAAAATAGAGCGCCACGCACTTCGGTTGTAACACAAAGCACTTTTTTAATTAAAATGTGCTAACGACAATAATTTTAGTAACATAAAACTAATATTACAAGCAAAATGTTATAAAAGAGCACTACGCTGTGACACATAAATAGAACATATAAAATATATTACAAATATATACTCAGTAGTAACACAAAATAATGTTACGATCCAAGTGTGTTATAAAGATTCATATAACAATCGTTTCCTAGGGGACCGAGCAGTAGCTCGAGTGGCAAGACCTCCCGGTGTGGAGGTTGCCGGGTCACGGGTTCGAGCGCACTCGAACGCCGTGATTTCCCACCGAAACAGTGTTCCTAATAAAATCTTGTTGCCTCCCTGCGGCGTGGTACCATAATAGTAGTCGAGACGACGCGCCCGGCCGTCCGCTGGGCCCGGCGAGTTTCGGCCAATCTCCGTAGGATGCTGTGTGTGGTGTGCGTGGGGTGTGAGTATGTACAGTGAACAGATATTGCAGCTTTACTCGGTAAAGGAGGCTAAAAAAAATCGTTTCCTAGACTCTCCACTTTTCCACGCTCGCACGCACGTGTCCCCTTGCGGTGGACCCAGACGTCCTGGAATCCCACTCCCGCTCGCTTGCTTTCCCGGCGCGAGGAAATTGCTACGCAAGACTGCAATCGTCACGGGACTCTAATCTTCGTCGGCACCGGCGACTTTCGTCTAGAATCCACCAAAACCTTCAAGTAGCGCAGCGCCCAAAGCATGCAGCCAAGTGTTGAGCCTCAGCAATCTCTCACACTGTCGAACAAGGTCGGCCCCCCGAGCGGAGCTTCTTCCATGTAAAGTGGTAACAGAAGCCTGTTCTTGGATACAATAAGCTACTGGTGTACACATGTGTATGTGGCACAGTTGGCTAGGGTCCGGTGGGCCATCGCAGTTCTGCAGAAATCGAGTACTTCCCTCCGGCCCCAGAATAAATGACGGTTTGGAAAAACGTGCCATCAAGTATTATCTCAACTTTGACTCGACTTTCTGTAAAAATACGCAAGCATTTATATCTCCAAATAAATTTGTTAAAAAAAACTAGATTCCAAGATCTATCTAATGGTACTAATTATGTATTACAAATATTAATATATTTTTTAAATAATTGCCGGCAGTGGAAAAACTTTTTTGTCTCGGGGTCGGTAAGGTCTTTTATTTTGGGACGGAGGAAAGTATAACTAGCCCGGTAGGCTGCCGCCGCGCCCGCTTTGCCAAGTGAACAGTAAAAGCTAAGGTGGACAGTGCCGAAAATCGATGAACAGTATCTAAAGCATATTGGGAATGCGGACGAACAGTGATACAGCAGTAAAAACACAAATAAACAGTAACTAAATAATATCTGTGAATATTGTTTGAACAAGAAATAAACAGTGAGAGAAATGAACAGGAAATAACCAGTAACTGAATATCTGCGAACAGTGTTTGAACAACAACCAATTCTACTACTGAAGTCATCAACATTTTATTTTACTTTTATTAGAAAGAATGGCATCAAGGAACCACTGAACAACAACAAAAAGAATTGGACCAAACAATTGCATATGCGGACCATTGTTACACATTATGTAGAGATATGTATAGACGCTAGCTAGCCGCTGAAATTGACATGCAGCCACCTTCGCTGAAACACATTTGTATCTTGGTCGTGTAACGTATGTTGACGCGACTTATCGATCAAAAATATAATGTCCCAATCAAAGGATCATTGTTTCCAATATGTTGTCATTTGCTTAATCCTATATTAATTCATGGCTATTAAGGTGAGATAAAGCGACAAGAAAGCTATAAGATCCAAAAAGGCCAGTGACATTTTGATGAAGTACAGTATTGCTTCCATTACCAGCTTGGTCAAAGGAGTGTGTGCGCGCGTGTGCGTGTGCGTGCATGCGTGTGTAGGGAAATTATTTCTCCCAGACAGAGTTACTCCCATGTCTATATCTTTAAATTTAGTGTGTATATGATCCGACGAAGTGTACATTGATGAAGTATATGATCATACTAGACCATCTAAGGTAGTATGTATGTCAAGTATGCAAGTATATATAAAGTACTTTTCTCCGTTTAAATTATAAGTCGCTTTGACTTTTTTAGTTCATCTATTTTGCTATGTATATAGACATATTATTATATCTAAATGCGTAGCAAAAATAGATGTACTGAAAAAAAATCAAAGTTTAATTTATAATTTGGAACGGATAGAGTAAATGGTTATACTTATTTTTATATATTACCATATTATAATAATATATTTAAAAAATATGGGTTCTTTTGAAAAAATTTCACGTAGTAAGATCTGAAGTGTTTTAAAACAAGTATATAAACATAATCAAATTAATAAACAAGTATAGAAACATATGCAATATGGTTTATTAAAGATGGGAGTAACTACTCCCCGAGTAGAAAAAATGCACCCTATATATAATGTCGCAGCTGCCAAAGCCCAATACAATAGAGAACTTCCAGTCCCTGGTCTGCAAATGTTAAGACAGCAGGCAGCTTTAACAAGGCCTCAAGATGGCTAATGCGATCACTGATGAGTACATTATGGATATTATTATCGAAAAGCATATACGGCTAATAGTTACACATAAGCAGCATGCATGCATACAAGAGAGTTTTTTTTTTTTTCTAAATCCTCGGAGAGGTACCAAAATTACATCTTATCCTCTCATCCTGTAATAGAATGCATCTACTACACCTATATATAGAGAACCCCCACTAAGGAGTTCTCTCGACGTGCAAAGATGCCACCTCTCAAAGAGCCCCACTAAGCATGCATACAAGGTGCCCACTAAGTCCACGCCATTCTCCACTAAGTCCATGTCATCCATTATTAATTACAAAAAATACCCATGTCATCTCTAAATACTAAAAATCTTTAAGGATTTCCTCAAATAAATTATTATATATGTTTTATTATATTACCAGAAGTTGTCACCCGTCCAAACATATCTAAATATTCCCATTCGATATTGGTTCAGCTTGAGTTTAAACATAAGATTAAATAATCTTTATGCCAATGAGTATATACTGCTTCATGCATTTAAGTTCTTCAAGCACTAACTCTGTTTCTAACTTACACAAAAGTAATTCTCCTCAACAGCTAATTGTGATTAGATTTCTTAGTAATTACAATTCAATCCTTTAACAATGCCCCTTCCTACCTCGCTGCAACGCTGAATCCACCTAGTTTTAGATATTTCAGAACACATTAAGAGAAAACATAAAAGACGTATATACCCTCACTTTATTTCCTAATCAGACGTTATCATCAAGATTATTAATGGTGATTGGTTGATAAATAACAAGTGGCAATTTAATGCCTACCAAATTTATACAACTATTTAATGCAAAACTATTTTGTCCCCTAGAATCGCTTATATTTATGTACAATTTTCAAATGTTTGAGTGCGCTATATTATAGGGCGGAGAGAGTAATTAAGTAGGATTAGATATAAGATTTTTTATAAATCCTTGAAGGATGATAACTAGGCACCTGTGTGTGCTATTTTTCTGTGGGCAAACAGAATAAAACTAGATGGCATGCAGAAATTTTTTTTTTTCCTTGGAAAGCAGCTCTCTGTGTTCGAGTAATTGAAGTATGTAATCACACCACACGTATATATATACGGGGTGCAAAACACCACGTCCTATAATTACCAAAAAAAATCACACACATAACGTCTAGCTCTCTCCCCGTGAACGACGTCGCTAATGGCGGTGGTTTACCTGCTGTTGGCTGCGCTAATCGCCTCCTCTCATGCACTAGTAGGCACGCTTGCGCTTGGAGATCACCGTCCCTGGCCACCCTCCCTCGCCGCTCTCGTGGTGGAGGGCAAGCTCCGACCAACAGCAACGCCACGGCGGCGGCCCTCGACGGACTTCGGCAACATCACGTCGGCGCTGCCGGCGGCGGTCCTGTACCCGGCGTCCACGGTCGACCTGGCGACGCCCTGAGCGCGGCCAATTCCACCCCCGGGTGGCCCTACACCATCGCGTTCCACGGCCGCGGCCACTCGCTCATGGGCCAGGCCTTCGCCCCCGGCGGCGTGGTCGTCAACATGGCGTCCCTGGGCGACGCCGCCCTGCCGCGCATCAACGTGTCGGCGGACGGCCGCTACGTGGACGCCGGCGGCGAGCAGATGTGGATCGACGTGCTGCGCGCGTCGCTGGCGCGCGGGGTGGCGCCGCTGTCCTGGACGGACTACCTCTACCTCACCGTCGGCGGCACGCTGTCCAACGCCGGCATCAGCGGCCAGGCGTTCCGGCACGGCCCACAGATATCTAACGTGTTGGAGCTGGACGTTATCACCGGTACGAATGCACCTACTTTCCTTGCACAAAATATCCGCGCACCACATTTTTTTTTTTTTTAAAAAACTTATTATTGGTACGTAAAGATCGTAATAGATAATTACGTGCCACACCTGCATCAACTTCCGTTGCTTGCCATCACGGGGCAACTCGATCGATGGCAACCATTTCCAATCAACCTGATTAAATTCGTTAACTACAATGCAAATCTACACGTACTATAAAGAGTGAAGGACCGGAAAAACTTCCTACCCATCTTCGATTAACAGGTGAGCCCACTAGAGAAGGATGGCAGGAATGTATGAAACCCGCGTGTTTCTCTTCGCCCGCGCCTCACTCACTTCGATTTTTTGTTACCGATGATTCTGTACCCGCCCGCGTGTACCCACTCCCACCGCCGCGCCGCTCGACCCCTTCTTCATCCTCGCCAGTCACGACGCTTCGTGCGGTACTGGCGTACTGCGCGCCTTCGGAAGTTCGGAGTCGCGACGCAACCGGTTCCACGACTTCTCCCGTCGCCCCCTCCCCTCGCTACGAGACTCCGCTGCAGTTCCAAGCCTCCTCCCGTCGCCTCCTCCGCTCGCTATGAGACTCCGCCCTGGGCCGCCCGGACGGTCGCCGGCCACTGCCTCGCAGTCCTTCGACGGCAGCCCGTCGTCGCTCTCTCCCGTCGATGTGACCTCAGCATGCGCCAACCCAGCCGGCCACCTTGGGGAACGCCAGCGCCTTCACTTGACCTGGAGGCGGCGCGGCGCTACGGCAGCGGCCGGACTCCAGCGAGCGCACCGTGGAGACGTGACCTCAGCATGCGCCACCTCCAGCCGGCCACCCTTTTGGGGAACGCCAGCACCTTCACGTTATGGGGCGGCGCGGACGGCAGCCCGTCGTCGCTCTGCACCGGCGATGTGGCAACAGCGGCGGCCACCTTGGGGAAAGCCAGCGCCTTCACTTGACCTGGAGGCGGCGCGGCGCTACGGCAGCGGCCGGACTCCGGCGAGCGCACCGTGGACGAAGCGGCCGGCAGGGGAGGACGACGTCGCGTTGGCGAACAGGGACATTCGTCGCAGCACACCGGTGCGTGCTCGCCGCCCGGTTTCCTTTCATTCTCCGTGTGTACGAGCTAATAGAACATGCACATTTGTACTAATTCATGCAAAAACTTGTGAATTCATGCAAAAAACTTGTGAAAATCGGAGGAAAAATAAGTATAGATCCAAAATAAGTATAGATCCAAATAATATGAAATTAATTTTGTTACATTCATAATTTTATCCTTTGCTTGTGAAAAAAATATGTTTGCATCTGTTACTCTAACCAAAATTCCTTCATTTAATAATAATTTATGTGCTTTTGTTTCCTTATGTTGGCAAAAATTTAAATTTGTTTAGACATAATAGGAACGTAAAAAATACGTTTGAATTTGTTACTCTAACCAAAAATTCCTTCATTTATTATAATGAATTTATATGCTTTACTTTCCATATATTGGCTTAAAAAAATCTGTGTAGACATAAGAGCATCTCCAACAGTTTTGCAAAAATATATTTGGCAAAACTTGTGATTTGCCAAGCCACAAAAATATATGCCAAGTGAAAAACCAGTGGTTCTCCAATAGTTTTGTAAATTTAGCTTGGCAAAAGAACAAAAAAGAAGGCAATATACAAAGATGCAAGTAGGGAGATGATTTTATTTTCACGGTCAATACGCAAATATGCAAGCAAGGAAAGGATTTGCCAAATCCCTCCCAGCTTGGTATATTTGCCAAGTTGAGGATGGTTTTTGCCAAACTCACCAAAATGCCAAACTCAATTGCCAAACTGTTGAACATCATTTTAGAGCTTTTTGCCAAAAATCAAGAATGCCAACCCATTTGCCAAACTATTGAGATGCTCTAATAAGAACGGTAAAAAATATGTTTGCAAATGTTACTCTAACCAAAAATTCCTTCATTTTTATAATGATTTATGTGCTTTAGTTTCCTTATGTTGGCGAAAAAATTAAATTAAATTTGTGTAGACATAATAGGAACGTGAAAATATGTTTGAATATGTTACTCTAACCAAAATTCCTTCATTTATTATAATTAATTTATGTGCTTTACTTTCCTTATATTGGCAAAAGGAATAAATTTGTATACACATAATACGAATGTAAAAAATATGTTTGCATATGTTACTGTAACCAAAATTTCTTCATTTATTATAATGATTTATGTGCTTTAGTTTCCTTATGTTGGCTTAAAAAATTAAATTTGTGTAGACATAATAGGAACGTAAAGCAGTAAAGCGCTGAAGCATTCAGGAGTGCTAAATGTATGAAATAAGTACTGATAAAGTTTGTGTAGGAATGCCTAACAATGAGGAGGAAACTCGGGCCAAAAAACGTGAGAATAATGAGATAGGTATATCTGCACAGAAATTTATAAAACTTGTAGCAGTTATGCAATGGGAACTTTAAATATAAAACTGCGCATAACAAGATATATCAATCTCATTAGTCATTAGCCCAAGCAACGTTTGGAGCGGCCAATTTTCCATAGCAGCATCAGCATTTAGTTTACTTAAGCCATACGCAAAGTTTATTTAGAAACAAATAAATAATGCTGGAAAAGCCGTCCATCTCTAATTGATGCCACCACATAATTCCAAGAAATGGATAGCACAAAAAAATTGTTCTACTGATGACGTCAAGGCAACCATTGAAAAATAAATTTTTAACTTATCCCACACAAATTTTAAAACTATCAGTTTCTCCATTAAATGCAGTAGACAAATTAAAAATTAAATTTTAAATACGAATAAATCTTTTTTTTTTTGAAAGGAGTAAATACTTGAATAAATCTTTGCATACCTATTTCGAAATGCTAGAAGTGATGTAACCACAAGAATAATTACCATTTTTCCTTATTTATAAGCACAATAACTAATCTTTGCAGATCATTTGTTGTCACAAATTTCTTTCTAAAAGACAGTCTACCCCATACTTTTGGGCAGCCATCTGCCACCAATGCTTCGACCTACATAGGTATAAGAGTCAATAATAAAACACTCATGTGGTACTACATATTATATATTATATTTGTGTTACCTGATATGAGTTCATATTTCAAGAACATTTGATTCAAAAAAAAATCATATGCCCGTATCCAGAGTAAAATTACAAGTGCAACCACTTTTTTCACACAACACTTAATATGTGATGTGTGCATGGTGCAGAGCAAGTTGCTAAATTGGAAATTCTGGAGGAGACCATTGCTACCAAAAACACACACACACACACACACACACACACGGCACTAGCCATAGGGAGCTGGACCTACAAACTAGGCCCATTGCACTAATTTTGTATTTATGAAACCTACGATCTCAAAGTTTTTCGTTTATTATTACAACCATAAACATGTGCGTGTCGCACGCCAAGCATTTCCACTGGTCATATTTAAAATTGTACACCATTATACTAGAAGTGCATGGTGGTGAGATCTGCCGTGGATCTGATCTTACATCGACTGCCATTCAACCCTCCCCCCCCGCCTTCCGCCAAGACGCGGCGGCTAGAAACCCTAGCCGCCGCCACCAACCCCAACACGCTCCCCCGCCGCTGCCCGAAGGGGCTGCCGGGAGGCCCGTGCGCCCCTAGGAAGGCAGCGGCAAGGTGCTCGCGCCCAGGAGGTAAGCGAACTGCCGGTGCGGGCGCGGCGGCGTCGGGCGACCGGCCGCAGCGGGATCGCGGGAAAGCCGCCAGGGCCCTCCTTCTCCTTTTTCTTGGTGGCGGCGGCGACCGCATGGGGTCTCCAGCTCGCGCCTGTGCGGCCGGATCCGAACCCCCAAATGCCGGATCCGCCACCCGGTCGGGGGTCGGCGGCTCGGGATACACAGGCGACAAGGCGTTCTCTTTTCCGCCAGCCCCTTCCCACGCAGGGCGCTGGCCGGGTTGCCGTGGGCGAACCAATGGCGGGTGGATCCGCTTATTCTCGCCGGGGGTCGTGGCGATCGACGGTGGCTGTAGTGGCGGTGGTCGGGGGGCTTGTGGATGCGGGGCGAGGGCCTCCTCCGCCCGCCCCATTTCTACACGCGGCCGGTCGCGTGTCCCGTGCCGCCGCGGCCATGGAGCACAGTGGAGGCGACCGGCAGGGGGACACCGGCCCAGTGCCCCATCGGCCGATCTAGCGCCCTAGGGCAGGGTAGTAACGATGTCCGGTAGAGGTCGGTAATCGATGGTGCTTGACACTTCTACAGCAGGGCATGGCAGAGATCGCATGCAAGAGTGAGGCCAGTTTTGACGGTTGTCTCGGTCGCCGGGTAGCGCTGCTGCGCGCAGCCTACGCAGGACGACGCCCGGTGGAGGCTTCTCGCAGATGGCCGATGCTGGCGATTGCCAGGTCCGCATGTGGGCCGACGTATGAGATAGGGGCACCCGGGCGAAAGCCTGCGACGGGCGAGGACCGGTGGGCGCCGCTTTCCCTGTTGGGGGCGCTCGTGTCCCCCAAGCAATCTTTTCACGAGTGAAAACCCGTCCATTCCCCGACGAAGCGACGGTGGTGCATTCGACGCCGCACTCTTCCCCGGCGAAGGCGCCATTTGGGAATTTCGACTTGGTCACGATGTCTCCTATGGTGGATGCCCTCTCGCTACCGGCCGTCCACCCTCCTTCGACGGCTGGGTTTGCTTTGATGCACGGCAACCGCCGCAGCGGGCGTGAGGTCGAGGATGGAAGTCGGAGCTGTTCTTCGCGACACGCTTGAGCTCGCAACGATGACCTGGCCTTGGCCTCCCGCCTCGGGTCGCCGGTCTCACATCTTAGTTGGGTCATCCGTGAGCTGCCATGGGAAGTCGAAGCTGCCGGCCGCTTTGCAGCCATGCTCGCAACGATGACTCACCGTAGTGTGTACTCGTCGGTTTGGCGTGGGTGGATTTCACCTTTCGTGGTGCTTGATACCACGTTTGGTTGTCCTTGTACATTAATTTGCTCTCCTCCTATCAATGAAACCGGTAACGCATCTTTCAGGAGGGGAGAAGTGCATGGTGGTTAATGTCCGCGCTGCACCGGCGAGGGGCGGCGACGTCTTTATTAACTAATAAATAAACATGCTGGCTTGCAGCACGTACTGATGCGTTGACATTGGCATTTGGCGCGGTTAACGACGACTCCAGTAGTTTGTGCCTTGTTCATTTCGATTAATTGTTGTGCGTTGACTTTGTCCCAATTTGTGCACGCGTGCAGGCCACGGGGAGATGATGACGTGCTCCAAGGAGCTCAACGCTGACCTGTTCAACGCTGTCCTGGGCGGGCTGGGCCAGTTCGGCGTGATCACCCGCGCCCGGATCGCGGTCGAGCCGGCGCCAGCGCGGGTGCGGTGGGTGCGGGTCGTCTACACCGATTTCGCCACGTTCACCGCCGACCAGGAGCGGCTCATCTCCCGCGGCCCGACGGCGCGTTCGGCCCGATGAGCTACGTCGAGGGGTCGGTGTTCGTGAACCAGAGCCTCGCTACCGACCTCACGAACACGGGGTTCTTCTCCGACGCCGACGCCGCCAGGATCATCGCGCTCGCCGGGGAGAGGAACGCCACCACCGTGTACAGTATCGAGGCCACCATCAACTACGACAACGCCACGTCGGTGGACCAGGTACTAGCTACGTCGATCTACATATATAGGGCAGCTCTCGATCGGTCGCCATGATGCTTGCATGGATGTGATGGGTGATTATTCTTACCGGCCGGGCATGCATGCAGGAGCTCATATCTGTGCTGGACACGCTAAGCTTCGTGGAGGGGTTCGCGTTCCAGCGCGACGTGACCTACGTGGAGTTCCTGGACCGAGTGCACAACGAGGAGGTGGCGCTCAACAAGCTGGGGCTATGGCGAGTGCCGCACCCGTGGCTCAACATGTTCGTGCCGCGGTCGCGCATCGCTGACTTGGACCGCGGCGTCTTCAAGGGCATCCTCCAGGGCACCGACATCGTCGGCCCGCTCATCGTCTACCCACTCAACAAATCCATGTGGACGACGTCATGTCGGCGGCGACGCCGTCGGAGGACGTGTTCTACGCGGTGTCGCTGCTCTTCTCGTCGGTGGCCAACGACCTGGCGAGGCTGCAGGAGCAGAACCAGAGGATCCTGCGCTTCTGCGACCCCGCCGGGATCCAGTACAAGAGCTACCTGGCGCGTTACACCAACCGCAGTGACTGGATCCGCCACTTCGGCACCGTCAAGTGGAATCTCTTCGTGGAGATGAAGGACAAGTACGACCCCAACAAGCTGCTCTCCCCCGGCCAGGCTATCTTCAACTGATCTATGCAGCGCCACTGATTCCAACGCAAATAAAAATGCATACTTTAATTTCTTGGGTTAGTTAATAATATGAATTACCAGAGGTTTCTAATTAATCTGTACATAGATCACTAATGTCAAGGTCATTATTTACGTTATATATGGAAGACAGTAATAATGTAGAACCGTGTCACATCATATTCTCGTTTCATCTGTCCAACGTAACTCTCCAGGGTTTTGGTTGAAAAATCATTGGCCAGATTTCTAGCTCGGCGATGACGCCGACGGCATATGTAGATATCATTTTTATCCTCAAGAGACATCACCAAAGGAACCCCATGCCCCCTCCACGTGCATCCAACGGTGAATGCATATTGGGCATATGTCCTCAAGAGCAAAATTTCCATTGTGACGTCGGTTGCCGTTGTAGTGGTGGTTGGTTGGTTGTGTATTGTTTTGTTTCCACCCCCTTCGTGTTGGGAGTTTTGTAGTGGTGGTAATTTTCGTTTATACTACATTGTTATAAGTTACTTCTTTTCTATTAGTAACTTCTTGTCAATCGATCTTTTTAGATAAAAAATAAAAAAAACACTCAGATATAAGGATATTCTATACAAAAGCACTCGATTTTTTCACCCATTGGATGACGATCCAACGACCTACCCATCTACCCCTATTAGGAGGAAGAGCAACAATGGTCAACATATATTAGTTGTGAATTATTAGCTAGCTAACTATTAGTAGCTAATAGATCCAAATAGAACCTTAATTTGACCCAACATAGGTCCTATTTGGATCCAAGCAACTAATAGTTAGCTGTAATAATTAGCTCCTCTATATCAAATAAGGGTTTAGCTAATAGTTTTTAGCTAATTGTTAGCTAATACCTAACTAATAACTATCTTACTAGTTGGACCAAACTAGCTAGCTAATATTAGTTATGGCCTATTAGCAGCTAATGGATCCAAATGGGTAATTGTTGTACTGTACCCGGTTCATCACTTCTTGCTAGAGATAAATTGTTATCTTTCACATATAAAAATAGGGGTATACATGCACCTTGCAGCAAGCATTCGGTAGTCAAACATATATACATACATTAATCTCTGATCCGGACAAACTCCTGATATGGTGAAAATAACAATGGAAGGAAGCAAGGGGGTCCTGTTCTTGATGTTGATCCTGGGATGTTTCATGATTCCTGCACACTGTAAGTACACATCAACAACCAGGCGCATTCGGATAAAATTACTTATTACTCCCTCTATTCTAAATTATAAGGTTTTTTTTTGCTTTTCTAAATATATTACTTTTACCGTACATCTAGACATGAAGGGAGTAGTTTTCAGTAAATATAAATGGTTCCTGTAGTGTCCAGTTCGAGAAAGAAACATACCTAATTGTTTAAGTGAATGCCCTTATGTGCATGCAGCTCGGAATGTTGTTCATGTGTGCCCATGCCAGATCGCGGCCTGCCCAAAGCTGTCTGCTACTGCTGTTCACAAGACAATTGTTATCCGACGATCGAGGATTGCGAGAGTTTTGTCGCTGCCCCCTAAAATCTAAGGGGCCGTGAATCCTGTCATTTATCAAAGAAAAAAAAAAAAAGAGGTGGCGTTTCTTGATATATGATATAAATAAATAATGAGATATATCTGTTCATTCATGCTTGGATCAGTGTGCTGTGCTGTCGACAAAAGCCAGCGTGACCTTAATTCTATATATAAGAAGAAAACTAAAAGTGGCCGTTGGTGCTTGGTAGTTCAGGCAAGTTTAGAACATCGAGATGTACAATTTATTGTGCGGTGCTTGTATCTATGATAATGAGTTAGCTGTACATTCTGCTGATGCATCTGGATATCTACGGGGTACTCAAAAATCCAAGAGCAGTTGTGGCAACACACGCTCTAGGTGGGTGGGCTCGATGACAGTACCATCCTCCGCTTCAGTAATAAAAAGCAGAGCGTTGAATAGCCTCAGCAAAAAGATATTTCAGTTAAACTACAGAGATGGATATGATTCCCCAACATAATTAGAGACTGCAGCAATGCATCTGTTTTCAGAGGTGCAAACCTGTAACAAATGTGCGCAGAAGTTCGCCGCTGACTTTCAGAGCACTTGCATTGGCTGTCAGGTGAACATAACATGTCAGCATATCATGAACAATGCCCCTCAAGGAAGTAACTTTGAACCCTATATTGTCCACTATAAACCAAAGGGTGACAACAATTGAGTCAAATACATCTTTTGAACTCTTTCTACTGTCAATTCTTCATCTCTTACAGAAACAGAAAACCAGTCCGCATTTTCCGTTAAAGAAAACCATTTGTTCACCAAGTTCCATCTTACTGGTACTGTTACCCGGTCACCCGCAGAATTAAGCCACTTTGACATGAAAAACACAGAAATACCAAAGTTAAAAAGCAGGTTTTAACATACTATCTGGGGACCTTACACCATCTAATTCCATTTAACAGAGTCAAAAAAACTTTGGTTATATCCAGTTTTATGAACAGAGTAGGGGATTTGTTCCTATGGAATCGCCTCGCCGCATTGCAAACAGACATAAAGTTGTCATGAATGCTTTTGACCTCTTAATGAAGGTGCTCTGATGCGGGAGATGATGCTATTCATGTGTGGGACCAAGCGTAGTGCCAGCACTTTGCAAAGATCTTGGAGAAAGAGTGGATTAGGCTAATGGGTCGAAAATCGGTGGTGGAGTCTGCACCCTCCTTCGGGATGAGAATAATGTTAGCTGTGTTGAGAAGCAGCAGGCTTGATATGCTCAGCAAGTGGAAGACATTGGCTGCATTGACAACGTCCTCTTTGATGATATTCCAACACGCTTTGAGAATGATGCCCGTGTTATCCAATTCAGTTGTCCTTCTTAGTTCTATATATCTTTTTGTAAGATTGTTAATGATGAGGTAGTTGGACCCAACAATACATAGCAGATAGCAAACTTATGTTGATCTACATTCCTAGGTACAACTGGCAGGTGAAATTTTCACATCTACGTAAGATGTGGAGCTAAGAGCCACCAGGTGCTTTTTGATCTCTGCTATACTTCTCCATGTCTAGAAAGCCCTGCTCAGAGCCACTTTCACATAAACCCAATCATACAAGCCATCAGAGAATGAGAGAAACAAACAACTCTCCAGTTCTTTTTAAATAGGAAGAGACAGAAGGCTATCCAGAGACCCATTACATATCCACAACCAATAGCCAGGAAATTGAAAACAGTTATCACCTTCATCTTTGTGCCCTTCTGGACTAGCTGGACTTAATCCTGGATCTAAACAATTTTTGGACACAGGAGGACCACAAAGACCGGGGTTGCCGATATAAATGGATGCTTGGTCACTAAGTGTTTGCAGTTGATTGCCGGATGGTATCCTTCCTGTCAGATTATTGTAGGACAGGTTCAGGTAGATCAATGATGTTAGAACTGATATGCTTGCTGGGATTTCCCCGAAAAATTATTATGTGATAGGTCAAGTGATTCCAATGAGTGTACTTCACCAATACTGTCAGGGATTATCCCACTAAGATGATTCCACGATAGGTTTAAGTTCTTCAAAGCAGGAAGCCTACCAATTTCTTCAGGAACGTGTCCTGTCAAACTATTGCATGAAAAATCAATATTTACCATGTACACGATTCCACTCGTGAATTCAAGCTGTTTCCCTTTCATGACCACCAATGAACTATCAGTATAAGAAATCACATCAATTGTATCACTGCTGAGGCCATAATCAACCATGTCTGATAGTGGGCCATCCTCTTGAGGAGGAACAGCCATAGCTTTCATCTCTGCAAGTGATTCTGGTATTATCCCAGATATATTGTTACAAGCCAAAGGCTAAATACTGTAGCTGCTTCATCTTGGAAAATTGTTGTGGTATGTGGCCAGAAAACAAATTTGAGCGCAAACTTAGAAACGACAATGAGGGCAATCTATCCCCTATCCACGTGGGCAACATTCCAGAAAATTGATTATATGAAAGGTCAAGAAAAATCAGTTCCTGACACTTAAGAAGCAATGTTGGGAATTTTCCAGACAGATAGTTTGTGTTCAGGTTCAAGATGGCGATACTTGAGGAGTTACTATTCCTTTTTGTAGGTGAACCCCTGCCTTTTGTTGCTCCACGCAGTTGGGAAATGGTCCACGCAGCTGGTTTTCAGACAAGTCTAACAAAACCAAATTTTCCAAGTGGCAAAAGTAGCGAGGTATTCTACCAGAGATAGAATTTTTGTAAAGCATAAGCGTTGTTAAAAAAGTGGAGCTCCTAAATCTGATGGAAACTTCCCTGATAAATTGTTTCTGGAGAGGTCCAAGGATTTTAACTCTTTGGGTAACTTCAGAATGGGACCAACCAAACAGTTGTCACTGAAATCCATAGTATCTGCCTCCATTTTCCTGAACATTGTCGGTGACAACATACCACTGATCTGATTTCTTGATAAAACCAAATGTTCAGTCCCAGAGAATGTGACCCAAAACCAATAAGGTTTCGGACCAACTAGACTCGTATTTGATATATCAAGAACATGCATATCATTCTGTGATATTTGCCACTCTGGAAATCTAGGCCCTAGCACGCAAGACTGTAATCCAGCATCAACTAGTTTAAACGGAGGAATCCAGCCATGTTGGAACACCATAGATAATGAGTTGCCAGATAACATTAGATGAGTCAGGCTAGCCATTTCTGTAAAATGGGTTTCAGTGATTGTACCTTCAAGGTTGTTAGAATCAAGCCATAAATCTGTCAACTTTCTGAGTGCTGATATGCCAGTAGGTAGCTCTCCTGTACGCAAGTTATTACTAAGCCAAAGAGTGGTCAAATTTCTGAGATGTCCCAGCTGAGAAGGCAGATTCCCAGTAAGCTTATTGTCAAATAAAATTAACTCTTGAAGCCTATTTTCAGCAGGAAATCTCTCTAGTAATCCCTGTTTCACTAGGCGCTAGGCGGATTTTCCTCGGCGACCCTCCGCCTAGCAACTAGTCGGGAGTAATCGTGACTAGGCGTTGCTAGGCGTTTTTCTAATCGGTGAATAATCATGTATAAATCATGTATAAATACTTAAAAGAAAAGAAAAAAAAGAGAGGAGATGAGGGGTCATGAAGGGAGAGAGGGAAAAAAGCCCAGAAAAAGGCCCATTTCGAGGCCTGAAGGCCCAAATCTTTACATAACCCTAGGCTGCCTCTGTTTCTCGACAACACCGCACTCGTCCGCCTCTGTTTCCCCATCGCGATGCGCGTCCGCGCCGCCCCGCCGCCCCGAGCCTGCTCCCCCGCCGCCGCCGCCAGCCCTGCTCCCGTCGCCGCCTCCTCGCCCGCGCCCACGCCGCTCCCCCGCCGCCGCCCCACGCGCCCTTGCCCGCGCCGCCGCTCCTCCCCCGCCGGCAACCTCCGCCGGATGCTCCTCCACCCCGCCGGGCGCCGCCGCAGCCGCGGCCGCCTAGGGGTCCGACTACCCCCTAGGCTCCACGGTACCCCGTCGACTAGCGTCTAGGGCGCTGCTGAATCCCGCCTAGGCGAGCGCCTAGCGGAACAGGGCTAGTAATACTGAAATTGGGCTATTGATGCTATTTTCAGAAAGATCCAATTCCTCCAAGTTGTGCAGGTTCTTGAAGGTTGTGGGTAAGGTACTGGTTAGGTTGTTGTCACTAAGATCTAATCTTGTGATTGACGTCATATTCCCCCACGCTTTGAGGAATTGAACCTTTGAGGCGCACGCAGCCATGTCAAGGTGAAGGAGACTATGTAGGTCCTAAAATAAGTTTTTGGTTCCAACAGAAGAGCTACTAAATTTATTGCCGGAGAGCTGGAGGTACTGTTTTTTTTTTAGAAAAGGGAGCTGGAGGTACTGTGATGTCAGGTTACAATGAAGTGGTGATGGAATGACATTTCGGAGCCCACAGCCGCTCAGACTAAGTGTGACAAGGGAAGGAAGCTTGTTGACAACATGAGCCCAGTCAATCACCATGCTAAGGTTCACCGTTGTCAAATCAAGGTACTGTAATGTTGTGAGGCGTGACAACCATGCAAGATCAGTCGAGTAAATATAGGAATCCCCAGATAAGCTGTTCAGATCAAGGTGGAGCAACTTGGAAAGGTTACCAAGCTGGGGCGGCACCCGTCCACCAAACATTCCAGAGGAGATGGAGAGGTACCTCAGGTTCTTGAGGCCGCCGATGAACTCCGGGATAGGAGTTCCAGTGAATTTGTCGCTGCTAAGCTCTAGTGTCCTCAGGTTCTTTAAACCCAGCAAGGATGAGCTCATCTGACCATCCCGGAAGCCGACATCTGTGAAGCTCAGGGAGAGCTCCACAACATAGCCGGTGCGGTTGCTGCAGCAGATGCCGTTCCACTGGCAGCAATCTTCGCCTTGCCATGATGACAGATAGTTTGCAGGATCGATGATGCCGGCCCTGAAGGCAAGAAGAGCATCCCGCTCGCGAGGGATGCAGCTGAGATTGCTAGAAACGGGAACAGTGGCCGCAACAGCTGTGGACTGAATTTGGAGGAACAAAAGAAACCATGCTGTTAAGAGCAGATGCAGATGCAGGGGTATATATGGCTCGGTCATTTGTAAATTGTAATGTTTCTTGTGGCAGTGGCACATGTTCACTTGAAATGTTCAGTGGTGAGGGGAAATAGGTTGGGTGAGCACGCATGCTAGATCTCAATTTATGCTTGAAAGCTACGGTTCTACCGGTGGTAGAACAATTATAGTTTTCGTTGACCCTTGTTTCATCAATCATTCAAGCCTCAAAGTCTCACTGTATGCTGCATGGTGCGCACGCATCGGACCAGTAGTGACGGCTACTTTTCCCCATCTTTTGACAAGAGGTGGAAATTGGAAAATGGTGGCTACCTTTCCCATCTTTTTACTATAGATATAGAGGTGAGAAAGTGTAAACTGCTTACCGAGAGCGGGAGAGGGAGAGGTACCTCAGGTTCTTGAGGCCACCAATGAACTCCGGGATAGGTGTTCCAGTGTATTTGCCGAAGCAAAGAGCTAGTATCCTCAAGTTCTATAAACCAGTAAGGATGAGCTCATCTCGACCACCCCCCCAGGGCCGACATCCTCGAAGCTCAAGGAGAGCTCCACGACATGGCGGTGCAGTTGCTGCAGTGGATGTCGCTCCACTGGCAGCAATTTTCGCCTTGCCATGATGACAGAGAGGTTGCAGGATCGATGAGGCCGGCTCTGAAGGCATGAAGAGCACCCCCGCTTGCAAGGTATGCAGCGGAGATTGCTAGAAACAGGAACAGCGACTTACGACAGCAGTGGACTGAATTTGGAGGAACAAAAGAAACCATGTTGTTAGGAGTAGATGCAGATGCAGATGCAGAGGAATATTTAGATTGGTCATTTGTAAATTGTAATGTTTCTTGTGGCACCTGCGAACTGAAAACGCTCAGTGTTCTTTGTCCAGGATAAGGGGAAATAGGTTGGGCAAGCACGCATGCTCGATCTCGATCTATGGTTTTTCTATCAGTGGTGGCACAAGTCTAGTTGTCGTTGACCCTTGCATCGTGTTTCAAAGTCTCATTGGCTCACTACAAATTAGTGTTGTAGTGCTGCATGGTGTGTGTGCACCGGACCGGTAATGGCGGCTACCTTTGCCATCTTTTGACAAGAGGTGGAAAAGTGTCAGTCCTCACCTAGGGAGCTGCTTATTATAATCCATCCAAGCCAACAAACGATATGGTTTTGAGCTTGTCTGACAAACCAAGTTCCAATCCTAGCAAACAAACCCACAATCGAAGGTGTAGAGGCCATCAATTTGGAATAGAAACGGGTGCTAAGCTGAAATACTTTGTGTGTGCTAGGTGATCAAGTGCTTACTGCCTTAATGGCTCCCAATACTATAATAGCTATGCACATCCCTATGTCCGAGTCTTTGCAAACTGATGCCACTTGCACCAACATATGCACTTCCTGTAAGCCATTCATGTCCCTAGCTCTAGTAAAGAAGAAGAAAAAAAAACTCACTTACCAGTTGTACTGCGATTTCTCCTCGAGGTCTCTAGAGCAGGCTGACGATTTAATTAGAAATAGAAAATAAAAAAGGACACAAGTCAGTAGAAGGGGAAAGGGGCGGTAAAAAAAAGTCTGAAAATGAATCACCTCCACGTCGATGACCTCGTTGCCTCCCTTCTCCGCCCGCCGCCGCCGCCACACCAGCTTGAAGATGTCGTGAATCAGGTCCTGCTCAAATGAATCATCATCAGATTCAGATAAATCAACACAAATCGTCAGATTACAAGAGTTTTAGCCGAGGGAAAAAATCGGTGGACAGAGGGGTCGGTTGTGGCTCGGGCGATAAACTCACCGGATCGAATGTCTCGGCGGCGGCCGAGTTGCCCGTCGTCGTCGTCGCATCTTCGTCCATGTCGGCGGAAAAGCGGCGCCGGAGATGTGAACGGAAACCGCGACGCGAATGGAAGGAGCGGCCCAGGTGCAATCTAGGGCCGGCTGGCTTAGGTGGGCCGGGACAGGCCTGTATTCGACTCCTAACCACTACCATCAAGCCCATCTCGCGCTGTGTGAGGCGCAAATCACCAGATTAGCAGCAGAATAGTGCCACATCGCCTAATCAAGGCCGAGAAACTTAGCGGGAAAGCAATAAACATTGATGGAGGTGCTGCCTTGAAACATACTTACCTGGACGGGGTCTATAGGCTGATCATGAAAAAAGTCATGGCCTAGGTTGGTGGCCTCCATTGCACTTTGGAGGAGCACTAGCTTACCATCTCCCTAAATGGGAGAGTGGGCGTCATAATTTGTGGCGAGAGGGGTACGCGTTCACGCTGCCCCTACCAAAGGAATTGGCAAAATTAATTTATATAAGAAAATAATAAATTGACAAAATTAATTGACAAAATTAATTTATAGTTAGATGTTATGATTTGATGCATACACGTCCCCTACAAATTGACCATTAATTTCAGTGGACTTGTTTCCAAAACTGGGCCAATCAGGCCGTCTGGTCAAAAAGAGTTCAGCGGGTCGGGCTTAGTGACCATCCGAGATTTAGTGGTCAAAAAGAGTTTAGCGGGTCGGGCTTAGGTCACACAACAGCCGAGATTTAGTCTCGTGGACTTGGGCCTTACATGTCTAACGGAGTCGGCCCTTTGTCTCTCGGACTCCGACAACAAATGGGCCACATTCAATTAGGCCTGATTCTAGCTCGGCGGCGAAGCGCAACAAATCCTCCTACTGTTATGATCAAACTCTCACGGTGGCCCGGCAGTAGGGGGCGGTCAGCGCGGGACTTAGCCACCGGGTCTAGGCAGCGGAGTGGAAGATGTGCTCGCAAATAAGCGCCGGATGAGCCCGTCACCCAGGCCACCACACCGCTCCAGGCATATGGAGCATTCAACTGGAGAAGCTTCACCGTCTTCTACTTCCTTGCAGGCTGCTGATTCCTGAAGCTCAGTTGCCAGTTTGGGGAACACTGTGATCGGCACAGACTCATCTGCGTTAGCGATGACAGGCTCCGTTGCCATGCATGGCGGCGTAGCAGGCTCGCCACGTCAGCGTCCGCGATGGCACGGTTGCAGGCCGCGCCGCCATGCATGGCGCGGCGGTATTGTTTTGCCGCACCATTATGTTTGGCGCGTCCAAATGTGTCAGATTTGAAAATAGAAAGTTACTCGTGTTAATTGTAGAAATAGTATTCAAAAAGTGCTAAAAATAATAATAAAAAACTACTCCTTCCATACCTTAATTAGTTTTTGTTTAGGGCATAATTATGCTTATCAAAGAGTTATTAATTAGAACATGGTCACATTTCTCCTCACAACACTTGGTACTTGGGCTCACTAAAATCCCCCCATTTTAGGTCTTTTAAAGATGGAAACATATCTGATGAAAACCACAACCTTCGTGAAAACCCGTGCAAACCATGACAAAAAAGTCGTCTAGATTCATCAAAAAAATCATACATGTAGATGATATGATAATACACAACCTTGTAAAATATTTTATACAAACTCGACTTCTTTTGTGAGATATCTCACAAACGAAGTCGAGTTTGGACAAGATATTTTACAAGATTGTGTATCATCATATCATCTACATGTGTGATTTTTTGGTGAATTTAGACGATTTTTTGCCGTAATTTGCACGAGTTTTCACGAAGGTTGTGGTTTCCACTAGATATGTTCCCTTTAAAGATTAGCGGGAGAGAGCTGGTACCTGGTTCTGCTATGGAGCATATTTCCTTGGACTAATTTGTGCGTTTATCCTTCCATTTGTCCACTAAGGGCACCTCCAGTGTGTATCGAACCGTGTGCTCGACACCGTGTGCGAGAGAAAATTGATTTTCACGATGGTTCGACGTCTCCAAAGTCCAATCGAACCGAGCACCGACAATCTCTCCACCTTTCCCATTCTCGTCTCATCCTCTTCGCCGGGACGGGGGCGCCGCCGGCGGCGGAATCGGGCGCCCAGCTCGCGCGCGGGGCTCGCCCGCGGCCCGGGGCGCCCGGGTCGGGAGCAGGGGCGCGCCGCGTCGGACGGGAGTGGAGGGCAGCTCGTCGGGCGGGCGAGGGCGGCGCGTTGGGCGGAGGGGGGCCGCGCGTCGGAGCGGGCCGCGTCGCGGGCGGAGCCGGGCCGGCGCGTCGGGCGGAGCTGGGGGCGGCACGTCGGACGGAGCAAGGGGCCGCGCGTCCGCGGGAGCAAGGCCGGCTAGTCGGGTCGCCTCCACCCCGGCGGTCATACGAGCACGGGCTCGCAGGGGCACTCCTCCAATTGTTTATTCCCTCGGTTCGAACCATATCGGAGATGCGAACCGAAAACTTTTCCCCCATGGTTCGATGGTCGCAAAGGTGGGAAGCGAACCATGGTGTCTTTTCTCTCTCCCCACGGTTCGGTTCCCTGCAACACTGGAGGTGCTCTAAGATGGTTTAATAAACTCGTTGTTCGTTAATCATAATTGTAAGGGGGTGAAAAATCTCGGCGTCCTACAAACTTTCATGTGGCGCTACATTATGGATCCTGGAAACGTATGTGGATTCGAATCTCAGTGTTGTTGCTGGTCTTCTTGAGAAAGCTGTTGAGTGCTTTGGCATCTGTGAAGGCACGGACCGTGTGAGCTGGGTCTTCTGAACAGTGGGATCTCTGAAGAAATCCTTGTTGCAATGGGCTCCAAGTGATAACAGATTCAGAGAAAAAGACGATGATAAGAACACGACGCTGTTGGTGGCTCCAATTGATAACAAGAGGAAACGGATATCAATGTCACATGGGTGTATGCCTTTCGTTGAGCTCATTGAACTTACTTACAGGTTGCACAATTTAATCAGCATGCTAATTTCATGTGTTCTTCTAAAGTTAATTTAATTATATTATGCTCCCCACTTTGTTACCCTTATGAGCCAAACATGAATGGCCTTCTGCCTTCGTCGCTGCATATACATATTCAATCGGTATGTGTCTCAGAAGCGGATCTGCGCCGCTCCTAAGCCACTTTATTGCTTAGAGAAGCAATGCCCGGTCAATAATCACTGATCTCTCCATTCATTTGGTTATCCGCCTCAATACATACATTGAAATTATGATTGCAGTTATAAAGATGTCCACAATACATAATCACATAACATGAGGAGCTGAACGCTTTTATTTAACTGCCAAGTATAAGGTCCTTTTATTGATGCAGTGGCCCATATTTAATGCTTGAGTTATAAAAAATGTGACTAACATTATGTAAGCATAGACTTAGTAGCATGTTCGGAAAAGTCCATCCCCCCACCCCCAACGGCTCCCGAGCGTCCCCTGGGGCGACTCGGGGCGCTAGCGCCGCCGCCCCCCCCTCCCTCCCTCCGGCGGCGGGCGGCGCCCCCTCAACAAGGGGTGTCGCCCGCTCCTCTCCCCATCCCCCCCCCCTCCTCTCTCAACCTCTCCGTCGGCGGCGCCGGGCGGCGGCCTCCCATGGTCTCCGGCGACCGGGCCGGTGGCGGCCGGGCGGATCCGGATGCGTGGCCCTTGGATCTGCCATCGGCCGGCCTCCCCGCGCCTCCCGCTCGGCGACGACGACCGGCAGCCCGCCATGGCGGGAGGCCCCGGTGCCGGGGTCGACGACGGACAAGGCGGATCCCGACCCTTGGGCCCTAGATCCGTCGGCCGGCCCTCCCCAACCTCCCCGCACGTCCGGCTAATGGCCCGCCTCGGCGTCCGGGTCCTGGCTCTGGAGCCGGGCGGACGCCGGGCTGGGTCGTGCCCTCGCGCCGGCCCCGCCGCCCTTGGGTTCCCGTCCTTCCTCTTCGGGAGGGCCGGCGCCGGGTGCGCGCGCGCGGATCTGGCGGTGTGCGGGGCAAGCGGGAGTTTCGGGTGGCGTGGCTAGAGTCGCTACCGTCCCGCACCGTGGTGGTGTGGACGGTTCCTCTAGCGGTTCGTCATTGATGTCGTGGTGGCGTGGATGGCGACATCTCGCTTCTCCCATGTCGGATCTCAATGCATTGAGTGATGTGGACCCGCTGGGGTCTGTTCCCGATCTTTCGATGAGAGGTGTATGATAAGTCGATTGGTGGATGGAGACGACGTTCACGGCCCGACTACAGCCTACCAAGACTGCGCCTTAGCAACCGATACACCACCTCCAATGGCTGTCACGATCTTGTGGAGCGCAACACCCGGCCAGTGTCCTGCAAGCAATCGAGAAACCGGCAAGAATAAGTATGAACAAGCACTGAATTGCTAGATAGAAGTGAAGAACACAATTGATTGATCAAAGGTGGGGTTCTGAATCAAGTAGAACGGATGGTCTAGTTGACACACGCGTCTACAAGGAAGTAGCAATGGCTAAACCTACAACGATACAAAACCCGAAGAAAAATTACCGGCTCTAAGATCCTTAAGTACATGCGTAGGTGAAAGAAAAGAAATGGTCTAGTCATGTTTGTGATCCCTAAGACATGGTTATTGGGTGGCCTGCATGATGCATGGATAGGAGCTAAAGATAGTTGTTGCAACATTTCATGGACGAGAGCAGGAATGGTTGTCCGGGGAAAATGATGACTGCGCCCAACTCAGAATAGATATGATCATGTGGTTGGATCCATTTGAAAGTAGACTTGATAAGCTTTTCATAGAGTCTTGAACCACCAAAATTCGACTCCGTATGCGACCGTGGTGACTGTCACAAATTGGTGGTGTCATTCAGTCCGAATCAAACTCCAAAACATATTGGACTTAGACTCTTTCATCTCTTGACCCAAAAAGTGACGTGGTGGTCTTGTAGGAAACTTTAGGTAGACTTGGACTGGTCCCCAATCAACTTCTTTTGATGTGAACCCGCTAGGGTTTGTTCCCGATCTTTCGATGAGAGGGTGGGGATAAGTCGATTGGGGAAAGGAGACGACGTTCACGGCCCGACTACAACCTTCCAAGACTGCGCCTTAGCAACCGATACACCACCTTCAATGGTTGTCACGATCTTGTAGAGCGCAACACCCGGCCACTAGGGCACCTGTCCTGCAAGCAATCGAGAAACCGGCAAGAACAAGTAGAACAAGCACTGAATTGCTAGATAGAATTGAAGAACACAAATTGAATTCACGATATGGTGGGGTTCCGTTAACAATCAGATGGGCGGTTGACCCAACACGCGCGCTGAAAGGCGGTAGCAATGGCTAACTCGACGTAAACAAAACCCAAAGAGAATTGGTGGCTCTAAGAGCCTTAAGTACATGCGTAGGTGAAAGAAAAGAAGTGTCATGGTCATGTTTGTGATCCCCAAGACACGCTTATTTGGTGGCCTGCATGATCCATGGATAGGAGCTAAAGATAGTTGTTGGAACATTTCATGGATGAGCAGGAATGGTTGTCTGGGGAAAATGATGACTGCGCCCAACTCAGAATAGATATGGTCATGTGGTTAGATCCGTTTGAAAGTAGACTTGGTAAGCTTTTCATAGAGTCTTGAACCACCAAAATTCGACTCCGTATGCGACCGTGGCGACTGCCACAAGTTGGAAGTGTCCTGTAGTCCGAATCCAATTCCAAAATACGTTGGACTCGGACTATTTCTTCTCTTGGCCTAAAAGTGACGTGGTGGTCTTGTAGGGAACATTATGAAGACTTGGACTGGTCCCCAATCAACTTCTTTGGTCCTCCATTTGCAATCAAAACTTTCCTTGATCCATGTGAACAATTCTGAAAAGAAAAACACACAAAGATCATGGTACAGCAACAACTGTTCAAATGTATGAAATCTAAACTTCAAATAGAGTTGATTCACCTTTAGTTTTGGAGTGGTTATCAAGGTCATATCTGAGCTGATCATGTCCTCATCTTCGAGCCCCTGGCGAAAGCTCAGCCCGACGTGCTCGGGCGGACGACGGCGACACCTTTTGGCGCTGCACCCTTCTTGAAGGCGTCGTCTTCGAGTCTCATGCTCTTGTCTTCGGCGTCGAAGGTTTCTCCTCCTCCATGGTAGTCGTGGTCGTCTGCTGCTCCTATTTGCGCTTCACGTTCTCCTCGCCTGGGTATGTCTAGCTATCTGATTGTGGTAGTCGTAGTCGTGATCGTTTCCGGCGGATGCTTTGCCGCTGTGGTGTTTGTCGTTGCTTGGGCGGACACTTTGCCGCCGTGTATCTCTTACGAGCTTGCGTTTCCGGTGTGCGTGTGCCGCCGAGGTCGCGGTCATTTCTGACGGATGCTTTGCCGCTGTTTTGGTCGTTCCGGCGGATGCTTTGCCGTCGAGGTGCTCTTCGTCGCTTGGGCGGATCTTGCCGCCGTGTATCTCTCACGAGCCTGCGTTTCCGGTGTGCGCGTGCCACCGAGGTCGCGGTCGTTTCCGGCGGGTGCTTTGTCGCCGAGGTGGTCGTCGTCTTTCCTGCAGATGCTTTACTGCCAAGGCTGGTCTGGACGGATGCTTCACCGTCTGTGCTCTAGCGGATGCTTTGCCGCTGTTGTTGTTGTCGTCTACGGCTCCGATCGATGCTACCTACCCAGGTGTTGAGTTTTTGGTTGTAATAGGATCAGCTACCGGGGTTGTTAGATGAAGGGTTTGCCCCACCCCTCCCCCCTCGTTTCATCTAGTATTGCATATGTGTAGTACTTCTCATAGGCATTCATCACTAGTGACTCTTTGCCTGCGTTCCTTGCCTCATCTGTTAGAGAGGAAAAGTGTTGGCCATTCCACACCCCACTAGACCAATATTGTATAGTGGAATTCCATTGTGCTAGGACAATCTGGTCAACACCACTAGGGTCTAGTTCCTCACAGTACATACCAGTAGCTGGGCTAATTGAGTTTTTTCTAGAAACAATATGGCGATTCAGACCAGTGATGTTGTCCCATCCAAGCTTCATTCCAGGTAAAAATGTATCTGTTGGGTGGTCAAAACTCTGCCACAAAGTGTGCGACGAGTTTGAGGCATTTGTGAGGATGAAGTTTCCACTATCCAGGAGCACGGCACTGGTATTGTTTCTTGTCATCTTGGCTTGGGTAGACCAGATAACGGAGTTGGTTGGCTGGTTTAAGACGACAAGGTTGCCGTCATGGGAGATTTTGAGCTCCAGAGATGAGGTGGGGCTCTTGAAGGGTTCATCCCTGTTTGCTACCCATGCTTGAGTAAATTTGGGGACACTATTGAACCATATGCCAAGGTACCAGTTGCTAGTGTTTTGGGACGAGTTGTTGCCCACCATGAAGAAGCCAAGTGCGTACCTGCCATTTTTGGAGACAAGCTTGTCACCAATGGAGAGTGCTTGGCCGGCTGAGATGGTATCCGTCGTGGCAGAATTTGCAGCAAGGAAGTGCAGGGAGAGCAGTATTACCATGGAGATGTGGAGATAAGGCATGGTGATGAACAAATTAAGGGAGATCTTGCATGCAAAGATGAGGGAGAACTGAAGATGACTTAGCAATGAGATGCTCATTTCTATGTATGAAATAAAATCGCACTGAGGCGCAAACCTATCAGGAGAACCACAATTTAGTATTCTGAAAACGTACACATCAAGATGGTGATTTGTGTAATAAAAGATCTATATATGTGTTGAACTGAACAACATCTAGGCCACCGCAATGACACGTTCAAGTCCAATATCTATTTTACTTTTTTTTTTCCCCTTTTTCACTTTTTCACCACGCCGTAGTCTCAAATGGATTAATTCTGACTTAAATTCTAACAAAATTAAGACGGACTGCTAAATTTAGGCGGCTCAAAATTCCGATTTAACTTTACAGAAATAAACGTCCTATAAAATCCTTGACTTGCATTTGATCATTTAAGGCGTCTCAAGACCGCTAGACTAATTCTGGCCATCCTGAATTTTAGCTTGTCCAACCGGTAAATATCAGTGCTGACTTCGCGGCTGTAACTTCCTGTGGCCGGTGGCCGGTGGCCGGCAAGACGTTTGCAGGAGTGGACTGACTGATGACCTATGAATGCTAGGCTGTGTTTAGATGCCGAAACTGAAAAAACAAACTCACTATTCACCCCATCACATCAAAATAACGGCAATCGTATGGACCACTAAATGTAGGTAAATAAAAAACTAATTACATAGTTTTGATGTACACTGGCCATCCGATTTTTTGAGCCTGTCCAACCGGTAGGATAATGTTTACTGACAAACAAACGAAACGCGGACCTGTGGCCGATTCGAACAATGTTTTTTCCACCTTTTCCCACCAACTAAACACAGCCCTAGTCAATTCGGAAAGACAGCAGCAGCCTATTGATTAGGACATCCAACATCTTCAATATGACTATTGACACCCAAAAATGGGTTGGACCAAAGCACCGCAAATTTTCAGAGATAGTCAAATTTATGAGGGTCAAGAGAAAGCCAAAAGGTCAAAAGATCAAGAAATCTGACAAAAGAGCTCGAAACACGGCGCGCGGGGCGCCGGACGCTGAACTTCGCATCATCGCGTCCGGCGGCCCCTCGCGGCGCAGTCCCCTCTAGAAAAACTCATTTTTATGATGTTGAACTTTTATATAATTTTTTTGAGCACCTTAACGTTATCAAATTAAAAAACTCAAAACTAGAAAGTTGTAAATCTCGTCGAGAGCTACAATTTTCATATAAAAATCATCTTCATCCGACATCGTATCAAAGAGTTATGATTTTTCGAAATTTCAGTCTGGTCACGCCACTCCCGGTGGCGCGACAAGACAGTACTGGCACACCAACGGGAGTGGCGCGACAAGCTTTTCCATGTTGGAAACGCCGTCGAGTGTGCCATATCTTGCCACGCCAACGCATGTGGCGCAATTATGTTATTTGGTCGGTCGCAACGAAATTTGGCCGGGCGCGAAAAAAAGGGCTATACCGTGCAAATAATTTTTTAGAGCGGTTATTTTTAAAATATTGTTTAAAAAAGGGTTAAAATTAAAAAAATCCTAGAATTTTGAGTCTTAATTGCATGCCTTCACTAGAGATGCTCTAATAAGACTAATCATGAGTGAAACAGAGGTTACTGAAAACTAACTATTCAGTTCCACCTGAATTTGTTCCCACTAATTTTTGGTTAAAAAAAAGAACATGTGGACACTTAGGGCAGTCTCAATGATACATTTATGGTGGTTTCTATGTGTATTAATTAATTACTAAACAGCTCAACTTAACAGAGAGCCTCCAAGCCAGTTCCCCCACTGCCGCCTCCTTCCGGCCCCCTCCCTCCCGGCTCCGGCGAGCTCGCCTCGCCGTAGCGGGCAGGGAGGGGTCCCCCCTCCCGATCTCGTAGGTGTAGTTTAGCTAGTAGTCCTGTTGCTCACTGTAGTATTGGCCGTATGGCGTCTGTCCCAGTGCTCCTCGTCGTCCTCGCCGTCGCCGCCGCGGGTTTCCCCGGCCACCTCGACGTCGTCGTCGCCGATCTGCCTATGGTATCTCTAAATAAAGTAGTTTTCTCCATACCCCCAGTGGATCTCGCTCCCGCACACTTCACCTCACCCCGCCACCATCCAAATCGAGACCCACTTCTTCCACCGCCGCCGTCCTTCAACCCTCCCTGTGCACACCGCTTCCTCCACGCACTGCACGCCCTCGGGCTCCAGGTCCACGAACAAGTCCCGCAGCGCGCGCCTCTCGGTCACTATCGCCTCACGCGTGCCCCAGTGCGCACGGGCCAGCTCCCGCAGAAGGATGCACGCGCGCGGATTCAGGCGTCCGGCGCCGACGCCGCTGACTTCCTGCGCCTCTGCTGCGACGCCACAGGCAACGACGCAGGCCCCTACATCGCGTTCGCGCTCGTCAGGTGGAGCGCTTCCGCAAGGCTGCGCGAAGAAGCGGACAGGGGCGGCGAGCCAGGCGCCGCCGCGGTCGTCCGCGTCGACCCAACCTTCAACTGCATCATCATGGACCAGCACGATTCCGTCTCCGTCAGGTGGAGCACTTCCGCACGAGGCTGCGCGACAAATCGGGCGGGGGCGGTGAGCGCGAGACGGTCGTCGCCGCGGTCATCCACGTCCTCTGGCGGCCGCGACGGCTGCGGCGGCGGGGGGGCTTCAGCGGGCTGCAGTGCAAACGCCGAGCGGCGTCCCCTGCGCTCCTGCAGGCCAAGTTCGGCAGCCGGCGGTACGCACCGTCGGTCCCGCCGGACCTGCTCAACTACGAGGAGTGCGAGCGGTACCTTCAACACCGCGGCTCGCCGCTGTCACCCGTCCCGAGCGCGGGATTCGCGACGGACGCGCACTTCCACGCGGCGGCACTCCGCCAAGACTGCCGCGGCCCCGAATCCAAAGCTCGCCGTCGCCAATCCATTAAGGTCTCCCCAAAGCCTATGGCCTCGCCCGCGGCCTCCGACAAGAACGCCGCGCCCAAGCCGGCCAAGAAGAGCAGCGCGGCGAGGCAGGCGCCGGCGCGCATCGGCAGCGGTGCCCTAGGTGGTGGGCCACGCTGGTGGGCCCTACCTGCCCCCATGGGGCCCACCCGGGACGCGTGGGCTTCATGCGGTCCTTGCATCGCCGACGAAGATGGAAGACGTGGCGCTGAGCAGCGCTTCGTGGCGCCTAGTCCTTCGTTCGGTCACACTGCCTTCATTCGGGAGCTTTTTTCGTGGAGCAGCACCACATGGTGGGACCCACACTGCGGGGCCCGCATATGTGTCAGGCATGCTGTGCTCCATGTTCTCATCGTTTCCCTAACGAAGACGTCTCTGGCCTCCTTGCTGTGCACGCTCCCATCCATCTTCAACGGTAGGGCTCCCTCTAGTTCTCATCCTCTTTTCTTCTTTCTTTTTATTTTCTATGTAATAGGGCAGTAGCGAGCCATCCACCGGCTTTGGGGATAGCGACCTTTTACCCGCTGGCGACTTCTCCAACAATATCTTCAGTTCGTCGGCGATGCAACTCCAAGACGCCGCCCTCAACCAACTCAAGCCTTCGCTCGGCGAGGCCCTTCCGCACCTACGGCACCATGCGTCTCTGACGCCTCTGCAGCCGTCCGCCGGCGACCTGCGCTCCGATGATGTAGTTGGATCTCTGTCTTGTTGTGAGCCTAGTTGTAAGAATATTGTCTTAATATAATATAATATATGTGTTGTTGTCAAAAAAAAAAAAAAAAAACAGAGAGCCTAAAACGAAGAAACAGTTTCTTCCTCAGTAAACGGCGTCGACGCTAGCACCGATGCACCTAGAAACCAGCCAAATGCCGTTGGGGAGAAACGAGTGGTTTCGATGCTAATCCGATGCACCCGCCGCCGCCGAGCACTCCTCGCGTCGCCGCCCTCCCCTCTCCGCGCAGCGCCGTCCCCGCCGCCGTTGTTGGTTTCAACCACCGGGACGTGGCTGCGTGGCCAAGGTCGGCCGCGCCAAGCCCCCGCACCGCAGATCTTCCTTGCCGCCCGGCGCTATCCTTGCCGAAGGCGTCGCCAAAGAGCCCAACCGCCCGATCCGTCCCCGGCCTTCTTCGTCGAGAGATTGAAGAAGAATGGTACCGACGCAAATAGAAACTCTTTCTTGTGTTCACTTTGCAAAAGTGCCGAGTGAGAAGTTTTCGTCATCTGGGCTTACTTGATTTCTAGAAAGTCCAAGGGCCTGTTTGTTAAAAAGTATTTTATCTTTTCTATTTAATGTTTTTCCTTTATGCATAAATGGCTGAAACTTTGAAAATGCATAGTAAATCATAGAAAACTCATAAAATAGAAAATGAGGACATTTTGGAATCCTTGTGAATGTATATATGCAGTAGAGTGATAATATGACATGGTTTAGTATAAAGTTTGTGTTGTTTTTATTTATCTTCGTAATTTGGGTTTAATAGGAATAAATTTATATCTAAAGTTGTAGTGCTTTAATTGTTGTGAAATTTTCATGGTATGCTACTGATGTCATGTGTGTGACATGGTAAAAATTTCATGTCCTTCGGATGCAGTATGCTCGAGTTATTGTTTTAACCTTTTGGGTGCTTAATAAATAGTTTTAAGTGTTTTATATTTGAAAGTAATGATGCAAAAATTGGAAAGCTTTCCAATGTCCTGGATTTTGGTTGCTATATGGTGATATTTGTAAACACAAGTGGGCTATAAAAATAGTTGCCACAATTGATCTATTAGGTTTTGGTGTTCCATTTAATTAACCCTTTGAGTTAATAATGTTATAGAAACCATGAGTTGGGAAAGATTAGGATTGAGTTATTTCGAAAAATATATTAAAACAACCCCCAAAATTTTTGGATTTGGTAAATGAAGTTATATGAAAATCCAAGCGTTGGACGGATATTCTTAAACAGATAAAGAATTAGAATATAGAGAGTAGAGTTCTAGTCAAAGTAGGAGCTTGTAGTGTAGGTAAAACGAGTAGTATTCGCTAACCTTCTTGCCCGGTGTCCTATGTTATAGAAACTACTGGTTCCTTTCATTGGGACTGCCCTTATGAGGCCAGTTGCAGTGTCAAAACTGCCAAGTAAATGCAAACCGGAAAGATATCTAGTGATAAAAAAGCAACATCATCCTCGACAAATCAGGATGGAAACAGTGAGACAATCAAATAGGGAGTCACCCAACACCGAAACGGCGAAGGTCGATAATGCCTGCCAATGTGAAGGCCCATCCCCAATCCGCGACCACGCCATCCTCCGCCTGCAGCTGTGACATCAGAGTCGAGCGCTCTACTAAAACCTATACCTACTTGGAACATCTCTCTCCACGCATTGAAACCACTGATGAAGTGGTGAGTGGAGTAGAGACTAGTCCCACTCCCACCCAATAACATCGCCCCACGCTACAACAAGTGAAGAGAAGGCAAGACCGGTGATCAACTGATCCTAGTAGGCGCGCAGCTGGCTCTCCATGCGGCCGCGCGGACCTCCAGAGACGGCAGCGCCGCTGTTCGCCGGTGCGGCGTGGCGAAAGGCGGAAACACGGACATGGTGAAGAGAGAAAAGGCTCATTTTGCATAAGTATGGGCCGGTAAGCGGGCCCATGAAAGGAAGTACGACCTCTTTGGTGAGACCGTGAGTGAAGGATAATAACATTTTGAATTTTCTTTTAGCAGACTCCATTTTTAGGGAAAAAATATCTTTGAAAATAAAACTAATACCAGCATCAGTTTTGAACAGAATATTTAGCATACTGATTTAACCACCTATGGTGTTAGATTTTGTATACAAGCATAAATACATGTTTTTACTCTGAAGTCCAAAAATTGGTCATCTATGTGTTTACCAGTGAAGAATTGCATTGTTTTTTAATGTAAAGTGAAGAATTACATTCACAGGTAATTATACTTTTATTTTTTTCATAATACAGAAAACAAACAAAACGTGTGATAAAAATGATTGTCAATAATATTTAGTTTCAAATGGAGCCACGAAGGGACATGGTACTGCACGCGTTAGTTAGAAGAGAGCTGTTGAAATCACAAACCATTTATGCAGGCTGCCCAAACCAACCATTCTAGCAAAGCAGCCCCAATGAAGATTTGGAGTGAAAATGAACTTTATAAGCCCAGCCCACCATATATTTGCACTAAACTGACAAATCATTTCCCGCAAGACAAGGTGCATTACAAAAAGATAGGGAAAATGTATGCGGTATTTTTTTTTTTTTCTGAGATATTTGCTGAGTCTGAAACACAAGCCGGCCGGCCTGAAATCACCAGCTGAGCCTGACACACATCTGCACCAAGGGTGTGTTTAGATCCCTAAAAATTGGCACGGTAGCGAACTGAAAAGCACTATAATAATTTTTGTTTGTTTGTGGTAAAATATTATCCTACCATGGGGTAACTAGGGTCAAAAGAATCGTCTCGCAATATACATCTAAACTGTGCAATTAGTTATTTTGTTTACCTACATTTTATACTCTATGTATGCGTCTTTTGTTTAATACTTCGATGTGATGAGAATTTTGAAAATTTTGGAGAAAAATTGGGGAAAACACACCCCAAGTCATTGTCCACTGTCCACCATAAACTCACCGGTGCCGACACATGGAAAATTGCAATTGTCAAACGCGTACGATAGTCACAGCCAAGCTACTAGCTAGGTTTGATTGTGACGACAGCAAGAAAGTAAACGATTCTTTGGGTAAATTCATCCATTAATTTGACAAATCTTCTTGCCCTTCTGCAGCCATTTTCATACCCACAACAATGGACGCTTTGAATTATATTATACCGTACGATTTGTCCTTCCAAGGGGTGTATCCTTCGTTCAAGATTTTATCTGCAAGGCATGTTTATTATGATGAAACTGATAAGAGAAGTGATCCAAACAAAGTAGAGAGAATTAGGAATATGACCCTCAAAAAAACCTGTCTTAGGAATGTGGCCTCTTTTTTTTTGAATTTGGGAATGTGGCCTCGAAACGAAATCTTCTTAGGAATGTGGCCTTCTGTCAGGTTTGAGGGCTAACGGTGTTAACTTGAGGGGTAAAAGACCATTTTACCTCTAAGTAAAAAAAATCAAAAAACCAGCGTATATTATAAAAAAATTAAAAGAAGACCTCATAGAGCACTTTATGGAACCATCATCCTGATTTGTATTCTGATTAGGATAAAGCATTTTTCAATTCATAATTACTGTACTCGGCACTTTTTTAGTTTACTGTTCAAGCATTTGCGTGTGTACTCAAAGAATCAGCTTGAGCATCAGCATGCCAAAATTATATACATTCGTGTAATCTCGAGCAAATTGCAAACGTTCTGGAAAAGCTCACGTCGTGGACTTGTCGTAGATGAAGCTGCTGCGATGCAGCAGTACACACGCATGGCCGTGTGCAGCAGCAGTACACCCGCACACATCATGGTATTCATGCTAAGAATCTCAGCTGACTGACCACACACACTAATCTTGCATATGCAAGAATTCGAGCACGTTTCTGCCTGGAATCAGTCGCTGACATGCATGTGGAAAATAAATCTGTTGTGTTATTAGTAGTACTACTACTAACACTAATTCATGGATGATGGAGACAGCCACGACGAGAAGAGACTTGTGGGTGCCAGGTTAGAGTTTCAGATCAGCTCACGTCAGCAAGGAAGCACACAGTAATACTGAAACAACTTTTCGAAAACTAAAGTCAACTTGGACGCGCTGAGCTGCTTTTTCTATATATCTCACGTGATGAACACAAGAATGTTTTATTACTCTGTTTTTTATTTTTTTTAGTGATAAAACTCTATTTTTTTTTTTTTTTTTTACTCAGGGGTAAAATGGTCTTTTTACCCCTATAGTTAACACCGTTAGCCCTCAAACCTGACGGAAGGCCACATTCCTAAGAAGATTTTGTTTCAAGGCCGGATTCCCAAATTCAAAAAAAAAGGGGCCACATTCCTAAGACAGGTTTTTTTGAGGGCCATATTCCTAATTCTCTCAACAAAGTACGGCAGAAAAGAGGCGCCGGAGATAGAATGGAAGGAGCGGCCCAGGTGCAATGTAGGGCCGGCTGGCTTAAGTGGGCCGGGGCAGGTCTGTATTGGACTCCTAACCACCATCAAGCCCATCTCGCTGTGTTAGGCGCAAATCACCTCATTAGCAGCAGATTAGTGCCACATCGCCTAATCAAGCCCGAGGAACTGAGTGGGGAAGCAATAAACATAGATGGAGGGGCAGCCTTGAAACATACTTACCTGGACGGGGTCTATGGCTGATCTCGAAGAGTCATGGCCTAGGTTGGTGGCCTCCATTGCACTTGGGAGGAGCACTGGCCTACCATCTCCCTAAGTGGGAGAGTGGACGTCATAATTTGTGGTAGAGGGGGTACGCGTTCGCGCGGCTCCTACCAAAGAAATGTAAGTAGTTATAATAATGTTATGATAATTGACCAAATTAATTTGTTTTTTATTTGGTTAACCAACGGCTCGGCCGGCGGCCTCCAGTCCAATTGATTTGGGAGCTCTGAGCTGTCCGCCTGCTTCTCCTCAGAGAAGACAAGCACAAGTGAACCACCACGACTGTGCTTCGCTCACTGATGCTCCTTGGGCACCGATTCTGTTACTGAAACCGTTCCTGCCTTTTGGGGACCAAACTGTGCATGCAGGCATCTTTCAACAGGACCAGATTCCGCTTCAACTTGCAGCGATGAGGGAGGCTTCTCTGCAGCAGTTTAACGGAATCCAAAAACAACAATGTAGTAGTAGAGCACAACAACTGCACAAGGCACAAAGTGACCTTCCATGGAACACAACTATGCTGCAGCGTAACATTAGCCACTTTATTGCTTCTCTGATATATTGTATCCACAGATGCAAAACATCCAGTTATACACAGCATCCAGTGAGCATAGACAGATTAGATACACACATATACCACACCACACTAAATTGCTGAAGCCGCGATGTTCAGTACTACCTCAACGGGTAAGGGAAAACCATATACTAGTAGTTACAACAAGGGGTGAGCAGCCAGATGGTTAGGCTTAAGTTCAGTAACCGTAATCTGTCTATGCTGCAGTGTAACATTAGCCACTTTATTTCTTCTCTGATATATTGTATCCAGAGATGCAAAACATCTAGTTATACACAGCATCCAGTGAGCAAAGATAAATCAGATACACACATATACCATACCACACTAAATTGCTGAAGCCGCGAAGTTCAGTACTACCTCAACGGGTAAGGGAAAACCATATACTAGTAGTTACAACAAGGGGTGAGCAGCCAGATGGTTAGGCTTAAGTTCAGTAACCGTAATCTGCAGCCTTGGACATGTTGTCATTCTCATTCAGTTCCAATCCTGCTACTGTTAGGAGCGAACTCGCACGGCGGCCCGGCAGTAGGGGCAGTCGCCGCGGGACCGCAGCCACCGGTCCAGGCAGGCGGAGTGGAAGATGTGCCTGCAGCTCAGCTGGATGAGCCCGTCGCCTGAGTCACCACACCGCTCCAGGCATATGGAGCACTCAGCTGGAGAACAAGCTTCACCGTCTTCTGCTTCCTTGCAGGCTGCTGATTCTTGAAGCTCGGTTACCAGTTTGGGGAACACTGTGATCGGCACAAACTCATCTGCGTTAGCGATGACAGGCTCCGTTGCTATGCATGGCAGCGCGGCAGGCTCGCCACGTCAGCGTCTGCGATGGCACGGTTGCAGTCTCCATGGCGCGGCGGTATTGTTTTGCCGCGCCATTATGTTTGGCGCGTCCAAATGTGTTAGATTTGAAAATAGAAAGTTACTCGTGTTAATTGTAGAAATAGTTTTTTAAAAGTGCTAAAAATTAAAAAAAAATCTACTCTCCTTCCATACCTTAATTAGTTTTTGTTTAGGGCATGATTATGCTTATCGAAGAGTTATTAATTAGAACATGTTCACATTTCTCCTCACAACGCTTGGTACTTGGGCTCACTAATATCTATACTTCCGTGCCTAACTTGGTGGTTGCATGGGAGCCAAGCTCTCATCTCTCTTCTCTTTTCTCTCCTCTCTCCTCTACAATGGTATTAGTTTAGATATAAACCTATTATTATACCTACTCTTAGAGGTATTCTTTCATGTTTGCCCTTATTAAATAGGGTTATGAGTATTTTCCTAGTTTGATAATGGGCCGCGGGCTCAAGCTTGAACGTGGCTGTCAGCTCCTGACGCTAGGTGGCCCACTTTCATATGGGCTATATGCAACTGCGTGAAGCAGTCTCGCGCATGAATTAGTTGCCGATCTTCTCTTAAAAAAAATAGTTGTCGTTCACCTTCTCCCTACTGGATCGCATTGCCGCCGCCGCCGCCGTGGGTGACTCCGCTCCAGAGTTTACTTGAAAGACTGGCGCGGCAATTCGCGGCATTGCCGCGCCATAACCAGTGATTGTTACAAAGGCTGGGAGTATTTTTCGTAAGACTTAAAGCTATGAATTAATTATAGAAACTTTAGGATATTATTATTCAGTTAGAATGCAGGGGCCGTGGGTTGATCGTCATAAATCTAGGGGGCCTTTTCTGCAAAGTTTCAGGCTGTGGGTACATTTTAGTAAGTTTAAGGCCTTTTCGTAGTCTGTGGAGTGTGGGTTAATTGCTGTAGAGCTTGGGTTTGTAAAAAATACATGGATTGCAGATTGGTTGTCATAAAATTACCTGAGAGGTGGCTGGATCGAGAGAGTTGTTGTAAAATTGCCGAAGAGGTGACTTGAATAAGTGGTATTTATGAAAAGCTTGGGGGGGGGGGGTGGGGTGGGGTTCAAGAAATTGTCGGAGAAGTGGTTGGACTACGTCTAATTTCGATAAAGTTTGGGGAGTTTTGTAAATTGGCAACCCCGCTGGCATTCGTTCAAAGTTAGCGCTGGTTTCCATAAAACCGCCCGAGAGTTGGCTTGATTAAAATTGTATTTATATGAAGCTCGAGGGGTTGTTGTAAAACTGTTTGAGAGGTGGCTTGAGCAAATACTATTTCAAATGCGAAGCTCAAGGGGGTTTTTATAAAGTTAACGGGTGTGGATATAGATGGCCATACAGCCCGAGGCCCGCGACACGGCAATTTGGCCCGCCCGGCACGGCACGACCCGGTGTAGGCGTGCTCGTGCGGCTGAGCCGGGTGCACCCGTGCCGCCGGGCGCCGGCCCCGCCCGCGGCACGCGACGGTGTAGGATCTCTCGGACGCCTAGAGGGGGTGAATAGGCTCAACCTGTTAAAACTCGCTGCAAAAATTCAACTCGAGCAGATGTAAGAATGTAGCGCGGCAATGCCCCGCTACAGGCGCGGCAATGCCGCGGTCTAAAATTACAGAATCTAAAAGTGAACAAATACTTGTTGCAAAGCTCTACTCAAGTGTATCAGACTAGTCCAGATTGATAATAGAGAGCAGGTATATAACAGAAACGATAGACAGTGCTAGCTCGAACCAAAGGGGTCAAACCCTAGAATACGATATGCAAATGCAATAGAGTAAATAGCACACGGTGACACAAGATTTGACCCGTGGTTCGGCGTCGCCACCAAGGCTGGCCTACTCCACGTTGTTGAGGTTGCCACACAAGGCTTGGCTCACCACTAAGGCTAGCCTTTTCCCTCGTTCACAAGTCTAGGGAGTTAACCCTAGAGATGTGGGGTGATTTTCTTGATTTAGAACAAGGTTACAAACCTTCCTAGGCTGCCACACGAGTTGGCAAGCTCTAGGGCGACGCCTAGCCGGCTAGGAGCAAGCTCCAAGAGTAAAGAATCCTAGCACACCGGCCAAACGCGAACCAAATGCTCTTTCAAGGTGAGGAACTTGTAGATCCGGTCTCCAATTGCAGTTTCCCCTCTTTTCCCTCAAGTTTTGATGGTTGGATTCGAAATCTCACTTGGGGAGTGGAGGTGGAGCAATGGAGGAGAGAGAGAAAGAGCTCAGGTCTGTCTGCTTCGAAAGTGAGCGAGTGGAGAAGAAGCAGTGACCGTTGTGAAGGACAGAAAGGTATTTATACCTCGGCCGTGGTAACGGTTCAGTGTTAAGCGCACCTGTGATGCGTGATCTGATGCGCTGCATCGCTCGCTCCACCAAACAGTCAAATTGATCTAAAATTTTGCTGGCTGTTTTGTGGTGTGGTGATGATCAGAGTAGTAGGGTTTGAGCATTTGATTCGACAGTTGAACAGATGTGCTAAAATCCCTCTTAATAGTACGGCATTCCTAAACTCAATATATAAAATATAAAAAGATCACTCCTTGTTGAGTTGAGGGTGCCACCACTGTCGAATATTTGTACCTACAACCTGTACATCATCATCTTTATTCATTTCCTGCAAGCCAAACTCATTAGTCCCCTAATTTGGTGGTCATCAATGCGAAAACCCACTTAGGGCTTGATTGCACTTACAATCTCCCCCTTTTTGGTGATTGTTGACAACCCAATTAGAGCTTACATCCTCCTCGCACACATAAAGATAAAGCTTATTCTTGAGTCTACCCGTAAAGACAACAGAGGAATCCTCCCTACGAAAGACTTCCACCCCTTCATACGTAAAGAGACAATTATAGCCTTTCTCACACAATTGTGAAACCGACAACAAATTGTAACTTAACGAATCAACATGCATAACATCTGTAATTGAATGCTCAAGGGTAATAGCAATGTTACCAAGACCAATTACTCCCCCTTTAGAGTTGTCACCAAATAGAATATTCTCATGGTAATTTGTAGTTGGGGAGTATGATGCGAACATACTCCTTTCTCCGGTCATATTATGTGTACATCCGCTATCAAGCACCCAACTTGACCCACCGTAGGAGTATGCCTGTAAAACAAGTTTAGTTTACAAGTTTAGGCCCCCCAAGATTCTTGGGACCTTTCATGTTAGTCACAAGAACTTTGGGAACCCAAATAGAGGTGTTGCGATAAAGGTTTCTATCATTGCCCATGTACTTGGCATACACCTCCCCCTTGCTGTTATTTTTCAACTCAAAGCATGAACTTGTACCTTGTTTTGCCTTTTGACCCTTCGGTTGATAAACATAGCTTCTAGGGACGGCCCGCATCGTGTTTTTACGGCTTTTGGACTTCAACCTTTGGCCTCAGGACTTGCTTCTTGACCTTGTTCCGGCGGAGAGAGGTTGTAGATGGTCTTCCCTTTTGGCGGGGGGGCGCGACGACATCGCCGCTTCACCGCGCACATCGCCACGCTTTAGGGCGGTCGTGCTGCTTTCGCAAGACGCCTTTGTGTCATGCTCTATGCGCACCTCCTCTCTGTATCTACCAGTCCCCTGCTCAAGAACTGAACACATTCAAATCCATTGATTACCTTTCGGCCATTGGTTTTGTTTTCTTGCTTGTGTCCAAGTCCATCCTTGATTTTTGGGTTTCTCCCATCAATATATTGTGGCTTCTTTTGTTGATTCTCTTTGCCACTAGCTGATTTCTTGCTGTTTTGACAAACCTTACCAACCAAGGTGGTGAGTCTAGTGATCTCTTTCTTCATGACTTCCATGTTTGCAAGGTTAGTGGCATAAGCATTCAAATCAACATTGTGGCATCTACCACAACCTTGACTAGTGGAGGAAGTAGAGGTGTCCCTTGTGGTAGAATTATGTGAGTTGCTCTCCCAAAGAGTGCTATATTGTGACTCAAGTTCCTTGTGCTTTTCTTGTAAGACACAATACTTTTCATTGAGTGTCACAATTGCCTTCTTAGAGAGAGCATGGTTCTTTTGCTCATTGGCCAAGCCTTTGCACAAAGTTTCCATCTCACTTAATTCTACTACATGAGCTTCTTTGCGAGCAACATATAATTTTTCAAGTTTTGTGAGATCTTCATCTCTAGTTGCTAGCTCGGCTTGAACATCCTCTAAGTCCTTCACTAGTTGAGTAATGAAAAGTCTAGTCTTTGGATCAAGGTTCTTGGTAATTCTAATCTATTCCTCATCATCACTAGAATCACTATCATCACTAGAACTTTCACTAAGATCACTAGATTCGTCACTATGATGAGAAGAGGGTTTTGGTTTGGATTTTACCTTCTCACCCTTTGCCATAAGACAAATGTGAGGGGCGTCATCATCATCATCATCATCGGTCATGTTGTTGAAGAGCTTTGGTGTAGAGGATGTCTCTTGCATAGCAAATGTAGTAATGTTTACTTCCTCTTCACTTGACTCCTTGGTTGAGTCCCACTCATGCCCGATGTGTGCCTCTCCCATGGTCCTTCCTCTTCTCTTGTATTCTTGCTTCTTTTCCTTGCCATTGTCCTTCTTGTAGTTGTTGCTCTTCTTCTCATGTGGACAATCGGCAATGAAATGCTCGGTGCTTCCACAATTGAAACACGTTCTCTTCTTATTGTTGGGAAACTTTCTTGGCACCATTTTGTAGCCGTTTGCCTTCATTCCCCTTCCATACTTCTTTATGAATAGGGCCATGTCATCAATCTTCTTGAAATCAGCCCCATCATCTTCATATTCACTTGAGGATGAAGTGTTGTCAATATTTTCTTGCATCTTCTTCATTTCTTTGGATTGACTTGTGGATGCTTGCTTGCTGCCCTTGATCTTGTGTGATGTACTTGACTTGCTAGCTTTGTTGGCCTTGAGAGCAACTTCTTTGATTTTGATCCCATCAAGCTTGGCTTGCAACTCCCCTAGCTTTTTCCTTTCATTTGCTTCCTCCCTTTGCATGTCAAAGGTGAGTAATCTACCAAGCACATCATTTGGGGTGAAGTGCTCAAATTTCTTCTTGTCTCTGATTAAGGTAACCGCGGTTTCATTCCTTGGTGCATATGCTTCCAACATAACCTTGACCACCTTGTGATCATCGAGCTCCTCATCTCCATAGCCTCTAATCTTGCCAACCAAAGCCATCAACCTATCAAACATCTCTTGGGCCCCTTCTCCCTCAACTATCACAAACCGGTTGAGCTTGGCCTTTAACAAATCAATCTTGGCTTTTCTCACTTTGTCAACACCCTCATGTGCAAGTATCAAGGTGTCCCAAATCTTCTTTGCCACATTCACATTCATCACCCTATTGTACTCATTTCCATCTAGAGCACTTAGGAGGATGCTTGTGGCTTGGCCATTGAGGTGGGCTGCTATCATCTCTTCATTTGTAGGTGACTTGGGGTTCACCGGAGGCTCATATCCACTGCACACAATGTCCCAAAGACCGGGGTGAATGCCATTAAGATAGGCACTCATCAAATGCTTCCACTTGGCATAGTTTGTCCCATCAAAATGAGGCAACTTCCCCCGCTGAACATTGATGAATGACTTCTTATCGCGGTTAGAGAAAAGAGTATTATAGTTAAAGGATATGGCTGCAAATTTGTTGTTGTTGCTGCTGCCCTCATCCTTCTTCTTCTCATTCTTCTTGTTCTTGGTCGTGTAGGAGACATCATCATCACCGTTCCTCGAGCTACTTGATAGCTCACTAGACAATGCCTCTTCTTCTTTCTTCTTCTTTTCTCTCACTGCCCTCCTTGCGGCTCTAGCTTCTCGGATTGCCTTTCTTTGCTCTTTCCGCTCAAGCTTCTTGGCAAGCTTGATGCTAGCTTGCTCTTCAAGCTTCTTTCTCTCCCGCTCTTCTCTTCTTGCGGTTCTTCTCGCTCGCCTTGCCGCCCTTCTTTCGAGATCGGTTGCATCTCCCTTGATTGTGCTTTCGCTTGCGGTACTCAAGGAGATATCACTGCTGCTGCTGTTGTTCCCGTCATCGTCCGGATGACGAGTGGACTTCCCTCCTTTCTTCGAACCCTCCGGTTTGTCCATACTTCACGCGGTGAAGCGTATACGAAGTATCCTAGCTGCAAAAATTCAACTCGAGCAGATGTAAGAATGTAGCGCGGCAATGCCCCGCTACAGGCGCGGCACTGCCGCGGTCTAAAATTACAGAATCTAAAAGTGAACAAATACTTGTTGCAAAGCTCTACTCAAGTGTATCAGACTAGTCCAGATTGATAATAGAGAGCAGGTATATAACAGAAACGATAGACAGTGCTAGCTCGAACCAAAGGGGTCAAACCCTAGAATACGAAATGCAAATGCAATAGAGTAAATAGCACACGGTGACACAAGATTTGACCCGTGGTTCAGCGTCGCCACCAAGGCTGGCCTACTCCACATTGTTGAGGTTGCCACACAAGGCTTGGCTCACCACTAAGGCTAGCCTTTTCCCTCGTTCACAAGTCTAGGGAGTTAACCCTAGAGATGTGGGGTGATTTTCTTGATTTAGAACGAGATTACAAACCTCCCTAGGCTGCCACACGAGTTGGCAAGCTCTAGGGCGACGCCTAGCCGGCTAGGAGCAAGCTCCAAGAGTAAAGAACCCTAGCACACCGGCCAAACGCGAACCAAATGCTCTTTCAAGGTGAGGAACTTGTAGATCCGGTCTCCACTTGCGCCCTCTTTTTCCCTCAAGTTTTGATGGTTGGATTCGAAATCTCACTTGGGGAGTGGAGGTGGAGCAATGGAGGAGAGAGAGAAAGAGCTCAGGTCTGTCTGCTTCGAAAGTGAGCAAGTGGAGAAGAAGCAGTGACCATTGTGAAGGACAAAAAGGTATTTATACCTCGCTGTGCAACGGTCGGGGTTAAGCGCGGCACTGCCGCACTCCACCAAATAGTCAAATTGATCTGAAATTTTGTCGGGCTGTTTTGTGGTGTGGTGATGATCAGAGTAGTAGGGTTTGAGCATTTGATTCGACAGTTGAACAGATGTGCTAGAATCCCTCTTAATAGTACGTCATTCCTAAACTCAATATATAAAATATAAAAAGATCACTCCTTGTTGAGTTGAGGGTGCCACCACTGTCGAATATTTGTACCTAGAACCTGTACATCATCATCTTTATTCATTTCCTGCATGTCATCTTAGCCAAACTCATTAGTCCCCTAATTTGGTGGTCATCAACGCCAAACCCACTTAGGGCTTGATTGCACTTACAATCTCCCCCTTTTTGGTGATTGTTGACAACCCAATTAGAGCTTACAAAAGATATGTAATGTAATCTGAACTTTTGAGTCATGGATGTAGGAGCCTCCCCCTAAATATGTGAATTGGATTTGAATTCCAAATTTTGACATGAAAAGTCAATATTCACATTTTAGGTGTGATTTGGGGACCTCCCCCTACATCCTTGCCTGCTGTGGGTGTGCTGGAACAAGTGTCACAGGAATAATCGTGAAACAATATGCAGCATGACAGTTCAAGGCACACAAAAATTGGCTGCACAAATGAGGCGCGCACTTTGCTGAGCCGCGTAATCAGATCGCTTTGCCGGGTCACCTAGTCAGAAAAACATCAGGTTTTCACAGCATGGCAACATATATAAAAGTAACAGAATCAAGCTAGATGACAGAAATAAAACAGTTCACAAGCAGACTGAACCAAATCCGATACAAAGCGAGTCAAATAAGTGGCACTTATTACATAAAATAGTTTTTCGGACTCTCATCCTTACACACTAGCTAAGACGACTCTCAACGGATTTGCATCAAGGACCAAACAGCAGGGCGTCGAAAAAGTTGACCCCTCTAATTTTCTCCCCCTTTGGCATCAAATACCAAAAAGCGGTGAAAAGAAGAGAAAAGTCACTCAATCCTCATCAGACTCCTGCTGAACCTTCTCCCAGTAAGTATCGTCGAGCGGGGCATCCCTCTGAGCAGCAGACTACTCCTCATCGGACTCTATGACAGCACGGCCTCCACGGCGGGTGGTCGAAGTGTAGCGTGTAGAGCGAGTAGAAGGACGAGGTGCAGTAGGCTGAGGCTCCTGGTACTGAGGCTCCTGGTACTGCTGTGACTCGTAGTAGGACTGCTGAGCACCACCAATGGGCTGATCCCACCAACTGGAGAGAGGGTCAGAGTACCCCTCAGAGTAGCTGTCACTGGAAAACTGTGGTGTCTCAATCTGAGGTGGAGGTGGAACAGGTGGCAACAGTGGTAAACCCTCACGCTCACGAGTGCTGCGAAGTGTCTCCCTCACCTCCATCCTGGTGTCATAGGCCATCTGAGAAGCATAAGAGCAATGTCCAAATATGGCCTTCATCCAGCTCTTCACCTTGCCCTTTAGGCTACCATTGCTGCCCCTGTGGTGTGGCCTAGAGCGAGAGGACTCTGGAATGTCCTCACGACCCCTGGAAGTGCCACCAGCTGTCTGTTGGGCTGCCACACCCTCACTTTCCCTCCTAGCTGCAGAAGGCATGGTCTTCTCAATATTGTATACATTGTGAAACTCATCCTTAGGAAATATCTTTCCAGTCACCCTCTCAATCATGAACATCAGGTAGGGAGCGTAAGGGAGATGCCTCCTACCATTGTTCAGAGCATAGGACAGCTGCACCCACATGAACCTAGGAACATTGAACCTCCTCCCAGAGTGAATCTTGTCAAGCACATTCCTAGTGTAGGCATTGACATCTGAAGCTGCACCGTCCTTTGGATCAATGGTGACCCTAATCAGATTGTTCAACACATAGTACAGATCCTTTAGGCCACTCCTGCTAGCAGTGGCTGAAGATGGGTTCCTGAACAGGTGCCTCACATCATCTATCTCAAAAGCCTAGCTAGCTAGCATGAATGCTATCAAATGTCCTGTGAGTGGCATTGAAGCCAAAGATCTGACAGAAGATCTTGAAGCTGATGCGGTAATGAGTCTTGTCTGTCATCCAATGCATCACATCATAGTCCTAATCCTAGAAGTAAGTAGCATGGAACTGGCTCAAGATCTCCCTGTTCCAATCATAGTGAAAAGACATGATGTCAGTGAAGTCAAACTTGCTGCAAGTCTCAATGGCAGAGTTGAAGGTTGGGTTCTCTTTTGCAGCCATTTCATCAAAGTCAATGAAGAACATCTTGACAATCTTGTTCTTTCTGCTGTTGAAGATGCAAGTGAGATAGAAATCAGAATGAAACTCATTCCAGAATCTAGGATCAATCCCCTGCAACTTGGTAATGTCATAGGCTTGCTTCTTCCTCTCATTTGTGACTGCCTTCTTACTGTTGCTATACTCTGTGATAGGGTGCTGGTAGGTGTTGAAAGGCTCTGTCAGTACAAACTCACCCTCTACTGGCACCATGTACTCATTATCAAAAGCAGTGATGTGCTCTGGAGTGCCCTGGATGCCCTCAGTCACAATGGTGTACCCAAGCTGCTGAAGTACCTCCTCTGCTGATGGCTGCCCCCTGCTGCTGGAATTGCCAAAGTCACCTCTGCCCCTGCCTGTACGTGAGTGAGACCGCTCAACAGCCTTCCTTTTGCCCCTGGGATCACCTCCTCCTTCCATCTATGCAATATAGGAGACTGCTGTGAGAAATTGTAGATGACAAAAATGAGATGGATGTGGAGAATGACTTTAGGCAGAGAAAGAAAATGAGGTTTGATTCATTGACAGTGGCTACACCAGGCTTGTGCGATCGCCGCCGCCGCCTCGGACCGCAAGACCGCCACGCCTCGCTCTCACAACGATTCACGTGCCGCTTTCTTTCACTGTCTAATTTCTTTCATCACCTACATCTCCTCCTTGACATAATTTCAAAACGACAGCAAGAGAAGATAATATGTACTAGGCATGGATTTCCAACCGATTTTGCATAATCAATCTAGGAATTAATGTTAGGACTTCAATCCAATCCATTTGGGTTTTCAAAAATGAGGTGAAAAAGGTATAGACTGATTTAATCAGTAAAGAATCACAAGATTCTTGACAGTGTGGTGCAGCCACACCCTCCCCCTTTTTCACCTAATCTATGAACTACCAAATCGATTCGATTCAAGTTCTAAAATCACTTCTAGACTCATGTAGCAACTAATTGAAATCAAAATCCATGACTAAGACACTCCCATTGCATAGATCGAGTCAAATCCATTCGGTTAGGGTTTATTACCTTTGTCAACCGTGGAATGGAGAGGGAAGGAGAGAATGGAGGCCGACCAAGGCCCCCTGGACCGCAGCGCTCGCGAGCAGGGAGGCGGTGTCGACGGGTTATCGGCGATAGCCTATCAGAGGTGTACCCAAGCTAGTAGATTGAGCGGTAGAGGTGCGCTAGATGACTAACAGAATGTTTAAGCAGAACGAGCGAAGGGAAAAACACACGGGTTTACCCAGGTTCGGCCGCCTTGATGGCGTAAAACCTATGTCCTGCTTAGATTGTATTGATTGATTGAGTATCAAGTGAGTTCTAGCGGGGGTCCCTGCTCGCCTTATATAGTCCGGGGAGCAGGGTTACAGGTCGGATCCAAGCCGACAAGATCTATCCCGATCGGTTACAATAGGGAAGTTTATAGTGTTACAATAGAGCTAAATAAGGTAATTATCTTGACGACCACGTCTACGCCGTGATCTCCGATGGCCACCGCCTTGGGGACGCCGAGGGGCTTCAGTCTTGCGGCCTGGGCCGGCCTGGAAGGCTCAGCCCAAGGTAGGCCGTGAGGGGATAGGGGTTTATCCCCCCACAGCTAGTCGCCGAGCACGCTGTGTGCTGCAGGTGAAGGAGTCTTGAGGCTTCGACCATCGGGAGGTGTTGTCGACCAGTCTTGGTATGGTGCTGAGCAGGCTAGTTAAACGTTGACTAGCCGGGTACAGCTCTCAACCAGCCGCCTGCATACTTGTAGCTTCTTTCCATCGCTTCCGACCAGTCTAGTCTTGACGAGTCCGCCTGCTGGATGCTGGGTGCTCTAATGAAAAAAATCTTTTTCCATTTGGCGAAGTGTGCCCATGTTGAGTGGTTAACACTCATAATATGTGTAAATAATTTAGAAAAATGAGCATGATTCACCGCGCAGGAGAAGTGTGCCCACTTAGTCCCCGAGCCTAGCAGTTGGTGAGTTATCACGTACTACTAGGGTCAAAGAAAAGTCGTAACAGTCCCCGAGTAATCGAAGACCGAACTGGCGCTTATTCGACCAGCGTGGCTGGCTGTTGTCAAGTCCCCGAGCAGATCTTTTGCTGCTCGAGAGGAATATCCCATGAAATCCATCTAGTATCTATCGTATGCCCCATCACCGAACATGAGAAAATCCCGGGTGGAAAGGCATGTGATGCTGGAGCTTTGGTGGAAGGGGAAAAGATATATCTGATAGACCCGAGAATCAAGGGGGCTTGAGCAGAATATCTGTACTTTCCCAGGATATGGATGGCTTCGAAAAGAAGATTGCAGCGCACGTGTCCCAGGATCTAAACTGTAGCATATCTGGTCAATTAATATGGAAGATTGCGTGGGGAACCGAACGGTCCGTGGAACGAGGAAGGGACATGCGGCGTGCCCTGGATGCGCGCGACACCGGGGAAAGCGTAATAATGGCAACTGACGCCGCCGCCTGCCGCGCGCACTCAACCCTGGAAAATAGGGAGACACGGGCCCACAGCGTGCACGGTTACCCATGCAGCAACCCAAGGGACGCAACCTAGAGCATAAATACCGGCGCCCAGCTCCTCCTCGCACCATCGGCCTTACCAGCTTGCGTATCCCCCTAGCCGTCTCATCTTCTTCGTCTCACCACTGGGAGCTCGGAGCTAGGGTTAGCGATTGCGCCGCCAGATCTCGCCTTTTCTCGAGCCGATCCAGAGAGGTGGAGGTAAGCATGTTGTAGATCTGTTGATTCCGCGTCGATTGAATCCCAATGGGAATGATTTGGGTGCCAGATTTGTTCTGATTGGAGTTTTTCTTGCACTGTTCATCTATTTTTGTTGTGCGCAGGCAGAGTCACCCATCGTGACGAGATGGACCGTCGTGCTCGTGGAGGACGCCTGGGTCGCGGTGCCGCCGCCGGTGGGCGTGGAGGAGCCGCCGCCGGCGGTCGTGGAGCCGGGCGCCGCCGAGGGCGCGGAGGCCCCCAACCACTCGCGGTTGAGGAGCCGCACATCGAGATGGACCAGAGTGGGTGGAGTCACACCCACCGACGAGTCCGTGCCGCACCGGTGGACGCCGGCGTCCTGCCGGAGCAGGCCGTCGCCGGGTGGCGGGTGCCGGAGGTGGAGCCGCACCGATGCCGCACCCACGGCGGTGGTGTTCGAGAGCTACTTCCACCGTGGGTTTGGGCTGCCGGCACACCCGTTCTCGCCGGAGCCGCCGCCTACTACGGGCTGCAGCTCTGCCACCTACCACCGCACGGGATCCTCGACATCGCCATCTTCATCACGCTCTGTGAGTGCTTCCTGGGCATCCTCCCCAATCTCAATCTGTGGAAATATTTCTTCTACATGAGCCTGAAGGGCTCGGAGGGGTCCCGCATCGCCGGCGGCGTGAAGCTGCGGGGGAATCGTTCGGGTCAGTTCCCGAACATCCCTCTGCCATCAAATGTTGCGCGCTGGATGACTCGCTGGTTCTACCTGCCGCAACTGGAGACGCCGCTTATGCCGGCGGATCCCAGCCGCGTGCCGGTGCGGCAGGCTAGCTGGAGTGAGGAGCCCCCGGCCGAGGATATGCACTGGGTGATAGAGCTTGTGGCGATGATTGAAGAGCTGGATGTGGACGGCATCGACATCGCCCAGACGTTCGTGGAGCGCCGCATGCAGCCTCTGAAGCGGAAAGATCACCCCGGGTTCCAATACACCGGGCTGGACGATGGCACCCGGGAGTCGAGTGATTACCTGTCGGCTGCCGAGGTCTGGAACCGGGTGGTAAAGATCCCGGCCGACGCCGGTGCCATGACGCGACGGCAGCGCACTCGCCTTTCGTCTTTGGGAACCCACCGCCGCTGGTGAGTATTGAGCATGACCAGGCTTTCTTGATCTGTATCTGGTTTTTGGTGTAATGCATTGCCAATCTTTTGTTTTGTCGATCCACGGTATGACGCGCAACCGCTACTTCAGCCTGTCGCCGGAGGAAGCGGAGGATGTCTGTGCTCGAGCTCACCAAGAAGCTGCTGTTGCCACCTCAGGGCCTAGGAGACAAGAGGGTGAGGCAGCAGTTGAGGAAAGGACGCGCGGCAAGCGTCCACTCGAGGATCCGTCTGGCCCTGGGCTCGTCAGGAGGAAGGTAACAGCTGGGAGGCCGTTCAGGCGCCGTCAAGAGGAGACACCACACCGGCGCTTTGTCGCGCCGTCTGATGAAGAAGAAGGATTTGTTGATTCTGCAGCGTTTGTAAGTAAAACAGTCCCCTGTTCGTCAAGTCCCCAAGTTGTTGAATGCTTTGTAAGTGGACCGCTTATGTCCAGGAGAGAACACTAAGGGGACGCCGGCCCGCACGACGGGCGGCGTGTCGGCCGCCAAGCGGGCAGGGGGGAAGAAGTGGAGGAGGGCAATCCAGCGGTCGTACCCGCGGCCTCCGCTTCGCCGACCAGTTAAGTGTTGTCGTATAAATTTGTTGTAGCTGAATGCTCGATTATGAACCTGTTAATATACAGGGAGCCTGTCACTACGCCGATGGAGCCAGTGGGTGCACCCCGTGCCGGAGATCCGGGGGCATCCGCCGCGCCGCCGCCGCTCCGGCGGCGGCCCCGCGCCCAGTGCCCCGCTGAAACCCGCACCGAAGCGGAGGCGCCGAGGGCACGGAGGCGCCCCAGCCCACTCGTCCCGAGTCTCCCTAGATGACATCCAATATTGGGGGGGGGATCGGGAGATGGACGAGGCGAGGGGTGGTATGTCGCGGCGGAGCAGCCACCACGGCAGCCGCGCCCATTGGTCCGATGTTGAAGAGGTGGATGAGGCAACGTGTCCGACGTGCTAGGTCGCCGAATCCACCGATCGCCTTCGGGTATGTATCCTGTACTTCAAGAAAAACCTGTTGTCCCTTTCATTTGGCTGTGTTGATCATATGTTTTGCACAGCGCATCCGGGCGGAGGAGACCCGACGCCTCCGAGAGGAGCTGGAAGAGTGCCAGGAGGCGCTGGCAGAGGCCAGACAGGCGCGGGATGAGCTCTCCCGATAGCGTGACCAGGTCGCCAAGGAGCGAGGGGCGCTTGAGGCCGAGAGGGACCGCCACGGCCGACGCGCCACCAATGGCGATACCCAGCGCCGGGACTTTGCCCAGGAAAGGGCGGCACTCGCCACCGAACGTGAGCTCCTGGAGGTGGAGCGCACGCGGATGGAAAGGGAAGCCGCACGCAGCCAGGGACGCCGAGCGCGCGCAGGTGGCGGCTGATCGTGCGGTGCTAGAAGAGGAGCGCGCCAAGCTCGCTGTCCGGGAGCAGAGAATCCGTCGTGAGGCGCAGGATCAAGTGCTTGGTGAGTAATTTGAATCCGCTTTGTTGTTTCCAATTTTGGATATTTCTTCGTCGAACTCGTAGAATTGTGTTAGTTTAAACAAAATTTGCTGTGAATTTTTGATACCTATAGAATATGAGGCCTCGGTGGAGACACTCCAGCAGCAACTTGTGCTGGCGAACGAGCAGATGGAGCTCCTGCGCGAGGAAGTCCGCAACACCACGGCGGATCGTGATGGTATGTCGTCCAGAGAATTGATCTGGCACCTGCAGTTTGGTTGTAGAATAATTTGAATGCATTTACCTTGGCAGCTCGACTGGCTAGCGCGAGGAGGGAGATTCGGGATCTCGAGGTTCAGCATGCCCTTTGGAAGGGCAACACGGAGAACATCTTGGAGGGCGTCGGACCGGTCCTCGACGCGATCCACGGCGCGGCGGTTGGAGGGGCCGTCCGAGACGGGGCGCCACCAACAAGCACGGTGAGTGTGACCGAGCGCAGCGCGGTGGCATGGGAGAACTTCGAAGAGTTCACCCGCCAGGCCACACGCGATGCTGCTTGTCACACCCTTGCTGTGGTGCGCTCGCACTATCCCTTCGTGGAGCTGGAGCGCGTCCGCTCTGGCTACGCACACGGGACCTCGGAGACCGACGTCAACGACCTGCGCCGAGAGGTGGATGATGCGGCGACGCGCCTGGTGGATGAGATGAACCCGCTCCTCTGAACTGCTGATGGTTAAGTCCCGGGTGAAGTGCCATCGGGCATGATACTCTTTATTTTGCCGTAGCTTTAAGGAAGTGAAAAAACAGTAGAAAAACACTTTATCTATTTCGCCGAGCCACGCCCGGATGTGGGTGGCATGAACACAATTTTTCTTTGTTTTTATCTTAAGTTATAATCGTTTTAGCATGCATACGATTATGGTCGATGAGTAGCTGAAGTATAGTAGCGTAGACAATCATAGTCACTATTGGCGGACGCCGGTCCTAGCCTTGGTGTGCTGTTATAGCCGCTGCAAGGAGGCGCGATGCTCAGGCAAGCTATTGGGCTGTTCAACTACACCAAGGAGTCTCTTGCCAGCTGCCAGTCTATGCGGGGAGTACACCAGTCGCGCATACTGTGAGAACAGCCAAGTACAGGGACGGCTCTTGGGGGTCCAGTGACATAGAGCAAAGTTGTGGCATAGAGGAACTCGAAGTAAAGTTAGTTTGTGAGAAGAAAATAGCCAGATCAACTTGCTCAAAAAACTTTATTAAATTTGCGGCAATAGAAGTAGAAAAATAATACAAGCTGGCTTACAGAGTCCCCGGTTTAGGGGTAAAAGCATCGCAGATGCTCGATATTCCAGGAGTTGGGGATGTCGATGTCCTCCATTGTAGTCAGCTGATAAGCTCCTGGTCGAGTAACCTCTTTGACTTTGAAGGGACCTTCCCAGTGCGATCCCAGTTTGTGAACACTCTTCTGTTTTCGACGAAGGACCAGGTCGCCAACCGCAAAGGCTCGATCGCGTACGTTGCGGTTGTAATAGCGCCGAACGCCCTCGAGGTACTTAGCAGTCTGCGTGCAGGAGTCTAGGCGGTGTTCCTCAAGTGCGACGACGTCGTCTTCCCAAGCGGCGTCGGATGCTTCTTCATTATAATTCTCAACGCGAGGTGATCGGAAGGCGATGTCAGTAGGTAAGACTGCCTCGGAGCCGAACACCATGAAATATGGGGAGACACCAGTGCTGCGACTTGGTTGAGTACGTAGGCCCCAGACCACCGCGGGCAATTCCTTTAGCCACCGTCCTGGATACTTGCCGTCTGGTCGGAAAAGGCGCTTTTTTAAGGCATCGAGGATCATGCCATTTGCTCGCTTGGCCTGCCCGTTCGCCCGAGGGTGGGCTACGGACACATACTTGACTTTGATGCCTTTTTCTTCGTAGAAATCCTAGAAGTGACTGCCGATGAAGGTGCTGCCAAGGTCGGTGATGATGGAATTGGGGATACCGAAACGGTGGATAATGTCATTGATCATGTCAACCGCCTTGTAGGAATTTGCATCTACTAGCGGGAGGTATTCGATCCACTTGGAGAATTTGTCGACCATGACGAATATCCATTCGAAGCCACCTGGTGCTGCCTTGAAAGGGCCGATGGCGTCGAGTCCCCAGCACGAGAAGGGCCATGCCGCAGGTATTGTATGGAGCTCGTGTGCTGGGACGTGGGTCTGCTTAGCAAAGAACTGACAATTTACACAATGACGCACCAAGTGTTCTGCGTTGGCGACTGCAGTTGGCCAATAAAAGCCGGCCCTGAAGGCCTTACCCACTAGAGTGCGGGAGGCTGCATGATTGCCGCATATGCCACCATGTATCTCGTCGAGTAGCTTGATGCCGTCTTCCTTGGATATGCACTTCTGCAGTACTCGATCACCGACATTCTTCCGCATGAGGAAACCGTCGACCAGCACATAATTCTTACTTCTGCGGATGAGGCGCTCCTGCTCGGTTTTGTCCTCGGGGACGAGAGCCTCGGTCAGGTATTTTATGATCGGAACTCTCCAATCTTCTTCAACTGTCCGGGAGAGTGTAGCGACGATATGGTCGGCCGTCTCGAGTGGGGGTCCAGGCTCCGGTTCATGTATTGTTGGTTTCCAGAGATCTTCAACAAAGACGCCAGCCGGTACCTTGGCCCGAGAAGAGCCGAGCTTCGAAAGTTCATCGACGGCCTGTTGTAATCTCGAACCACATGTTCGAAGCTGAGCCCATAGAACTTGCCTTCCAGTTTTCTGATTGCTGCCACATAAGCGTCCATCTTCTCGCTTTTGCAATCCCAGTCTTTGTTGACCTGTTTGATTACCAGAGCCGAGTCCCTGAATACCTGAAGTCTTCTAATGTCGAGCTGGATGGCGATGCGGAGGCTGTGTAGGGCGGCGTCATATTCCGCGGCATTGTTGGACGCCGGGAAGTGGAGTCGCAAGACATACCGGAGCTTCTCCCCGGAGGGCGATATGATGTAAACGCCCGCACCTGGCCCATCGATGTTGAGGGAGCCATCGAAGTACATCGTCCAGCGCTCCCGGCTGGTATCTTCGAGGGGAGTCTCCAGATCTGTCCACTCGCTGTGATGTAGAGCAATATCTCCTCATCGTCGTTCGGCGCCACTAGAACTGGTGGTGTGGTGAGGAACTTCTTGAAGCCGTCGATGGCCTCTTGAGCCTCGTTGGTCCACCTGAAAGCTTCTCCTGCCCGGAGGAGTTTGAAGAACGGGAGACCCTTCTTGCCAAGTCTCGCGATGAAGCGACTCAGGGCCGCCATGCATCCTGTAAGCTTCTGGACGTCCTTGACGTTTTGGGGCGGTTTCATCCACATGATGGCGTTTAGTTTCTCCAGATTGGGCTCGATGCCACGCCTACTAACAATATTACCGAGCAAGTTGCCGGAAGGGACGCTGAAGACGCACTTGCCCGGGTTGAGCTTCCATTGGTACTCGTTAAGCTTCGCAAACACCCTGGCAAGGTCGTCCACCAGAGACGAGGCGCTTTGGTTCTTTACCACGACGTCGTCGACGTACGCCTGAGCAAGGTCGGGGATAAGGTCCCCCAAGCAGCCTTGTCTGGTAGGTAGCCCCGGCGTTCTTTAAGCCGAAGGACATGGTGTTGTAGCAGTAGGCGCCAAACAGAGTGATGGATGATGTCTTCTCTTGGTCGTCAACCGCGAGGGCAATCTGGTGATAGCCCGAGTAGTAGTCCAGGAAGCTAAGGAGCTCGCAACCTGCAGTGGAGTCCACAACCTGGTTGATGCGCGGGAGACCGAAGGGGTCTTTAGGGCAAGCCCTATTGAGATCGGTATAATCAACGCACATCCTCCATTCTTTATTTTTCTTTTTTACAAGGACCGGGTTAGCTAACAAGTCCGGATGATACACTTGTCGAATAAAACCAGCAGCTAATAGCCTAGTTACTTCTACTTTAATAGCAGCTGACTTTTCTTTATTGAAGCGACGCAGCTTCTGCTTGCACGGCTTGGCCGTCGACTTGACTCGTAGGCGGTGCTCGATCCGGCTCCGAGGTACTCCGGGCATGTCCGCTGGTTTCCACGCGAAAATACTCACGTTCTTTCTTAGGAACCGGACGAGCGCGTCTTCCTATTTCGGGTCAAGGTTTGTGCCGATCTTGGTGGTCTTGGTCGCGTCGCCTTCCACCAGCTGGACATCTTTAGTGTCCGAGGGCTTGGTAGTCTTCTTGGCCCGCTCCTCCTCTGGAATTTCGAGGTCAGAGGGGTTCATCTTCTTGGCCTCCTTAATCACCTCTTCCTGGCAGATGGACTGGAGTATGAACTCCCTCTTGTCGAGTCCCTCCTTCTCGCAGACGAACGCCATGTGTACATTGGCTCTGCAAGTGAGGACCCCCTCCTCCGTGGGGATCTTGAGGATGAGGTAGCCGTAGTGCGGGATTGCCATTAACTTGGTCAGCCCCGGCCTCCCTATGATGGCATGGTACGATGACTCAAAGTCGGCGACGACGAAGTTCATGTACTGTATGCGATGATGCTTGGGAGTGCCAAACTGTACGCGCAGGGTGACCTGCCCAAGGGGAGTAGATGACTCTCCAGGCAGGATGCCCCAGAAGGGGTGGTCGTACGGCCTGAGGTCGTCCTTCGTGATGTCCAGAGCCTGCATCGAGTTCTTGAACAACATGTTGAGGGCGCTGCCTCCATCGATGAGGACCTTCTCGAACCGCAGCCGGCCGATGACCGGGTCCAGGACGAGTGGGAAACGCCCGGGATACGGGTTATTGCACCACTGGTCGTCGCGGGTGAAGGTGATGACCCGTTCCGAGAACTCGGGCCATATGGGGTCGGTGACGCCCTCGCTGAAGTCTTTCACCGTCAGGACGTTGCGCGCCGAGACCTTGACGCCGTCCTCCGCTCGATAGCGATGCTTGGGATCCACGTCGTCGTCCTGATCATCATCTGGCTGGCGCCGGGGGGCCTTTGGTGAATGCGTTGACGCACTCCTCATTGGTGATGTCCGGGATCGTTAGATGGACCTCGGAGAACCGGCGGATGTACTCCCGGAGGGGCTCGTTGCTGCGGAGCCGCAGGCGCTCCAGGTCGTACTTTGTTCCCGACTGCTTGCACGTGGACTTGTAAGTGCTGACGAAGATTTCTTTGACCTCGGTCCACGTGCGTAGCCGCCCCTCAGGAAGGGCCAGGAGCCAACGATTGGCCGCCTGGTCAATGCTGATCAGGAAGTAGTTGGCCATGACATCTTCTCCACCGCCAGCGGCCCTGACCGCGATCTCGTAGAGCATGACCCAAGCGGCATGGTCTTGGTCGCCGGTGTATGTGGAGAGGGCATTGATGCCCTTGAAGCCCAAGGGCCACCGGACGCGTCGAAGGTCCTGGTGGTATGGCCTGATAGTGGTGTATGTGAGGTTCCCGGTCGGGTTCCCGTATGCCATGTTATATTCCTCGCGCCGCAGGATCTCAGCTTCTTCCCGGGCTTGTTGGCTTGCAGTGATGTGGTTGCGGATGTCGCGGGCCCCGTTGATGCTGCTTCGGAGGTCGGAGGGACGCTGGTGTCCTGCTTGGCCAGGACGCCTGGGTGGTCATCCACCCACGCCCCTGGCCGGCGCACCGTGCCCTGCTCCTTGCTCCTCATCATGAGCGCCATGAGCCCCACCTTGTCCGGCAGGTACTGCAGCCTCTCCGGCGCCAGCGGCGTTCGCTCCTTGTTGCTGGGATCGGTGCTGGTTGCCCCCTCGAGGTTGGGAGGACGCTTGATCCTCGCCTCCGCCCACCCGTCGTCTTTGATGACGGGAGCGCTGCCGAGAAGAACGGCGAGACGCGGTAGTTGTCTTGGAGCCAGAGACAGGGTTGAGCTGAGCGTGGGTAGCATAGATGTACCCCCTGAGTTCATCCACGTTGGGGTTCTCCCGTAGAAGTAGGGCCGCAGCCGTGGCGATATTTTGCTCCGACGTGTTATGCACGGGAATATTATCGACTGTGTTAAACTGTTGCATGAGGTTTCTGGTGATGCCTCTAATAGCCGCTGACCGAGGTCCACCGGCGGGTGCAGGTTGAGCTTGAAGACCTTGAGCGGCGGGAACCGCCGCCGCGTTAGCCGCATCCTATTCCGCCTGACGTCGTCGTGCTCGATCGGCATTGTGAGCCTCTCAGGTAGCCCGCTGTTCGTCGGTCTCTCCTTCAGCGGCCACCGAGTCGTCACTGACAACAAATATCCCCCCGTCGTACGCCGTCCACGGATCGGTACCCGGGGCGAACAGCGGAGAGTCATAGCCGAGATCCATCTCGACCGACCCCTCGACGAGAGTCGTGGTGATCTCGGACGAGGAGAGGGACGCGGTGCGGCCATCCTCGAGCTCGGTGACCTCCTCCTCCTCCTGGATCGGGGAGAGGTCGGCCATGCAGGTCTTGTGGTTCGTCGAGCTCGAGCCGCCTTCTTGGTACGTTGGGACGTCGATGAAGTCGTAGGGCCCAGGCCGCCCTTCAGACCAGTCCCAGAGACCAGCCGCCTGTGCTCGGGCAGCGCTGGAGGTGGTTGAACGTGGACGACCCACCCTTCGGGAGTAGCGGTGATGACCAGACCTTGGCCGATGAGCGTGCGGCTCTCGACCAGATCTGATTCTCCCCGAAGACGCGACGAGTTGCCACCATTGTTATCGAGTTTGACCCTGTTGACAGGAAGCGATCTAGTCGAGTCAATCGAAGGGGAAAACTCACCCACGCCCAAAGCGAGCCTGCCGGCCTCCGAAGGGATGGGTGAGATCGTCGCCCTCGCCTCCATTGATGTCGCCGAGTTGTTGGAGTGCGGCCCGCCGGTACGGTTGTTCCGCATTTATCGGGGGATGGGTGAGCCGGGATCGGAAGATCACCATCTTGCGCATGATGTCTCGCCACACCCCTCCATTGATGAAGCCTAGTAGTGTACCAAAGTTGTTGGTAGAGGTGCACTAGACGACATTGATTGTTTAAGAAAACGAGCCGAGTTGGGGTTTACCGGGTTGTTGACGCCGAGGATGGCGCCATTGTTCCGCAGTTCTAGATCGTCCCAAATTGGATGTCCTCCGTCGGATCGACCACCATGGAGTCAGGGAAGATCACCATCTTGCTAGTCATGATGTCTTCGTGCACACCCCCTACTTGGCGCGCCAGCTGTCGACGGGTTATCGGCGATAGCCCAACTAAACAGGGGGATAGGGGTTTTATCCCCCCCCAAAGGACGGGCGACGCTGTTAAGTGGCTGGCCCATGGCTGTTGACACTTGTTATAAATTATAACTAAACATGTACCCAAGCTAGTAGATTGAGTTTTGGTAGAGGTGCGCTAGACGACTAACGCATAGGATGTTTAAGCAAAACGAACGCTTGAAGGGAAAAACACATCTAGGGTTTACCGGGTTCGGCCGCCTTGATGGCGTAAAACCTACGCCCCCCCGCTTAGATTGTATTGATTGATTGAGTATCAAGTGAGTTCTAGAGGGGGTCCCTCGCCAAGGCCTTTATATAGTCCGGGGAGCCATAAGGTTATATAGACCCCTAGGCCCCTCGCTTCAATCATCGGATCCAATCATCATACAAGATCTATCCCCTTAGCTCTAGTTACAATAGGGAAGTTTGTAGTGATTACAATAGAGCTAAACAAGGTAATTATCTTGACGACCACGCGCTTACGGAGTTGAAGGAAGGCCCTGATCTCCGATGGCCACCGCCTTGGGGGACGCCGAGGGGTTCTTCCATTCGAGTAAGTGGTATTGTCTCTATTGTTCTTAAGGTTCGGCCTTTGATTCTTGGGCCGGCCCGAAGGCTCAGCCCAAGGTAGGCCATGAGGGGATAGGGGTTTATCCCCCCCACAGAGTGAAGACACTTGTTAAGGCCGCCGCCCACGTTTTTATAGAAATCGGGAGCCTGCGTTGTTTAGCGTAGATTCCCTTTATTAAGAGTTTCTTCATGACAACCCCTCTTAAGAACAATGTGCAAATGATTTACTTGAAGTGAGAACAAGACCTTCCTAATAGAACTCCTTACGTTTTAGCCACTCACGGCTTCGACGTCTCTTACTCTCGGCGTGGACCGAGAGAGAAGAGAGGGCACGGATGCGTCACGGTCTGGGGAGGAGAGGAGAATTTCCACGTGGGCCAAATGGATAAGGGTAAAGAATAAAGCAGGCCCAGTGGGTAGAAAGAAGACGGGTTCAGTTTCGACAGAAACACAGGGCGCGGCACTGCCGCGCTACAACCCGACTTCAGATTTATGTGTCTCAAATTTGACTCTCTCTGTCTCGAATAGCTTAGTAACCTCCCCCTATCTCATGGCCAGCAACAAACAATCAATCAGAACCATGGTCATGAGCATAGGGTTCCTTTTTCAATCTGATTTGCCTATGCATGCTAGTTATCAATTAGTGGCATGCTAGAGCTCAAGCCAAGTTACGAGAATCAAGTATATTTAGCTCACTACGTAAAGCACAAAACCTTGTCTCGTCTAGAGGCTTAGTGAAGATATCGGCTAGTTGCTTTTCGGTGCTCACATGGCGAATTGCGATATCTCCTTTGACTTCAAGGTCTCTCAAAAAGTGATGACAGATGTCTATGTGTTTGGTCCTAGAGTGTGCTATCGGATTGTTTGCTAGCTTTATGGCACTCTCATTGTCACATAGTAATGGGATTTTTGAGAATTGACATCCGAAATCTTTTAGGGTTTGCTTCATCCAAAGTAGTTGAGCACAACAAGCGCCGGCTGCAACATACTCGGCCTCGGCGGTGGAAAGGGCTACACAATTTTACTTCTTAGAACTCCAAGACACTAAGGACCGTCCAAGGAATTGACATGTCCCCGAAATGCTTTTTCTATCTACTTTGCAACCAGCATAGTCAGAATCTGAATAGCCAAGTAGATTGAACTTGGAGCCCTTGGGATACCACAAGCCAAGGTTAGGAGTGAGTACTAGATATCTCAAGATTCTCTTAACAGCCACTAAGTGACATTCTTTTGGATTAGCTTGAAATCTAGCACACATGCACACGCTAAGCATAATATCGGGCCTAGATGCACAAAGGTAAAGAAGAGAGCCGATCATGGAGCGATATACCTTCATGTCCACGGCTGGACCTTCCTCATCAAGATCAAGATGTCCATTGCTTGGCATTGGAGTTTTGATTGGCTTCGCCTTGGCCATATCAAACTTCTTTAGCATGTCGTGGGTGTATTTGGTTTGGCAAATAAATGTCTCTTCCTTCATTTGCTTGAGTTGAAATCCAAGGAAAAACTTGAGCTCACCCATCATGGACATCTATTAACACTTGTTATAGCATAAAATATAGAGGCTTTTAAAACTGAAATAAGGGCTTAAAATGAATATCAACATAGTATAGGGGCTTTACTGACATAATTCCACGAGTTTTGGTGATTTATATATTTTCAGGGACTAAACAGATAAAAGCAGGTAAAAGCCCGGAGTTTGCACCACATACGATGAGGAGACTTGGCCGTGAAGTAACTTAACTTGAAACCCAAGTAAGAAGACTCTAGAAGACACCAGAAGATCAGGCCTTGAAGGTGGGACCCACCTGGCATAGAGCCAGGGCGGCCGCCCCCACCATCCAGGGCGGCCGCCCCCTGGTCCCACCTATCATTGACCATCTTGTTAGGTTGGTTCATAACCGCCATTAAGAAGAGATCTACACCGTTTATCAAGGTCGGTTTGATCCTACGGCTACGGAGGCTTGCTTGGCCCCTACTCCACCTTGGGGCTATATAAGAAGACCCCCTGCCCCTAGGGTGAAACCCTAATTCATTCAACTCACCATTCGACAGGCTGAGACCCTAACCTCTCCTCTCTAGTTCTAGAACTAGAACTAGAACACCATGTAGAACTAGAAGCCCTAGAGTTGAGTTGAGGAGCAAGTGTCAAGTTGAGAGATCTAGTTTTGTAGTTCCCATGAGAGCAACTAGAACTAGTCTTGTTTAGAGATCTAGAGGGTGGGTGAAGGGAAGAGCTGCTGGAGGAAGCACCGGGCATGTCGGTGACTCCTCTACATCTTGTACCTCCGAGATCAAGTTCCATTGGAGCTTGGTTCTGAGACTTCATGGCGGATCAACTTCTTATTTGAGTAAGTAACATTGTTCTTATTGTTCTTAGGTTCGCAACTCTTGTTTGAGTACTTTAATCTGTAGGACGCTATAGATTAGAGGAGTAGCTGTAGGTTTAAGCGTGGTGCTTAGACCAAGGTTACTTGTGGATGCACCCTACCTTCCGGAGTGTGGTAACTAACGGGGGTGACTTATAGCCTCGTTAATTCTTTGTATTCCACCTCCCGTTGGATAGGCCTTGGCAGGACCTTTGGCTTGGGGTTGATATTCTTTGCAAATGTCTCTCCCTTGAATCATGTCCCCATAAGACAATATCAACATAGCTTACAAGGATAGGAACTAGACAACCATAGAAATCTCCTTTAACTCTTTATCCTCTCAGTCCTTGTCATGCCGCTCAAGGGTTTAGTTATTAGCTCTGTTACCCTCACACCATTCTCCTTGTGGATACGATATTTAAAACCCTCCTCTCGGGTGAAGTTGAAGGGTCGAGATGGGGACTAGAGGGGGGGAGGGTGAATAGTCCCTATTAAAAACTAATCGCACCGGCTAACCGAAACTAATGCGGAATTAAACTTGTCGGTCTAGCCAAGACTTCACCCCTCTAACTAAGACTCTAAATCACCTCACAAAGGATCCTACACAAGAATAGTGAGGTGACAAGCCTAGCTTGAGCTCCTAACTGTTTCTATTGCAAGGTCACACAAACCTATGCACTAGTACTTCAAGCACGGGTGAGCTCCTACACAAATGTAGTAAGCAAAAGCACAAAGCCCCTAAGCTCACTAGATGCATTAAGGACAAGGCGACACATGCCTAACCCAAAGGCTCAGATTACTTAGCTACACAAACTAAGTAAAGCAACTAACAAGCTACACAAGCAAGATAGATGCTAACAACTCTACTTCTAGCTACACAAGCAAGAAGGCAATTAGATCACTACACAAGCTACTAATTGCAAGAGCTACTTCTCTATCACAAGCCCAAGATATATAAATGAATGTAAGAACAAAGCTTGTGATCAAGAGAATGCAAACCACCGCGAAGTGTGGACACAAGATGACACTGGTGATTTTTTACCGAGGTCTCGGGAAGCTTGCCAACTTCCCCCTACTCCTCGTTGTGTCGACCGACACTTTGGTGGTTCCACGGTTTGGCGAATCACCCAGTGATGATCCACAAGCTTAATGGCCAGTGCCAAATCCCACAGTGGGAGCTTGATCGAAACCCTCACACAGTGTGAGTCCTCGAGCCAATCCCTCAGAGGGCACCGTGTGAACCCACACCCAAGTGTGGTAGCTCAATGACACGCTCCACTAGAGTTGCTCTTCACGATCCCCGCGAGGTGAGCACGAACCTTTCACAATCTCTTCTCCGGAGCAACGCACAAGCTTCCTTGCGTGCTTCGACGGAGCCTCTTGCCACCAAGCCGTCTAGGAGGTGGCAACCTCCAAGAGAAACAAGCACCACCGGCTTGCAACACGAACACCTAGTGCCACGAATGTGATCTCTCAACGCAAAGCACTAGAACTCGATCTCTCACTCAATCGGATGAACGATATCAAGCATATGTGAGTGGGAGGGCTCTCTAGCACCACAACACAAGCCACCAAGGCCCAAGTGTGCTCAGCTACCTGCCATGGCCGACCACAACAAGTATATATAGGCTCCATCCAAAAAAGAGTCGTTGGTGCTTCAAACCACAGTTTCTGCGTGTTGACCAGACGCACCGACCGGACTCACCAACGGGTCCGGTCCAGCGTCCGGTCGTCACCGACCGAGCGTCCGGTCACAAACGACAGACCGAAAGGCCCCACAGCTGACAGCCCTGAAGTAGCATCCGGTCGACGGTTCCGGTGGTGACCGGACCCATCAAGCCAAGCGTCCGGTCGAGCTCCGAAAACAGCCCAAAAACAGAGCTCACTGTAATCGACCGGACCCAGCCGACCGGACCGTCCGGTCAGAGGTCCAGCGTCCGGTCCAGCATCCGGTCGCTGCGTCCGGTCGCCCAATCCTGCACACAACACCGTTTCTCTGTCGCCTTTGCTTCGACATGCTACCCAACAAGTATACCAACTTGAGCACAAGGAATAGCATGTTTACACCACCACGATGCATCCGGCCCAATAGAAAATGTGCATCTCATTTTCTCAAAAGCGCCGAATCCCAAACCCAACTCAACCCTGCAAACCACCGCCGCCTTTGCAAATGTGCCAACACCACCACGTGTGCATCACCATGTGCAAGTGTGTTAGCATTTTCACAATCATTTCAAAGGACGGGTTAGTTCTTACCACGCCACTCAATCCTAACACGTTGCAAAGTTAGATCGCACAAGTGGCACTAGATGACCGATATGCAAACAAGTTTGCCCCTCTTGATAGTACGGCCATCTATCCTAAACCCGGTCATAAACTTCTCTAAGCACCAATGACCGGCGAAATGAAATGCCCTATAGGTTATACCTTTGCCTTGCGCATTTCCATTCCACTCCATCTCCAAGTGCCGATGCAACACATGCACCAACACGATCAAGAATGATATGATCCACTTCATATCATCACATGACCTTCTTGGTCCATCGATCTTGACCTCACTTGCTCTTCACCGTTGCGTCGATCCATCGGCGCCAAGTCTTGCCCAAGCTTCACCGCCTCGCGGTCCATCGCTTCACCGCCTCGACTTGCCCTTCACACTTGCAACCGGTCCATCAAGTCAAGCC
>JADLZK010009337.1:0-376597 GCA_015847255.1 Hyparrhenia diplandra | reverse complement strand
ATGGTCTAGCTCTAGAGACAATGACTCAAGGGTTTATACTGGTTCGGGGCAAATCGGGCTCCATAGTCTAGTCGGAGTCACTATCCGAGCTCAAACGCTCATACCGGGGTGAGTACAAGCTGGGCGAGAGAGGGAGCGGGCTCTCAAGTCTCTGTGATCGAGTCTAGTGCCAATATCGAGTGGAGTGTAAGCGGATCGGTGAGGCTTGAATGTCTTGCCTCTACCCGGTGGCAGGGGTCCCCTTTTATAGTCGCAAGGGGGGATACAGACGCCACCGGGTAAGAGGACTGATAAAGAGGAAGGAGATGTAATTCTAAGGGTGAAAGTGCTAAAAATGGCACGGCACCGAGCCTCGTTAGGCCAACGAGCTCGCCGTCGGCCGGGTCGCGCTGGCGTAGTCGTTCCTGGTCGTCGCCGTACGCGGGATTCCAGGATTTGGACGGTGGCCGGCCCACGCCTGGTCTTCAATCGGAGTGGGAATGCATCCCGTCGGTATGGTCACGGCCATACTTTGGATGAGGTGAGCGTGCGTCGAGTGTACCCGTATGGCACTGTAGAGGAGCGGTTGGCCGTAGCAGGGTATGGCGGGGCGAATCCGTCACCTCCTGGCTTTGTCACTATGGCCTGGCGGGCTACAGGTGCTCGTCGGGGAATGGTTGGCCAACTCGCCCCCGAAGGCTTCCTCGAGAAGGCGGGCGGACGAGCTACGGATCGTCGCCGGGCTCGACCGCGGCGTGATCACGTGAGCTCATAGCGGCGGAGCTCGAGGCGGAGTGAGACCCCCCCGGGCCGAGTCCACGCTTATGGGGAGCCGGGAAGCTCATAAGGGTAGAGCTCGAGCGAGGCGGAGAATTGCATCCGCCCAGAGGGCTCATAAGGGAAGAGCTCGAGCGAGTCGGGAAGAGGTCCCCTATCGAGCTCGTCCTCATGTGGGACCGGCGGGCTCGTAGAGCTCGGGAGAGGCGGAAAGAGCTCTCTGACTGTTTGCGTGCTCGTACAAGGCCGGAGAGCTCGTCCTTTGGCCCAGTTCGAGCCCGCGCGCTATGATGGGGCGGCTTGTCTCGTCGTTCGCCCCACGGGTTCGTTTGTTAGTTGGGCCGGGCCGCGGGCTTTTGTTTCGATCGGGCCGATCGATTGCCCCGAATATCGATCCCCACGTAGCCCCTGCCGCCCGGGGAGAGGATCTCCTCCCTCGAGACGTTCTTGCGTCGATCTCGCGATCGCGGCGGAAGGTGACCCCGGTTATCGTTAGTTCCGCTCGTGGGTGCGCGCGGCCCAGCGGGTGTAGCCCCGAGGCTCGGGTGAGAACGGGATGTTGCCCGTGGAGGCTTTGAGATTTTGTGAATTTTCGCTTTGTTCCCTTAGTGGTTGCCCATGGAGGGGGTGAGCTCGGGCTCGATCCTACCTCGTTGGTCGAGACCGAGTGCTCGGGAGCCGCTAGCGGGTAGCTCGAGCGAGGTCCGAGCTCGAGCTCGTTCATTTGGTCAGCTGGCGGACTGACCTCGTGTTCCAAGGGTTCGACCTTTACGGTACCCAAGCCCCTGCGCAGGGCTCGAGGGCGCGATGCCTCCCTATCGATGGGGATGACCTGAGGTTGTCTCGCTGTCCTTGGCGACCCGAGCGCTCGTAGGCGAAAGCCCCCGAGCTCTTTCGCGAGCTTGGGGCGAGAGCCGCCGGCGCGCTTTCCCCTAGGTGCCCCGTGCTCGTTGTGTCTCGGGCGGTCCTCGAGCTCTTTAAGAAGAGCCGGCCTTCAAACTCTGAGGCGTGGAGTTTTTACTCCGAGCTATGCCCTTTCTCTTCGGAAATACGACCGTTGTGGCCGAGCTCAGGCGTATTTACGCCGTGGTAAAAAATAGCCGTTGGGAATGTGTCTGTTGGAAATATTACCGTTGCCGTGCGGTTACTTCCGCTTTCACCGCGGCTGTTCGTCTTTCCGCCAGGTGTCGTACGTGTGCCCTCCTCCCGAAAGTCGGTTACGGTGGACGTGACGTATGGTGGGCCCTCCTTGCGGATTGACCTCGGCGCCTCCATCGTGCGTCCCCTATAAATAGGAGAGGACGGGAGGACGGACTAACCTTCCTGTTCCTTGCCTTCCTTCGAGGAGAAGTAAAGAGACGTCGTTGCCATCTGCTAGATCCAAATCCCCCATCTTTCCTCCCCTTCGTTAGCCTCCAGCGCTCGCTTCGTCGGAGAGGCGGAAGATGGGTTCGTGGAGGCCGTTGACGGTGACCGCGGCCCTGCTGGAGAGGTGCACCCTCTGTGGCGGGCTCCCCGAGCTGACAAGGGAGGAGGAGTTCAAGATACCGCCGCTGATGCACACTGTCCCCGATCCCCCGGAGGGCTATGTGGTCTCCTTCGAAGCGTTCCACGACCGCGGGCTCGGCGTCCCCTCCGACGATTTCTTCCGCGGCCTGCTGTCGTACTTGGGTGTCGAGCTCCAGCACCTCACGCCGAACGGGGTGCTGCTTTGCGAGGGGTGGCTTGGCATCCCGCCGAACTGGGAGCTCTTCCGCCAGTTCATCTTCGCCAAGATCCATTATCTGCCTGGCGGAGGGAGGACACCGCCTCCGATCGCTTCCGTGGCGATCCAGCTAAGAGGAGGGAGGATGAAGGCTTCCTTCCCGGCGGGCGAGTTCCCTACCGCCAACACCGGGTGGAGGGGGGAGTGGTTCTATCTCAAGAACGACCCCCTCCATCCCCTGCCTCGGTACACCGGTCGCACGTTCACGGACACGAACTCGGTGTGGCGAGAGGGTCCCCACGCGCATGTGTCGGAGCGCGTCGGACGGGCCGTGGAGAAGATCAAGGCGCTTCGCGACGCCGGGCTGACGATCAGCCATATCGGCGAGACCGGGTTTGCCAGCGCCGTGTAAATGCCGTTGCGGCCGCGCGCGCTCCGCCTGAGAGACGCCGAGCGCGCGCTCCTTTGCGGGAACAGCGACGGCCCCGGCTCACGGTCGACCGGTGGGACTGGTGGGTCCGCCACGTGATGAGGACGGCAGCATGCATCGGAGGGCGCGCCTCCGCCCTCCCGAGACGACGCCGGAGCTCGTAAGTGTATGCTTCCCCTTCTTTCGGTCGTCGTTGGTTGCTTCGAGCTCGTTCTTAACTCTTGGTCTTGTAGGTCGGCATGGTGGACCTTCCTCCTTCCCGCCCCCCGCTCCCCGGCGAGAGGCCGGTGGGGCGGCAAATGCCATGCCCCAAGCCCCGATCTTGAGCGAGGGGGCGGACTCGTCGACGGCGACGAAGAGCGTGCCGCCGACCAGCGGAGTCCGGCGCCGCAGAGGAGGCGGCGTCATCCGCGTCGACGCGGCCCGTGATCGAAGGGACCTCGGGGTCCCGGATGTCGCCGCCCTGGTTACACCTCCTCGAGGCGGCCCCACCTCCCACCGCCGACCGGGCCGGCGGCGCCGCCGAGCTCGGGACAGAGGGAGGCCGGGGCTCGAAAGCGCCGAGACGAAGAAGAAGAAGAGGATGGCCAAGGAGTAAGTTCTCGATTCTTGTAATGTTTCGCGTCTATTGATTGCCGTGCTCGACCTCTACTTTGTTCAGGTTGGCCAAGCCCTATCCCGAGAAGCGCCCGAAGAACGGGCGGCGAAGTTCGGCGGCCATGAGCTCTCGAAGCGGAATGGCGAAGCTCGACGGCTCACGACACTCTCCACGCTCGTGGGATCGGCTTCCCACCCTCCCCTTCACCGGTCGCCGGTCTTTGTGGCGAGGGTGGAGGATCCGGACCGATCCCGGGCGTGTCGGCGCCGCCGGTCGTCCCAGTGAAGCGGCGCCGGGCGACGGTGATGAGCTCGATTGCCGGCCCGCATCCCTGCGTTAGGCGGAGGCGTCCGCGGCTCCCGAGGCACGGGCGACGGAGAGCTTCAGCGAGGCCGGACGTCGAGGAGAGAGCCCCGGGCGGGTCGTCGAGACCGACGCTCGCCCCGAACCAACGGAGGCCATCGTCGAGCACGAGGTTATAGAGATCGCCGACGACGACGAGGCGACGGCGGAAGAGACCGCTACGACAGAGACGACGCGGAGAGGGATGTGGCCACAAGGACGATCACGCTCCCAACGTTGAGGATCCCGCCACCAAGTCGACCGATGATACGGTGGGGGCCGAGCTCGGGGGTGACGGTGGCACGATGGTTGCGGACGCCGGCGTGGTTGGCGACGTCGTGTTGCCCGCCGGGCGTCGCGCGTGAGCATCCCCGAGGGACGTGGATGTCTTCCTCCCACCATCCTTGGCGCCAATCACGCCGTGGCGCCTCCGGAGGGACCGCGCCATCGCTGATGGGAGAGCCGGCCCCGTCGTGCGGGAGCGCCGCACCGCAGTGCCTTCGCCGGTTTTCTCGTGTTAGGACCTTCGCTGTTTTTTCTCTGCTTTTTTTCGTCGAGCTCCGAGCTCGCTTTCCTCGCGTGCTTCGCTTGCTTGCCTTTTCGGGGATCGCTGAAGTCCGCCAAAGGATACAACCGCGTGGCGACGGCGCGCACAGCAAAGCCGACGACCTCATGGGGCGGATGATGTCGCCTGACGGGAGGTAAGCGGCGGCCTCGGTCGACGCGCATCCACCACCAGCTTTATGGAGGGTCGGATGAGGGACGCCGCCGACCATATCCGCGACACCGGGAGCGCGTTGCTCGGGAGGTCCGCGAAGGTCGACGCCGAAGCTGCAAAGAAGTGTCCCGCGGCAAGAGGAGCTCGATCTCGTGAACAAGCGCAGCGCGAAGAAGATGGAGGAGGAGCTCAACTCGTTCCGCAAGGCGCCGGAGGGCAAGGAGCTCGGCGTTCCGGGCGCCGAGATCAAGGCCAACCAACCGCACAAGGACAAGGAGGAGGTCGCGAGAAGCCGCGACAACGTGACGCCGAGCTCGAAGGTGAGTGGCCTTCTCATGTCCGCTGTTTTTTCCTTCGTACGCTGGGCTGATTGACCTCGTCGGGCGGGCTTTCGGTCTACGATCATGACTTCGTCGAGGTGTCTTTGTTGTAATCATGCTTTGGAGCCGAGCGGGACCGGCTTGATCCCGAGAACCGCCGCGTTTTGCGCTAACCGGGAGGACCTCTATAATATCTTGTGGAGTGTTTTACGTCCCTTCGCTTTTCATTTTCCGTTTGTCTCGTGACTTATGTTATGATTTGTTCCTCTGCTCGCAGGCGAGAAGGCGAACTCCTTGAAGTTGGCCCGGGACCTCAGCGATAAGGAAGGGGCTCTTGTCTCCGCCGAGGCCACCCTGGCACACACGCAACTCGAGCTGCGGGGCAAGGAGGGCGGCTTGAAGAAAAGGACGGACGGCCTCGTGATCGCGACCTCCGAGCTCCAGCGAAAGCAAACGGAGCTCGACGACAAGCAGAGAGAGCTCGTCGGGCTCCAGGAGCGTGCGGTGAAGGCCGAGGAGGAGGCCAGAGCTCAAGCACGGGCGCGACGAGCTCGTCTCAAAGTGGAGGCGGTCTCGCGACGTCCTTGGCGTCGAAGACATGGAGGATCCGGTCCCGCCGGGTGTCGGCCATCCCGCGCCAGTGATGAGGATGCCCGCCGAAGTCGTTCATAAGGCGGTCGGCGTCGTCTTCGCCCACTACCCCCGCTTGACGCCGAGGTGGTGAAGACCGGATGGCCGATTCGACGACGACGAGGAGCCGGATCGGAAGTCCGCCGCCGCCGAGGCCGCCACCGGGAGCTAGCCGTTGAGCTCTTCAAGCTCGCCGCCGAGGAACTCGACGTCTTCGAGCCCCCCGTCGGTGAAGATGGAGCCGACGCAGCCTCGAGCTCGAGGAGCCCGGCCGAGGAGGAGACGACCACTCGGGATCCGCCGCCGAGGAGCCGGTGCCCCCGGATCCGCCTACACAAAGCTAGATGTAGGAGCTTGAGGCCGGACTCTTTTGTTATGAGTCTTAAGTCCTCGAAGTCGAGGCAAACCAGAATATAACAATGGCTCGTGCCGAACAACCGGAGTTAAGCTCTTTTCCTTGTCGCACTTTTATCTCTATTTTGTCTAAGTTCGAGCTCGTGTTTCGAAAGACGAGCGGCGGGCCATTCCTCGCTGGCCGCGGGGGCGCTGGAGGTCGTTAGGGGCCGCGCCGCCTGTGATGGCGATCTCGAGACTTAGACGTTTCGATATGTTGTGCGAGTTTGGAGAATGAGTGAACGTGAGGTTGTGGCTTAGCCGAGCTCGAGATCATAGTCGAGTAGCGTGGTCCGTGTGAGCTCGGTGCCGAGCTCGGGAGCTCGATGTGAGTTTGTGAAAAACGGTGTGTTAAAAGCGTGGGGTATGCGCCCCATTCCTTGTAGCCCCGAAGCAAGGGGAGGGTCTCGGCCCGAAACGAAGGGCATCCGTTGCTCGGGTGAGCTAAAAGAAAAAGAAGAGTTCAAGATGCTTGCACAAATTGGCGCATCGAAACTGTGTTTTTATTGAATTTTGCAGCTATGACATTTCGAAATACATTCAGGGGTAAAAGCGACGTAGCCGCTCGATGTTCCATGCGCTGGCAAGGACGCGACCATTGTCCTTGAGTTTGTATGTGCCCGTCCGCAAAGACTTGGTCGATGGTGAAGGCACCCTCCCACGGCGCCGCGAGCTTTTGCCGGTCTTTCGTGCTCTGAACTCGGCGTAGGACGTGGTCGCCGACATTGAAGGCCCGGCCCTTGACGTGGCGGTCGTGGTAGCGCCACATGGACTGGAGGTACTTGGCGGAGTGGAGGAGCGCGATGTCGCGGGCTTCATCGAGCTGATCGGCCGCGTCTTCGAGTGACACCCGGTTGTCGTCCTCGTTATAGGCCTGCACTCGGGGCGAGCCGTACTCGAGGTCGGTGGGGAGTACGGCCTCGGACCCGAAGATGAGGAAGAGCGGGGTTCGCCCTGTGGCTCTGCTCGGCGTGGTGCGGAGGCTCCATATGACGGCGGGGAGTTTTGTGAGCCATCGGCCGGCGAATTTCTCGAGCCGTTTGAAGATGCGTGACTTCACGCCCCGCATAATCATACCATTAGCTCGTTCTACCTGCCCGTTGGTCCTCGGGTGGCTGACTGAGGCCGTGTTCACGCGGATGCCGTGCTCGTCACACCAGTCGAGGAAGACCTCTCCCACGAAATTGGTGCCGTTGTCGGTGATGATGGAATTCGGGACCCCTGCGGTGGATGATGCCTGGTGAAGAACTTGACGGTCTCCTCGGCTCGCCGCACCGGGCAATGGGCATGACCTCGATCCATTTGGAGAACTTGTCGATCGTGACGAGCAGGTGTGTGTAGCCCCCGTGCGTCCTCGTGAAAGGTCCCACCATGTCGAGACCCCAGACCGCGAAGGGCCAGGTGAGCGGGATCGTCTGGAGGGACTGAGCCGGAGGTGCGTCGTTGGCGAAGAACCGGCAGCCCTCGCGGTGGCGCGCGACGACCGACCGGGCGTCGCGACGGCGGTCGGCCGCAGAAGCCTTGCCGAAAGGCTTTTCCCGACGAGCTCGTGGGGCCGCGTGGTGGCCACACTCGCCGGGCGTTGATTTCCTTGACGAGCTCCTCCCCCGCTCATACGTGATGCAACACCGGCGGATGCCCAAGGCGCCGCGTCGATAGAGCTCTTCTCCGACGAGGACGAAAAAGACTTGCCCCGGGCTAGCCGCCTTGACTCTTCGACCGTGGGAGCTTGCCATCCCTTATCCATTGTAGGAGCGGGATTCGCCCGCTGTTTTGGAGCTTTTGGAGTCGAGCTCGAACCAGGCCCCGAGCCGCCGGAGCTTGAGCCCACCGCCATGCGAGGCCGCGACGTCCGGCGAGCTCGAAGCTCGGGGCGTCGACCTTTGTCTTTGCCCGGGCTCGGGCGTTGGGACGTAGGCTCGCGTCAGCCGGTCGTCGTCGGCTCGTCCGGAGCCGTATCGAAGGCTTGTGTTGTTCGTGCATGAAGACGCTGGGGACCGCGCCGATCCGACGCGAGCTTGACGAGGACGTCGGCGTCGTTGTTGAGGTTGCGATGAACGTGGTTGACCTCGAGCCCGTGGAAGTGTTCCTCGAGCTCGCGGAGCTTCCGGTGATACGACCATCTTAGGGTTGACGCAGTCGGCCTCTTTCATGACTTGGTTTTTACGAGCTCGAGTCGCCCTGCCTCGAGGTGCCGGGATGCCGAGCTCGTGGGCTATCGTGAGGCCATTCACGAGAGCCTCGTTACTCGGCGACGTTGTTGGAGGCCGGGAAGTGGAGGCGGATCGAGTACTTCATGCGGACCTTGCTTGGTGAGATGAAAACTAGCCCGACTCAGCGCCATACTTCTTGGACGGAGCCGTCGAGTACATTACCCAAGACTCCACGTCGTCGGGTCTAGGAGGTTGTTCGACCTCGGTCCGCCAAGGCAACAAAGTCGGCCGTGAGCCTATGACTTTATGGAATCTCGGGCGCGTATGTGATGTCGGCCCCCATTAGCTCGATGGCCCACTTGGTCATGCGTCCCGCGACCTCGGGGCTGCGGATGACTTCACCAGGGGGGTACTTGGAGACGACCGTGACGGGGTGCGAGTCGAAGTAGTGTCGGAGCTTGCGCCGGTGATCAGCAGCCGCACCACGAGCTTTCGAGCCGCGAGTACCGGTCTTGGTGTCGGAGAGGGACCTCGGCCGATGAAGTAGACCAAAGGGGCGCTGGACTTTGAGCGTGCCCTTCCTCCTCTCTTTCGACGATCGAGCACGGTGCTCCACGACCTTCGAGGTCGGCCGAGATGTAGAGGAGGATGGGCTCGTCCGGAGCCGGAGCCACGAGCACGGATGGGTTGGCGAGGATTCGTTTCAGAGAGTCGAGGGCTTGCTGGGCCTCGTCGATCCAGGTGAAGCGCTCAGACTTTTTCAACAGCTTGTACAGCGGCAGGCTGCGTTCCCCGAGTCGAGCTATGAATCGACTGAGGGCAGCGAGGCATCCTGTGAGCCGCTGCACGCCCTTGACGTTCCTGATCGGCCCCATACTCGTGATGGTGGCAATTTTCTCGAGGTTGGCTTCGATGCCGCGCTCGGATACGATGAAGCCGAGTAGCTTTCCTCGCGGGACTCCGAAGACGCACTTCTCGGGGTTGAGCTTGACTCCAAACTCGCGGAGCTTGGCAAAGACCTTTTCGAGGTCGGGGACGAGCTCTCCGGAGCGCTTTGTCTTGACAACGATGTCGTCGACGTACGGTTCGACGAGCTTTTCGAGGAGCTCTTTGAAGACTTTCTGCATGCACCTCGAAGGTGGCGCCGGGCGTTCTTCAAACCGGCGGCATTGTTACGTAATGCAATGCGCCAAGCGGAGTGATGAAGGAGGTGGCGAGCTGATCGAGCTCGTTCATCGCGATCTGGTGGTAGCCGGAATAGGCGTCGAGAAAACAGAGTGTCTCGCACCCGGAGGTGGAGTCAACAATTTGGTCGATGCGCGGCAAAGGAAACGGATCCTTTGGGCATGCCTTGTTGAGACCCGTATAATCAACACACATTCTCTATTTCCCATTCTTCTTCTTAACTAGTACAGGGTTGGCTATCCACTCGGGATGATACACCTCCTTGATAAACCTAGCGGCTAATAGCTTATCTATCTCCTCGGCGATTGCTTGGCGTCGGGCGTCATCGAAGCGCCTGAGCCTTTGCTTCACCGGGGCGAGCCGGGTTTGATGTTCAAGGAGTGTTCGGCGACTTCCCTCGGTATGCCGGGGCATGTCCGAGGCTCTCCACGCGAATACGCCGAGGTTCGCGCGGAGGAAGTCGACGAGCTTCGCTTTCCTATTTCGGGGTGAGCTCGGCGCCCACGCGAAGGGGTGCGTCCGTCCTCGCCCGACCCGCGACCTCCTTGGCGTCCTTCTCGGGCTCGAACGTGCACAGTGACCCTTCGGGCTCGCCCCGACGAGCTCCCGCCACCGCTCTCTTGGGCTCGGGAGTCCTTGGCGGTGGCCCTGGCCGCCATCTTGGGTAGCGTCCGCCGATCTCGATCTCGGCGCCGTCGGCGTCTTGTGCGGCGGCGGCCTCGCAGCGAACGCACGCCTTCGAAGGTGGAGTCGGCGGTGATGACCCCCGGACCGGGGGATCTTGAGCTTGAGGTAGGTGTAGTTGGGGACGGCCATGAACTTCGCGTAGCATGGCCGCCCCAAGAGCGCGTGGTACGCGTTCCTGAACGGGAGCACCTCGAACGTGAGTGTCTCCTTGCGGAAGTTGTCCGGGGTGCCGAACGTGACGGGGAGGTCGATCCGCCCGAGCGGGACCATCTGCTTCCCCGGCACCACTCCGTGGATCGGATCCGGCGAAGGTCGAAGTCGCGCCTTGGGAATGCCAAGGGCTTGGAGCGCGTGGATGTAGAGGGAGGTTGAGGCCGGCTGGCCGACCTTTCGGGCGCATGGTGCCGATGATGGGGTCGACGACGGCGGAACCTCCCCGGATGCGGGATGTGACGGGGTGGTCGGCCTTGTCGAAGGTGATCGCCGAGCTTGACCACTTGAGGTACGCGGGCGCGGCCGGTTCGGTGAAGAGGACCACGCGGCGGGTTAGCTTTTGCCGGCGCTTGGATTCGTATCCAGGCGCTCCGCCGAAGACGACGTTGACGGCACCCTCCTCGATGTAGATGTCCTCGTCACCGTCCTCGTTCGCCCCCTTTGCCGCATCCTGGTCGTCATCCTTGTCACAGCCCCGCAGCGTGCCCATCACGTGCTTCTTCATGAGTCGGTAGTCCTTCATCTTGTGCTTGACGGGGCCCTCGTGGTGCGGGCACGGGCCATCAAGCATCTTGTCAAAGTCTTTGCTTGGGGACGAAAGGCTTGTTCTTCTTCTTGCCCGCGCGGGCTGGTCCCCTCCGAGCCTCGTCGTCGGCCTTAGCCTTGCCCCCGCCGGTGACGGCGGAGAAGGCGTCCTCTCCCCCGGTGTGGCGGGTGGCGCCGAGGAGCTCTTTCACGGTCCCCGGCTTCCCCGACGCCGAGCTCGCGGATCGCTCTCGCAGTGGTGCCGAAGGTGAACGCGGTGATGATCTCGAGTCGGAGGCCTCGGAGAGGTTGTTGCGGAGCTTGGAGCGCGATGTGAGTCGCGCAAGCTCTCTCCCTTCTTCTCGCTTGCACCAGCCAAGGTCCCACGCCGTGCTCGGCCTCCCGGTGTAGGTGCCTTGGAAGTTGCCGACGAAGAGGTCGCGCAGTCCTCCCGGTCGCGCGGATCGCCCCTTTCGCGGGTGCTCGAGCCAAGACCGAGCTGAATCTGCAAGGTAGAGCGGGGAGGTTGCGGATGATGAAGTATTTGTTGTCGGCGCCGCCGCCTCGCGGCCGAGGCGATAGTCTTCTAGCCACGTGTCGGGATCGGTCTCCCCGTTGTACTTCTGCACCGAGGTCGGAGCTCGGCCGGGGAAGGGAACGGAGCGTCGTGGATGCGCCGACCCGAACGCCCTTGGCCTCCTCGAGCTCGATCTCGAGCCGTGGCGCCCCCGCTTAGGCAACGGGCTCGGGGGCGTCGGGCTCCGCTGCGGTCTTCTTGCCGTGGGCGGCCACCCCGACGCTTGTTGTATGAGCGAGGGGGGTGGTCGTCGCGGCGCTCGTCCGCGGCGGTCATCGCGGCGGTCGCCGCGGTGGTGCTTGCCGCCGTCTCGCGGGCGCGCTTCGCCGCCGACTTCCGCTTCCGCCGCGCCGAAGCGGTGAGCGTGTCACGTCTTGTCGCGGTTCCTCGCCCACGCCGCCGGCCGTCGTGGGACTGCGAGGCTGGGTTCGAAGAGGCCTCGTGCTCCCTCCCGGTAGACGGTGAGGCGCGCCGAGCTTGCCGCCTCGGGCGAGGAGCTTTTTGAGCTGCTCGTGAGCTCGTCGTGCCTCCGGATCCTCGGGGGGCGGGCAGCGTCGCGGAGCATCGTGGCCGCCGCCGGGTTCCGTGGAGGCTCTTCCGAACACCGGCGGTGTTCGCCGGCACCCTCATCGCGGTTGATGCGGTGGTAGGCATCGCGAGCTCGTGCTCGCGCGTGTTGTCCGCCTCCCGGGTTCGGAGGGGCCCGCGCCCCGAGCCGCCGAGCCGTTGAGCTCGCCCAGCGGGCCTTGACGCGGTCGACCGGCGGCTCACGCCGCCCGCCGCGGAGTCTTGGGGAGTGTGCTCCGACGGAGTCGCCGGGCGGGTGGTCGCCAATGCAATCGTCGGGTCCGGGCACATGAAGCACCGGGCGAGACGGGTCGGTGTCCATGAGTCTCATGCCCTTGAGGGGCGGCTTCGAGCTCGTGGACGTCGCCCCCCCGGCTCGGTGCCCGCAGTGAGGGAGACCCGGCTGCCCGTCGGGGTACATCCTGGCGTAGGCGGCCCCGAACTCGTCGACCGACAACGCGTCTTCTCCGGCGAGCTGCAGGACGACGTTGGCGGTGGAGTAGGTCACGTCGCGGAACAGAGCCTGAGTGGGCTCGAGCCCTAGGGATGTTCGGGAGCGGGTCCTTGATGAGGACGAAGAAGCGATCCGCCGCCGCGCGGATGGAGCTTGCGGGCGCGAAGTCGACTCCGCCCATGCTCGCTAGCACGGAGTCGGGTGGCGCCGCGAAGACGGCCGGGCACGCCCTTCGCCGCGACGCCGAGGGAAGACAGGGCCGCGGGGTCAAGCCCCACCCGGCCCGGGTGAAGTCGAGGGCTCGCCGCATCGTGGGAGCTCCCGGCCGCTGCGGCGAAGAAAGCCATCGAAGTGGGGATCGTCACACTAGCGCTCCCCCTACCTGGCGCGCCAACTGTCGTGGTCTAATACCATGTCAAATTCGCGCGCACAACAACATGTCAATATTCACTGCAACAAATAAAAGTGTCGACACCCTGGGGTTAGCGCTCCGTACGGCGGTCGCCACAGGACAGGAAGAGGAAGGAAAGCCAGTAGCAGCTAGGGGTGCGTGCCCACTGCCTCACGATGAGCACATCATGTCCTCATCCGGGCCCCTATCATCTATCAGTCCGTCACTTGTCTACTGCTGCCTGCAAAGCATCACACACTTGGCCCTGTTGCTTTTGTCCCCACGGCTCGAATAGTTCAGGAATCATCAGGTGTTTAGCTGCAGAAACACCATCATCTCTACAATTCTCCAAAGACATTACAATATAGGTAACGGCAATGTACAGCTCTGGGTTTTCCAATCAACTTTTGTTTTAAAACAAAATTTGACGCGCCATTTTTCTTTTGTACTATATAGGTTTTTGTAGTTGTTTTGAAATTAATCATATCTTTCGGACAATAGTTTATTTTATTATTTTCTTAATTACTACACCCGTCCTAAAATAAACGCAATTTTTGACCTTTTACGAACTGTGTTTGACCGTTCGTCTTATTTAACTTTATTTTACAAATATTATCACTTTTGTTATGACTTACTACATCACTAACAATATTTTAATAACATTTAATTTGTTTTATAATTTAAATAAAATTTTTGAATAAAACGAGTGGTCAAACATAGTTTGTAAAAATCAAAGAATTGTGTTTATTTTGAGACGGAGGGAGTAGTACCTTATAGTAAGTGCATTGTATTCTTTTATATATGCACCTCAACACGTAGTGTCACAATTGTTTTGGTGATGATATGGCATAAATCGGGCCACAAATTAAAGATAATTAAGAAATAACTACGAGGAAAATGCATTAATTGCATGCGAACTAGTAGTTTTACATATCTTGTATTGCCTCTCGATCGATCGATGGATGTATCACCGTACCAGTTATACAGTGTACCATCACATGGCAATGAGCACATCATGTCGCAAAATCCCTGTCGTCGTGTCTCGCATTCACGGATCCACGGACCATGCATGGAGGCATTATATATAATTCAGTTGATGCTCTGCATGATTCCATGCTTTACTGAGTGCATCTTGTTCTTATAGAGATGAGAATTCTAAAATAATTGAGAATGCCGTAATATATATATATGCATGAAAATTTACTCTTTTCACTGCAATATAAACAATGCAGAGACAATCACATACATGCACCCACACACATCTTATGATGAGCATATCATATCATAAAGACTGAAACCATAAATTTTAAAAGCGACGAAATCAACACAAGCATCTCACAAATAGCTACAAATCCTGAAATAAATCTAGAAAAAAATCGAGCACCTTCTAATTAACTTTGAGCTCATATGCGTGCCTGGTTAAGTGAACCGGACCGGTGTAGGCTCTGGTTCGGTCTTTTTAGCGGTCGAACCGGACCGGTGTAGGCTCTGGTTCGGTCTTTTAGCGGTCGAACCGGACCGGTGTAGGCTCTGGTTCGGTCTTTTAGCGGTCGAACCGCCGGTCCGGTTCGGTTCGAAAAACTAGGGCCTGGTCATATATATATATATCTCACTTTTGACGTACAGCCATATGATCCCCATTTCATTTCACAACAAGCTAACCACCATGTGAACATCGAGATGACCGATGACGACATAAAATGCGACACTGGATGCATGCCTGGATCTGATGATTCACACGGTATCTTCCATGTGCATAGTACTGGGCTAGTGCCCGGCTAGTTAGAGCCTAGTAGAGCCGTTGTAATGACCTGCGCTTTGGCATGTTGGGTAGAGCCGCACAGCTAGAAAAAAAAAAAAGAGCTACTCCCTCCGTCCCAAAATAAACGACGTTTTTGGGTTTCGTCACAAATTTGACTCGATTTATAGAAAATACGTAAAAAAATAAATTTGTTAAAAACTAGATCAAAAGATCTTTCCAATGATACTAATTATGTAATATAAATATTAATCCTATTTTAATATATAATTGCCGATGATGTTTCTCGGAAAAACGCCATTTATTTTTTTGAACGGAGGAAATACGGAAGAAATGGTGAAAATAAGTTGTTTTGACCACTCAATTTATATGTTTTAGTACAAATATGAGATGTGAGAAGAAACATGGTTTTAGAAACCACACACTGAGATTAGCAACTGTTTCGGTTTATTTTACAACTTAGTATAAACTATACCAAATAGGTTCTATATATGAAGTAAATGAAAATATGCATGTAGAGTATTATATCATGCAAGGGTCCTTTCTTTCTTACAATCACAGTACTATCATTAAAAGCGTAGCTTCCTGCCTATCTATCCATTTTTCTCTAAAAAATACAAATCATAGTCCTATGGGGAGCCACACATTTATCGTGATTTCATGCACCCATCTCTAGATGTCGAGCTACTCCGTATATATATTTCAATAAATGGCGGCGTACTAATTAATAACCTTCTAAATTCTATTAAATGAGTTTGAAAATTACTTATAGTAATATACACACTACTAGTTACACATCACATTTTACAAGCTGGTTAATTTAATTTCTTCGTTCAAGCAAATAATGCGTGCATATATAGTGCAATACACGATCATGCTATATAGATCCATGTCGCTTTCGAGACCCATCAATATTTTTCAAGGTACATGACAAAAACAAGCCACCTGCTGCCCGTCAAAAACACACACCGGCCGTGAGCTAGCTACCTGGAGACTCATACGCATATGCTCGACTTCAACGAAGAAGAAATTAGAGAGCACCAAAGAGAGCTAGCTATCTAGATAGGCGCGCACGCGGCCATGGCGTCCATGGACTTCGTGGTCCAAGTCCTGCTGCGAGTGATGATGAGAAGAAGCATCGGCAGGCTGCAAGAGGTCGTTGACATGGCCGTGGAGATCGGCACGGCGGTCTTCGTGGCCGTGCGGGTCTCTGGCCTGGTCTTCCGCCGCCGACTGCCGACGCAGTCGTCTTCGTTGCCGCCATCGGTCTCGGGCAGCACTGCAACTACTACGACGTACTACTACTCCCCGGCGGCGGCCCCCTTGATCGGCATGTCCAGGATCGACAGGCACTAGCTAGCTAGGGTCAGCTACTTCTGTATGTAAGTCGTACCAATATATATGGTCATTTGTGCGCTTTGTGAGTATGTATATTAATTTGTGTACTTTGAGGAGTTGAGTTGCAAGTCAAAATAAACTTTTGCATCAATTCGATTAAGAAATAGTCATTATTAATTAGATCTGATAGCCTCTCATTACCTGTGTTGGATTTAACTTAGACATAAAACATGATGATCTTTAACTAGCTGGCCTTGAAATGACCACTAGCTTATTCATAATGAGGAAAATTAAACTTAATATAGAGATGACTAACTATCTAGCGGCTGTAGATGCCATCTATCTAGTGACTTTGTTTGATGCATGCAGCAGGGTTGAAATAAGTTTTAATTTTGATCACTTTAGGCGTTTGTTGTTCCTTTTGATGAAGAACGCAAAGGAGATCTATGGCGGTCGGCGGACCGAAGGTGTAGAGCATGGGTAGATGGTCTTCTGAACTCTCTTGTGCCTAATAGATCGGTTTTGAAGTGTTTGTGTCGGTAGAATTGACATGGTTGATGTCTATAGGTGTGTCACCCCTTTATTTATATGCGTTGTGAGCCCTGGGTTGAACCCTAGTATGCTTAGGGTTGCCACCGACCACTAACAAATTAGATACTAAACATTATATATGCACCAAACTAATATGTTGGTCTAAATCTAAAATAATCACATTCCAGCATTATCCCATTTAATCAAATGGCTAACAATATTTATGTTTTACTTTTAAAATTTTGTTCGCACTTAGTAAGATGAGGCTAACTAACACATTGTCGATACATTTAGGGCATGTTCGGTTTCCATAAGTCGGGTGACTTATAAGTCAAAAATTCAAAATAAGTGACTTATTTTTGCCAAACGAAGAGGACTTATAAGTCATGGCTTATAAGTCACTTGCAACTATTTTCTCTTCTTTTTTACCCCGACTTATAAGTCACCCATTTTCTCTTCTTTTTTTCCACCCCGACTTATAAGTCACTTACAACCAAAACAGGACATGACTTATAAGTCACTAATTTTTAGTCACCCGACTTATGGGAACCAAACAGGACCTTAATCGTTGCTAAGACCCTACTGCCATAGTTCACTAGAAATGCCTTGTTATCCCAGATCGGTTTAAAGACTCTCCACTACAACACAGATTGTTTTTGTGTCCTTCTAAATGATCAAGAGAAGTAGCTGCAAGCCTTTAACAAATAGATATGCTAGCATCAGTTTAACATCTATTTTCTCAAGTTTAATGGTCGATTTTGGGTTCTTTCTACTGTATACAACATAATATTTAATCAATATTCCTGACCTCATTAATTGATTTGACCGAAATTAGCAAGGGAGGTTGCTATCTATTTTTCATTTTAAGATATAAAATGGAGGGTTTTATGTACATGTTACAAGCTAGGCCACATGCCTCTAAATTCTTTAGAAAAACAGGAAAAAAAAAATCCAACAATAGTTTTACACTCTTAGCTTCGCCCTGTGAACTAGCAGGGAGACAGCTCCTCTTTGAAGCAAAGCTTCCAGGCAGCCAAACGAGATAGTGCCATTATAAAATAAATAAATAAATAAATAAATATTGCATTACAGTGATTCCAAACAGTTCATCAACAAGTCACGACCTATCTGCTGAAAATTGTGGAGGCAAAATGTTGACTCGCTACACTGACATCGGCTCAGCAGCAGTTAATATGCACAAAGCGCCATGGTCTCATATCAATGGCAGCCGTGCCGTGCAAAGCACACAGTTATGTTTGTCATTGTCAAGGTGGAAATGTTTGCGCAGCCTGTCCCTGAGCAACAACCATATGAAAATTTTATGTTTAGGAAGACAACATGATTTACACATCCATTTGAGGATGAGCGGGGATGGTTGTGTACCAATCAAGATGTTGGAGGTGAAATATCATTTCGCCAAATATATTTCTAAGAATCTCTAAATGCCCAGGCAACTGAGCAGAGGCAAAGGAGGACAACGGTGTAGGATAAATGCGCTGGTCTCAGACAAATTGCGTGGGAAGCAAAATTCTAACAATATATCCTAGGCCCCAGACATCGTATTTCCACATGAGAATCGTTGAATCATCCTGAACTTGACAAGCAGCCATCGTTCTAAATTTATCAAGAAATACAAAGCGCATATCTCCACCAAAAATAGTTGAGCGCTCCTTGGTGGTGGCCTCTGAGACTGACACGTTGCAGCAATGCACCCTCCATAGCACATTGATTCAGAGCGACAGAATTCATACCCAATGCATTCAGAACCTGTATATGACTTCAATTCTAAAAGGTGCATGCAAAGAAAGACCTATTACATCGGCTGGCCTTAACCACCCTCGGTGGTGACGCGGTCAAAAGGTTTCTCGCACTCTTCATCAGATCCTCTGTTGGTAATGCCGACAAGGCCTAGAGTACAATGCCATCATTCATGCAGCACAAACAAAGACAGCATACACAATAACCATCTACTCCGTCCCATGCAGGTTCCTTCACTTGAACATGGAGATGTCAAACACACGAGTGGAGCCATCAGATGAGGCGGAGACCAAGGTGTTGCCATCAGCACTGATGGCCAGCGACTGTACTACATCTGCATGCCCACTCAACTCCCTAGCGCAGTCCCCAGAGAGGCTGTCCCAGATGCGCACCTTACCGTCGATGCATCCTGATGCAACGTACCTTGACGAGCCTAGCCATGCCAGTGATGTCACACCCTCCTGCATCAATATAATGCAAGCACACAAGAATGCATGATTGAATGATTGATTGAATGAATAAACCGCAAGTGCACTGACACAGAGGGAAGAAGAAGCAATCGACCCACATCATGTTCGCAAATGCATCGGCTGGATTGGTGCGGGAGGTCCCAGATGATCAGCTTTTGATCCATGCTCCCTGTAGCTACCCAACCATAGCTGGAATGAAGACAAGAAAGTCATAATCTGCAACAAAACTGTGTTGTCATTTAATTTGCCAACTAATTTGAGACACTACCTTGACGAGATAACAACGCACTCAATGGAATTGGTGTGGCCTACTAATGAGCCAACGACCTGAAAAAACACCAAGCTACAATAAGGGAGAAATGGCGAGGGAAAAACAAAAAGACCAGCTTGAACTATAAGCTACACCTACATGGCCTGAGTTTACATTCACGATGTGCACAGAACTGTCCTTGGAGCCGCTAACAACCGTTTGTGAATCCGAGGTCATTGATAAGCATGTCAGTCCATCAGAATGATAGCCATGGCCTACAATAAAGGAAACAGAAATACCAAACAAATTTCATGTGTCTGCTTGATTGAGCGCATCTAAAACTATATCTGGTCGTTACAACATATTCACTCAGTTCCAAATTATACTTTCACATGAAATTTGTCCTAAATCAAACTTCTCTAACTTTGATTATGTTTTTAGAAAAAATATATATATTAACATCTATTCCCTCCGTTTCAAATTATAAAGCATTTTGGCTTTTCTAGATACATTGATTACTATGTATGATGTATCTAGACAGAGTGTATATCTAAATACATAGCAAAATTATCCAGAACTTATTATTTTGAATGGAGGGAATACAAGTCTACAAGTTCAAATAAATGATCTACAAAACCACACACTGAATTTAATGAAACTGATGTGATCATCTGGTCTACAAGTTCTAGATGTTGATGCATTTTTCTATAAACTTGGCCAAAATTGAAAAAAGTTTGACTTAGGACAAAGCCAAAGTGGACTAATTTGTTACGGAGGGAGTATGTGGCAATTTACCTCGAACAACATGCCTGCTTTCTGCAGTTTTTGGGTCCCATATCCTCAAAGATGCATCATCCGATCCAGTACATATTAGTTTACCTTCACAAAGAACAAAGCATTCATAGGTACACCTACATAGGCGACCAAACCACAACTTTATAAATAGACAGATGCATAGCAATGAAGGAATCGTGATGGTACCGTCTGGAGTAAAATCACCACATGTCACTGTGTTACTGTGTCCAGCAAAGGTATTCATAAAGGCATTATGGTCAGCATTCCACATCCATACTCTACAATCCTCTGATCCTGCGATTACCAAATGTCCCCGAGGATGCCATTTAAGCCACTACAAAATCAAATATGTAAATCACACACTGAGACCAATCATCGAATAGTGATGTATTTTGTGATGGAAAGGAAGGGTTTCACAATGGAAATAAGTTCAATTGAATGAGATCAGAATATCTCACCTCAAAACCTGACCCAGAACCCTCAAGGGTTCCCTTGAGAGTCCGTGTAGCTGTATTCCACACATTTATTTGCCCATCAAAACTTCCACAAGCCAACAAATTCCCATCTGAACTGAAAGCCACTGTGCCGACAGTATCCTTATGTCCTGCATTAAAAACGGCTATTGAGCTTGCAAATAAAAAATGTCGAAAATAAATGAGCATGCATCAACATGGAAAAAATACTACTCCCTCTGCTCCACTTATAAGGCGTTTTGACTTTTTTAGATATACATAGCTTTTGCTATGCATTTAGATATACACTATGTCTAGATGCATATACAAAAGTAATGTATCTATGTCAAAGCGTCTTATAATTTAGAACGGGGGAAGTACATGGCTACATGCAAAGAGGCTAACTAATAGTAGATAAAAAATGCAGGAAAAACATAGAAATTAGATAGTGAATTACATCCATGGAGAAGATATGGATGTCCTCAAATTCGACCACAATACCAAATACAGAAAACTATACATGCTACTACATGTACCACCGCTATTTACATGGACAAGAACAAAGCTCATTTCATGTAATGTTCTGGATAAACAATAATGAATGAAGAGAACAGAAAAATTATCATACACTACACATGAATTCAAACATACCAAGAGTGGGTGTATATAATAAAAGAAATAAAAAGCACGAAGATCTCAGAGCTAGTACAGAGATATTACGACAATAATTGTCACCCAACAAATTTAATAAAAAAAAAGAAAAAAGAAAACTATACCAGTCAGCTCCAAGGCACCCTCTTGTGATCCAATCCTCCACAGAAATCCCCTATCATCTTTGCCCCCAGAAGCCACAAGTGATGCATCTGTAGGACTGCACGCAACAGCAAAGACTTCGTCTGTACCCAGGAAAATGGAAGGAACAATAAAAGGAGTATTAGTGTAGTTATCAAAGAAATGCGCTCAGATGTGTAGGATACCAGCATTAGGATAGACACATGGGATTTGCTATCCAAATTTTCCAGGACGCATATTAATCTGTGGTTGTAAATTGAAAATCATTGCACCATATTACACGTAAACATAGTACCACTGTGCAGGTCAGAACCACAAAAGCAGAGCGAGCTTCATTTTTCTTGTGTAACAACTTGCCTTGGTGGCCTTGGAATGTGTATGTAGAATCATCGATGTCTTCTGAGTCAACTGGAAACGAAAGTAGCCATTAGATTGCATCACCGTATGACTTAGAAAGCTCATCAATCATCATGAAAAGTGAGCAACTGAGCACATCATCAAGTGCAGGTGCAGGTTTCTATCTAAATAAAAATTTCAGGACAAGAGCTGACATTCTTCAGAATGTAAATTGAACCAGTAGCAAGACAGTCACAAAAGTATGTAAAACAAAGGGAGCTAACAACTGCGCTATTTAACGAGACATTATATACAGTGAATAGCCAGTTGCACTGTCTGATTGTATCTATTCAGATGCATCCTTGGAGATCGACCTAGAACAGCCAAGCTTAGGAAGCAGGTGTCAAGTGAATAAGTGATACAGGAACATTACATAGCACTAGAATATGAAAATCACTCCACACTAACTATGTCAGAACAATGAACGACGGGGAAAAACAGAGAGTAAAGCAAACGAAGTCCACCCGTACGTACCCATCCCGTCGGCAACGTCGTCGTCATCTTCTTCGTCGCGGTCGGGGAGATCTGACAAGGTAAGGCAAGCACGAATAAGCAAGCAGCTGCAGCTAGCGATGGAGCAAGCAGGTAACAAGTAAAAGGGAGACTGCTGATCAACCTTCTTCGTCGATGGTTATCTCGTGGACGATGTCCTCCTCGTTGATGAAGACCTCCTGCTCCTCACCGTCAGATCCTCCTTCGACGGGAAGCTCACCTGAGATACTCATCGCCGCCGCCGCCGTTTGGGGATCGGACTCGTGCGTTGGCAAAGCAAAAACGAGACAGGGAGGGGGGGGAGGAGGGGCTTCGGGATGGATGCTGGGGACCAAGGTCACCAGCACCGATAGCCCTGCCCCTGCTTGCAGATGGCGGCGGGGCGGCCGGCGGAGTGGGGGACTGGGCCGCCGAGTCGGAAAAGCGGAGGGCCGGAGAGGAGAGGAGAGGGGCAGGGGCGACGACGGGCAGCGCAGTGGCCGCGAGGGGAACGGGCGACGGCGCTGGCGGCTACTCGCTGCTTGTGTTTGGGCTGCGATGGGCCAAAATCTCAAGTGCTGCTCTGCTCCCTACTTAAACGGGCCGCAACTAGGGCCACTGACTGGGCTGCCCTAGTGTTTGGCCCGCCCCGCCTGTTTCCCTTGCGCGCCCGCGTCTCCGCACCTCTTCAGTTCGGCGAGGAAATTATTAGGGCGGAGCGGACGGATCGGATCCTTGATCCTGCTCGGCGGCTCGCCGGCTCTCCCTCCCTCAGCATTCTGCTCTGCTATCCCAGCGGGAGGGATTTCAGTTGGCTTGATTGACAAGGTACGGAGACTCACCCTAGCACCTCCACCCTGCTTCTGACGAGATTATAAAAAGCATGAGTTATTATTAATTTCTGAAGAAACATGAGTTATTATTAAGATAAGAATAAGATGGGCTGGAATTTGGAATAATGCCGAATCCCTCGTGCCCATTAGCAGTGTCCTGTACTGGCACATATGCCCCATGTACAAAATTTGATTGATTGCAGCTAAAATTTGGACACAAGTTAATTTCATCTTAGCCAATGATGAATACATATGCAATGATATAGGAGTGTTTAGACCCACATTGCACTGCATTATTGTACTGTTTTTTTTACCCATTTTTTGCACCTTTCTTAAAAAAGCTTCTGCTTCAGTGTTTGGAAGACGGTAAGAAGTAACAGGGGTGGTGGTGGTGATCTTACAGTAACTTATTTTACAAGGATCTCGAAGAATAATCAAAGAACGTCTCTCACAAGAAGCTCATCAAAGAAAAAGAATGGATGATCTTACAGGAAACTCAAATCAGAATAAAAGGACTTATCTGTCAACAAGGTCAGAAAAGAACAAAAGAATTTGCGAAGGAGAGACAACTGAGTTACTGATTTCAGGTGTGCATGTCCTTCCTTTTTATCTCATGTTTCTTACAGCTCTATTTGACATTCACAGTTGTTGTATCATGTCTCTTTTAACTGCATAACCTAGATATGGAATCAGATCAAGATGTCTTGAGTGAGCTGAGTCCGGAGGTTGACATCAAATTTGTCTAGAAGCGTTGTGTCACTTTCTCTGTCCCATGGTGATTATGTGCTGTTGCTTTCTTACTTCCCTGACATTTTTAAACATTGCTAGTAATAATTAGTTAAAATTACGATACTGTGCAGAAAACAAGGTGTTGTTTGCATGCTCGGGCATACCTGTACAGCTTGGGGGCCAGTTTCAGGGTTTCTCACTTCTTCAACCTTGGTTAAAGCTTTAAATGATAAAAAGAACAGACCATGATGATAACTTGAAGGTTGGTGCTGCTGATCACCCTTTCTATTTTTTTTTCTCTTTTTACTGACTGTTGTTTACACTTTTGCTTTATCATTATAGATTGAAGTGCGCCATGAACACAATCTTGTCACAGGGTTTTTGGGACGATATGATTTAGACCGTGACATTGCTGTGGTCAACGTCGAGAACTTCCTTGGTCTTTGTCCCATAGTTTTTCGGAGTCCGACAACATTTCCACCCCATACTAATGCAGTAGCTCTAGGCTGTGACAGCTCTGGCAAATTAATTACCAAACGTGGGATTTTGAATTTTGATCCAAGCGAAGATTTCCTATCGTGTATGCTGTTCACATGTAAAACCAGCGAGGTACATTTGCATTGCATTACAATATGATGAGTATTTTAATTTGTTGCTGTATTTAGTAACCAGTCAAGTCTATCTCTTGGGCTATAAAATGATGTTTTTCCTATGTTACTCTTGTTCAATTTCAATTTATTTTATTCTTGTATCTCTGGCCTTCCCCAACTATCTTGGGACAAAAGGCTATATTGTTGTTGTTATTCTTGTATCTCTAGTCTGTAATTCTTTTCTTTTGTTTAGGTTTTGCGAAGGCGGTCCACTTTTTGATCTTGATGGCAATTTTCTTGGCATGAACCTTTCCTCCTATGCCGAAGGAACCTTTTGCCGGCCATCGATTACAATTCTTGATCAGTGGTGGCATTGTATATGCCTGGATGAGATTAGATTTCCTCCATTCTTAAAATCTTCTAGTGAAGTGAGGTGTGTCTCCTATAATTTTCTGCTCCCGACATGATATAGTGAGGCTGGTTTGTTACATTTTACTTTTGGGTACTCAAGTTGATGTTCTTCAACAGGGCTGGAGAAAGTTCTAATGTTGAGGTGTCTAATTCAATGGCCTGGTCATCTACACTGTGTGGAACGTCTGGAAAGAGAGAAATCGAAGGATCTTCTCAAACACCTTCGAAACATCGCTGCAGGTGGCTCCGAGGGCTAAGGAGGACATCCTACAAATGAGGAGAGCCCGCACTTGGGAAGTGTAATTGTTTTGATGTAGCGGCCGGTTTTTACGTTTTCATCACCCCCTCGGGGGGGTCCCAAAAATATCTTGTACATAAACTCTCTTTCCAATCTTAATTGAAAGGCAGAGCTCCTGCCATTGCGTTTCAAAAAAATTCTCATAAAAAAGGTGAACACATATTTACACTTCATACATCTCAAAGCAGTTTGTTATGTGTAGTCTGTTATTTTATAATGATATATATGTGTAAAATCACCTTAAATACTACATTTTCTTTGCATTACCTATTGATTTTTAGTGCTAATCAGCTAAAAGTTTACTCTGCAGAATCACTTCACTTGTCAACTCATGTTGTCATCATATGTTACTTTTTGTGCACTAATGTTATGCATGTAATTTTAGAATTTTATGTGGACACTACTTATCATTATCCGTTACCCAATATTAGCAGATGTTTTTTTAAGATAAAAGGCATTGCCCAGCTTGGTTGAAAGCTTAACAGATCGAAAGGTTTAACTGCTGCGGAGACCAGCTTACAGAAAAACGCACGGCATACAAGCCACCAAGATAACGACATACTCTAACCTCGACAAGGCTTTTAACTGTCTAAACAACGAAAACAAGTAAGGCGCAGTGTCGCCAACAGGACCAGAAACTTACGACCTCAACAAGTCTCAACGAGAGAATACAAAGATAGCACCACAGAAGTTCCAAAACAAGCATGACAAAGATACTAAATCGTAGTCGCACCGGGCGCCGGCAGCCGGATCATGTCCTCCGCCATGGGTTTCACCCTTCGGTTGCATCGGTGGGATCCAAGTCTTCATAATGTGACCGCCTTGAACACCAGCGTCGTCGGAGAGGACAGGAACTTCTTGTTGATACCGCATCATTACGAGTGTTCCAAATCATCCGAGAGCACCTGCACATAATATCAGCGTCGCCTTCTGCTTCAGTGCTTCTTACCTCTATAAGTTTCTCTATAATCTCAGTAAACAAGGCCGCGCAGCTGATGGGAGATAGATTCCAGCCCAAACAGTCGCGGATGAATGCCCAAAGAAACATACCTATGGGACACTGAAAGAGAATATGGTCAGACGTTTCTAATGCGTCACACATAAGGCATTTTTCGGATCCGACCAGTTTTTCTTCTTCAGCTGAACTCCACATTGAATTCTGTCATGGCTTGCCATCCACATAAAGATCTTGACCTTCAGCGAAACTCTAGATTTCCAAATCAGCATCATTTGTGTATCTATTACCCCACCAGATGTCATGAACTTATATAGAGATCAAGCTGAATATTTTTGGCTTTTCTCCAGTAACCATAGTCAGAACGACCCCATTTAGCTCTTGCATTAGCTGATCCCATTCAGCAATCTGGACTAAGCTTGGTTGCCTTCTGAACTCTATTCCACCTCAATGTCTGGGTGTGTGGCTATATTAAAAATATTTGGAAAACAAATTTTCAAAGGGCAGCTACTCAGCCAGCAATCATGCCAAAACCTTGTTTGGTGTCTAGCTCTAATGCTTATGCCTCGACCTCCATTGTACCATTCTCTTACTTCTAATAATAACTTCCAGAATTGTGACCCTTTGTTGTTTCTAATTTGGAAAATACTCTTATTGTTCAGATACTTATTCTTCAACAATGAGCAATACAAACTATCATCCCCACTTTCTAACTTGTCGATCCACTTAGCCAGTAAACATGTATTCATAACAATATTATCCACTTTCTAATAATATGAGCAGATATTAGTGCTAATCACTTGACCTATTTGTATTGTTGCACCAGTACATAGAGATGTGCTTAGCAAAGATGAACTTCAGGGTCTGGAATCCCGGGGCTATCCTGAGCCTCCAAAATCAATGTTAACTGGTGAGTCTGCAGTAAGTACTATGGCTTTTCCTGCATTATGGTGTTTACAACTTTGTTGTAATGCTGTCCCACTTAAAAGTATTGTGTCTTGTATCTTCAACCAGATGGCGTTGTTTTGTCTAATACTTTTGAAGAGCTTTTTGGTGACATATATAATAAAGGTGTCTGGAGTGAACTTAGGGGAATGGCTGCCCCTAACATACAAGAAAATATCGTTGCACTTGCTTCATTCAATGGTGATTTACTGAATTGTGCTGTTACTATCTCATATTTGTATTTGTTCAGAACTAACAATGATCAATTATGTTATGCAGGGAAAAAAAGGTTTTTTGCTTGCACAGGTTGTTTTATTGAATGGAATGGTTGTATCACTATTCTGACTGCAGCGAGCTTGATTAGAGATACTCGTGTTGATTGCGATATTGTTGAAAACTTGAGGGTTGGTGCTTCTAGTTATTTTGTGATCCCTTAATAAACAACTAAGTCTTAATTGCTATGCCATTTTCAGATTGAAGTGTTGCTTCCAAGCAAAGACAAGCACTTGAATAGCAAAGATTGCATAGATGGGATATTGCAACATTATAATTTACATTACAATATTGCTCTAGTCAGTGTCAGTGGTTACTCTCCTAGCCAACCAGTAAAAATTCAACGTCGGGGCCGAGGCATGTGTGATGTAGTAGCTGCGTATCTTTGAATCTGGTGAATTAATGGCTTCAAGAGGGAGGGAGGTGTGCTTGGTGGGCACCCATGATTGCAGATATCTTGGATACTCTAACTGTATAATCACTAAGGTATGCTTGTTTTTTTTGTTTGTTTGTTGTTTCCTCTCCTATTATTACATGGTTGAAGGTCATGGTTCCATTAGGCTGTTGAGTTAATTATCATATCTGTTTGACATTACCAAATAACAACTTCTACATGTCCCCTGGTTAGGCTGGTATTGGAGGGCCCCTTCTTGATTTTGATGGGAAATTTGTTGGCATGAACTTCTATGGTGATGGAGGAAATCCGTACCTATCATGGTCTGAGATTCTTCGTGTCCTAGGACATTTTGAGAAAAAAAAAAGTAAGTCTATTTCTTTCTAGCTATTCAAGTGCTTGTCATGCAATGTATTTAGGTTTCAAGGATGTACCCTTGTAGTTGTGTGAGCAACCTGATTTTTTTTATTGAAGTAGATTCAGTAAAACACTGAAGCATACTAATCAATTAAGTATACTAGGAGAACTCTCCGCGCGTTGCCGCGGGTACGCAGTAGAATTTTATTTAATTACTTAGAGAACAAATTAAGTTGGTGGAGAGATCAGTTTGACATAGTGCCGCTGCCTCATCGTGTCATCAGTTTGCCTCAAATGTCCGCAGATTTGAATGAATGTTTCCATCTCGGAAATCACTTAATTTTGAAGGCAGACTCTAGAAATCAAATAGTAAATTACTAATTTTGTAAATCTAATATAGGGTTGGCATGTTAAAGCAGGGGATTTGGTCCACCTATTCCCATGCCCAAGGTATTCAAGCAGTGAACAGAATGGAAGCTTGTTTCGACATTGGCAGACAGAGAAATATAAAGGATAGCACGTATTGTATTTTACTTACTTACAGCCATATGAGCAACCACGCCATTGCAGTCAATCTTGGCTGCTGAAAGTTGGAGTATATTCGTATATGACTTCTATATTGCTCCTGGAGACACGCGGAACCACTAAAAAAAAATGTAGTGTATTTTTGCTTTGCCGTGCATCGAAGGCCTGTAAACAAAAGCCCAATAACCATTCACACGCCTGGTGCCCAGCCTAGCAAGTAGCAACCCTATCCACTCGCCCCTTCATCTCCCTCCACCAAATCGAGTCTCCTGCGTGGCCGGCGGCGTCTCTTGCTGCAGGTCCTTCACGGGCGGGCGGTGGTTCCTGCTCAGCTGCGCCTCCGACATCGAATAGCATTTCAAACCTACGCTGCTGCACGTTCCCCAAGATTCCGGTGTCGCCATCATTTTGCGTGGCCGTGAACACGTGGCAATCAGCGTAGAGTATGCCGGAGATGTCGAGGTCCATGACGGTGCCACAGGAGAAAGTCAGTGTCACCGCCGGCACCGCGATCGTGTTGAAGCCGCTGAAGTCGAAGCAGGTGTCCAGGGTGCCCACCGGCGCCCGCCGACGGGTACGCCTTCATCTCTTTCATGAACGCGGTCCGTAGCGCCTGGTACGCCGTGGGTGGCAGCTGCGTGATGACGGTGCTGGAGTCGACGATAGACGCGCCCGAGAAGACCGAGGCCGGCACGTTGAGCCGGGTCCCGGCCATGGTGATGGCCTAGAGGAACACGGCGTAGAACGTAGGAACGTTGAACCTCACCATCGGCGTCGCGTGCATACCCCGACGACGCGCCACCTGCTGCACCGGGGTGAGGAACCCGCCGGTGGAGCTCGACGGCGGCGGTAGGCAGTAGGAGAACACCTTGCCGTGGGTCGCCGCCGTCTGCGACACCAGGGGACTCGATGTCGCCACCGAGCCCCATAAGGCCGTCCATCTGACCCACGGCCGACTGCGCGGTGGCTGCACCCGAACTGGAAGCTCTTGACTGATTTATTATTTAAAGGAATGCAGAGAAGAAGGTGGAGGGAGGGACTGCGACGATTCATTTTGGGCACCACCAAGTGTCGCCTGAGCTACCGACGTTAATTAATATTTGGATGGGACGCTTGGAATCGCTGCTTCGATCCTTCGAGCTTTGGCTTGTGGAAGTGCGGCAGCCGGTGCTGGCATAGGATGGACCGGATCGACGATCGATGGGGACTGAGTGGGGGCTGCTGATGTGGCACCCTGCATGTCGAGAGAACTCCCCTAGTGGGGGTTTCCCATATAGAAGGTTTAGATTTCTTGGTGTGTTTAATAGGACCGTTACTGAAGCTGGCTATGATGGTTATGCATCTTATAATCTTGCTGACTGGATTATTGCTGGAGATTTCAGTGTCAGGTTTAATAGGTATATTCTGATGCATCAAGTCACTATATAAAGCTCATTTTTTTAAATATAAGTTTGCGGATGACGATAAATCTGACCATATTATTGAATGGCAGTTGGGATGTGCCCAGGCCATATTGGTGTCGTCCTGATAAACTGAGAAGTCGTAGTTACAAGGTACAAACCAATTATTGGGCCAACCGCTCCATGGCTCCGGTGAGGTGCTAAGCCCCAGCTGCAGCAGTTGCTGCAACGATCATGGCCGGCCGATGAACGGGAGTGAAAAAATTGAATTACTATCTCAATAGCTTGTCTGTGCCCAGGCCATATTGGTGTCGTCCTGATAAACTGAGAAGTCGTAGTTACAAGGTACAAACCAATTGCTGGGCCAACCTCTCCATGGCTCCGGTGAGGTGCTAAGCCCCAGCTGCAGCAGTTGCTGCAAGGATTGCTGCAACGATCATGGCCGATGAACGGGGAGTGAAAAAATGAATTACTATCTCAATAGCTTATCTGATGGATCTGTCTGTGTTGACAAGCAGTGATATGTTGCCACATGTACGGTGCCCTGTTTCTTAAGCTATGACACGGTATATGACACGGTATTGTGCTTGTCTAGTAAACATCCCTTTGTATTATTGGAGCAGTACAGTGTTAGTTGTGTAATTATACTTTTGAGTACTCCCTCCGCATCAAAAAATGTTTAGGGCAGCGACACGGTCTCCAAAACACTACTTTAATTTTTTTTATATATAAAAATATTTATTGGAAAATTATATGTGTACATTTTTATGAAAGTAATTTTCAAGACAAATCTATTGATATGATTTTCAAATTTCCAAACTCAACGACTTAAAAGTTATTCATGATTTATATTCTCAATATTTAATCTAAACCTTGTCCAAATTTTTTTTATGTCCTATTCATAATAAACATTCAGGTCTGTCATGATCATGCCATTTGTCTGGGATCACTTGGGTTGTGGAGTACTTACCATTCAAATATTGACATGTGGCATGGGCACATAGACATGGCTATTCGTAAGTGGTACTACAGTAGTACTCTGTACTCCACTAGTACAAATGGCACCGGTATTATATTGGTTGTTGCCATTTGAATCAGATTCGAATTTGGTTGAAAATAAAGCGCTGGTGTAGTCCTTGAACATCATAACGTCATTGACAAAATTTGTTAGAAATGTTAACTATACTATTTTTCTCATGATATTATATAGTCCTTTCATATTCTTATTTTTGCTCCCTAGCTTCATTTCAAAATACATGGCGGCGTATCGTTGCAATACTTGGCACAACGGTCTCCAAAACAGAGACTTGGACATATAGGGCGTGTTTGCTTAGTTGGTCTTGGTCTCATGGAGCCTGGCTAGAAATCGTAGCCTGGGCAGCTCAAGCCTGGCCCAGGGAGCCGACCAACCTGTGTTTGGTTGTGTGCAAACATAAGTCTGGCTTAATTGAGTTCTTGTTTGGTTTGTTGTGTTCTTTGGATAGGATCACCACGTCTAGTCATCGGTAGGTTTACCTCGTTTGAAGCAATCCATCGAATAGGTGGTGGGCGCCATTGACGCCCTCCCTTGCTCGAGTTTGAAGGCATCGGGAGACTCGATTCTGAGATGGGCAAGCTCGATTTGGAGACAGGGAAGCTTGATTCGGGCACCGACGAGCTGAAGGTGGAGCTCGCAGCCATGTATGGGTGGACGACCTCCTCGGGCCGGGCGCCCGCCGCCACATGGAGCACCGCGCGGCCGTCGTGGCCTCCTCGCGGCGCTGTGGGTCCAGCCGCGAGATCCGCGACACGTGGGTCCAGCCGCAAAATCCACGGTGCTTGGGGACTCGTGAGGCCACGGTGGTCGTCCGTGCGCAGTTCGCGCAGGGGAGGGGGGCGAATCGCGGCGCTTGAGGTCGCGAGGGCCGGTCGCGGGCGGGAGCAGCGCCAAACGGACGCCATGGCTGCCCGCTTTCGTCATGGTGCGTAGAAGAAGGCAGATGCAAAGGAGCGGAGGGGTGACTGAGGTTCAAAGGCGAGGGATGAGGTTGCGGGGCGGTGAGACTTCGAGCAAGGTTGCGGGCGAACGACGGGGAAGTGAGGAAGTGTCACGTGGGCTGGCCCAAGCCAGCCCCAAAAAAACGCCACCCCCTCCGCTTTATAGAGGTTGGCTAAGGGGTGGTCGGTGGCCCGGCATGGGCTGACTATCGGTCCGACCAAGGTGAACCAAACATTGGATTTTGGCCCGGCCGCCATGGCCAGCCCAAGCCGGGTAACCAACACATGCCAGTAGTTTCTCTTATATACTATATATAATATTTTTTTACACGAAACCTATGCTATAATATTTTTTTGCAATAAAATCACGACTTTCAAACTTGTGAATACCATTCCCATCTACTCCCTCTGCCTTTTTTTTAAAAAATAAATCATTCTCAATTCTCGACAAGTTAAACATTTTCAACACTAACAAAATTATATAAAATGTCCTTATTTATGGTACATAAATAGTATCATTAGATAAATCGTTAAATATATTTTCATAATAAACTTTGTAGATATAAATGCTGTTAGGACTTTTTCACAAATTTAGTTAAAATTAAAAGGTTTGACCCACACGAATCTTAGAAAGTTATAATAACACTTGTAAGACCGAGGGAGTATATAACAAAATTTCACCCTTTGAGACTAACTGTACTTGCTCTTGAAATGTTCATGCCTCATACTCTATTCGTCCCTAAAAGAATACGAGTTGCATTACGAAAGAGTTAAACATTTTCAAATTTGGCAAAAAAATATAAAAAGTATCAATATTTTTGCATATTAGTTGCATCTTATATTTATTGTTTTTGGGATTTTTTAATGTATTGGGACATCGATTATATGATACCTTGGGAATTTTTATACAATTTCCTGGCGATTGTTTCCGTTTATATTTTCGTGAGCAGCCCTCCCTCTCTTTCTCTTCATGTCGAACTGTGTTCATTGACTTCTTTTCTTTCTCCTTCTAATGCCGCTCATCAAAAAGAAGACACTATGGTTTTTTACGTAGTGCATATTTAAATCTAAATAGTCAAAATCAGATTAGGATATGTATATGAGATAGATATTGATATCCGACATATCCGTATCCGATTCTGAGGTTTGAACAAAAATCTAGGATAAAATATGAGATATAAGATAGAATGTCTCTTAATGAAGTATGAACTAAGCTGGCTTTCGAAAAAAAAAGATGGAATGCAGGATCACTAGTATTATATCCGGTGCGGTTTCATCCAAAATCTTACAAAAATATCTCATAAGATTAGCAGTTTATTTTGTTTTATTTATTTATTAATATAAAGCGACATGTTGTCAAACTAGAAAATTCACAAGCATATACTCTGCAACAGCTGCAATTCCAAGGTACGCAAATTACTGTTCCTGTATAAAGAAGTACAATACTAATAAGTTTTTTAATGATGCGATAATCAAGTATGCAGCGACCAGACGCCAATCACGCTGATTGTGCTGCTGTCGCGACTCCTCGCGATTGCCCGTGTGCCACTGTGGTCTCTGCCTGCTTGCCTCACTGACTGACCTGCCGGCCCGGGGAAGCAAGCAACCAGCGGTGCCAATCTGCTTGCTTAGGGCTGTTTGGTTGGAAGGACCATGGACTGGAGACTAAAAATTACTAAATATGTTCTAAATTATAAAACATTTTGGCTTTTCTACATATATTGATTTTACTATGTATTTAGACATAGTGTATATCTATGTCCATGACAAATACAATGTATCTAGAAAAACTAAAATGTTTTATAATTTGGAACAGAGGGAGTAGTCACTAGCCCCTCTCAAAAGTCTATTGGACTAAGAACTAATGAGACTAAAAATTAGTCTCTAGTCCTCTTATTTGACAATTTAAGGACTAAATGAGACTAAAATTTAATCTCTAGTTCCTAGTCTTATTGAAACCAAACAGACCCTTAATCTATAATCTTATCTCATCGGAGCCCCCAAATCACTCAGCTTTCTTTAATTTGGCGGTCTCTGTCTTTCTCTCCCCTATGGTCATTGCTGCTAAATGCTAATGCTAACACGAACCCCGAGTCCCCCACAAACAGTAGTCCAAGCTTAGATCAGCACTTGCCTGTTGCCGCCTCCGGTAATCTCTCTCTCGCGTTCGCCCAACTACCATTTAAACCTCCGAGCTAGGCACCGCGGCGCCGGGAGGCGCGGGGAAGGCGAATGCATGCATACACATCATTTTTGCTCCACAGAAATCTGCACATAACATTGACACAAATGTCTCCTTTATTCGTAGCACAAGTGCATCGATTTCTAACTTAACCCCTTTGGTATGGGTAGGTATGGCTCCAGGGTCCGGAGAGTGCTTCTACTCCCTCTTCGGACAATCGGACTGTTGAGCCATACCAAACAATTTGCAAGATACGGTATGCTAGTGTGAGGTGCCGGAGTCTGCATAGGTCAAAAGTTCAGCTCAGCAGACTACAAAAGGACTAGAACATACATATTCAACTAAATATGGCAGGTAAGTCAAACAGAGCAGAGATCAAAACTCAAGCTTTTCAAGCATACATCAGGAACCCTACATATCACAGGCCAAGTATGTCTCATACACATAATTTTAAGGGGCTTCGGCGACCCTCGTTTTTAGCCCCAATGGTGATTTTACCTTTTGATTTTACCCTAACCTTTTCAAAACGAAGAGAGAGTCTACCCCTACTCTGTTAACTACCTCTAACGGTGTAGAAAAGGACAACTTTGCCTATGCATTTTACCCATGTTTCATATCAGAGTAAAAGCAAGATAATATAGGTCATTGCCAGTGGGACCCACCTGTCAGGGTCATCCTCGACCTCCAGCTTCGATCCACCATGACCGAGCGAGCATGCCGCGACCAAGCCACGGACCGCGACCCACGCGCGTGACCAGGCACCTAGCCCCTCTCCACCTCCTTCGCATCGCATCCGCTCGCAGCCCCATCCCACGCGCACTCCGGGGCCGGCATTGACGGTGTTAAAAGCAAGCTGGGAGAAGGAGAGGGAGGTTGAGGGGCCGAGGAGATGGAGAAGGCGGCTGGGTGAGAGAGCTCCACTGCCCAGAGTTGCGCCACCGACTGCTGGGGACACCGCCGCCGCTTGAAACCGTAGAGCACGCCGGGGGCTCCTTTCAATTTTCATGCTGCACGCGCTGAGGATGAAGAGGAGGCCAACCGAAGGGGAGAAGAAGAGGCTTGAGGCGCTGAGGAGTCATGGGAGGAGGAGAATGTAGGGAGCTTGCTGAGAGCCGCCATGAGGAGGCACTGAGGCATCACGACGAGTGTTGGTATAAATTATATGCACACAATGTCGTTGTAAAATTATCCGCAAGCGCACAGATAGAAATACCGTTGTAGCACTTCACCAAAAGATGAACTCCCGGTTTTAAAATATCGAACCCAAAGGAACAGCAGGTGAATATAACTAGCGTTTACCCAATCCACTTCACAATCAAAGTACTTAAGAAACTAGCTAGAATTAGGTGATAACACTGACTTCTTGTTCTAATCTCTATAAACCCCAGTCTATTTATTCTATCGTGGGCGCTAATTCTTAATAAAGTAAGGCAAAATTACTCTACTAAGAACAGACAAAGCCTACCGTTTCTTCTTAGTGGGAAGTGGGCTACAGAGAATTAAATAAAGCTATAAAGTCATCTTTATGATACTACCACTGATTCCCTACCAAGCAAGGGGCATTCACAGATAACTCTAGTCTAAACACCGCGCTTACACTAGAAACTATCCCTCTAATCAAGAGCAACCAGGATTAAAGTACTCTAAAAGAGTTGCAAACTTGAAGAATAGAATAAACCAAAACTTACTTTAATTATGAAGTCGAAAACCAGATAATCTCTGAATACACTCCTCCCTCTCGCGAAGGGAATGATCTCTCAGAATACAAGAGAGAAGATCCTACAGGCTGGACTCCTCTGAAGCACTCCTCACTAATCTCTCTATTTCTAATAAACTTGATTGCTAATCAAGATCCTTTGTAGCTAATCTGAAGTGGCTATGCTCTAATCATAGGATCTTGACTTTCTCTAACCCTAGACTTCTCAGAGAGAACTCTGAAGAAGGAATTCTGTCTATCACTAATGAATTAGGGTTTTAGGGGGTAGCCCTGCCCCTTCTTTTATAGCCCCATAGGATGAATCTCAGCCCTTGGATCAAACCGACTTGATTGGACGGACTAGATCAACTCGATCACTCCCGACTGCCGAACCTAAGAATGATTCAATTCTCTATTCAGGGAGCATGCACAAGCACCATCATGCATTAGAGGGTCATCACTCTAGGTAGATTGATTAATTACTCCCCCGTTCGGGACATTAGTAATGATTTCAAAAGTTTTTAGAACATCTTAAGGAAGAAGAGTAAGGACCAACCACCAAGATACTGAGGCACATATGATGCATGCTTATTATAGCACCTCAATGAATAATCCAAATTGGACAAATGAAATTAATGCATGGATATTCAAGTAACCATTGCCTCCTCAAGGCCTTACTAGAGCACCAATATCTCGAGAGTCCTTATGCAAGATGCGTCATCGGGGTGGTCATCGGCTAGGCTAGGGCGCCGTGTGGGCGCCTAGGGCGTCGGGCTGCGTTCTTTCGGGGAGACGCAGGGACAACTAGGGTTGGAGTAGAGAGAGAGAGAGAGAGAGAGAGAGAGAGAGACTGCTTGAGAGCTAGGGTTTAGTCTTTCATCTGTTCATTTCTTGATTGCAACGATTACATGGTCTTAGTATTTATAGTCCCCTACGAGACTTGGTCATTAAACAACCTCAGGAGATTCTTACATGATTTGGATTTTCCTTTCCATATAACAAAGTCGCCTCCCTATCTTAACCAACTCTTTCGTAAACCAATATGGACTCAGTATGGCAATTGTCGGTGATGATGGTGGAACCGGCGATAGCGGCCACGATACCCCCTTCTCCTCATGGCGCATGCCCTAGGGCACACCGCAAGGCCCGCAATGGCAGCGGCGGTGACGCCTCCTCCTTGGGCCCGTGTTGGCCTGATTCCTCTAGCGAAGTTCACGGTCCATGTAGGACGTGTGACACCTTATATTTATCTTTAATCAAAAAATAATATAGCAATGATTTTCCATGATGTAGATCGTCAAACCCTAGGCTTTGTTTTTTATTTTTCTTAGAACCACTATAATCATAACTCGTAATAACTATCTTAAAGTAGTGTCGTAGCTAAAAGCTTTGATAAGTTTTCTTTTGTTGTGTTCTTGACTTCGAAGCCTAACATTGGCAAAGGATATGTGCAGCCTGTACAAACTGTCCTCTACATGCATGCACACTGTCAACACAATCATGCAAATAAATTGTCGGACAACCAAAAAGATGTATTTTGTTTCCAAATGAGGATTTTATTCGTGATATCTTGGATGATGGATCATTGTATGACATCTCTTATCTAGTTTTCTTGGTTTGCAATGGCGGATTTAGACTTCTTTTCCTACCTTTGAAGGGGTAACACCGTAATAAAGCTGATTCTACTCTCAGGGTCTGTCGTGGAATCACTAGAAATTCCAGTAAGTTCCAATGAACTTTGTGCCAGATTCTTATGCTGGATAGAAGCTATGGGTGAGATAGGCATAGGTGCGAGTGCGATATGTGTTTCCACATTGAGGTTGAGATGCTCATCTAGTCTCAGGTTTCCTTTAATTTAACACCTCCAACTAGTGTACAAATTTTGTTTACAAGCTGGTTGGAAGGAATAAATAGGAAGCTGAAATCTCAGATTCTTGTGGGTGTCAGTGCAATCTGTTAGGCCATCTAGTTAACTCGAAATGACATCAAGTTCAACAAGGTCATAACACCATCTTATTTGCAAGTTATCTTCAAGGGACTTATTAGACTAGGTTCTGGTCCAAGTTACAGAACGAGGAGGATCGCCATACTATTGAAACAGTCGCGATGAAGGTGTTTGCAAGACAAGGCTAGAGATTTGGTAATAGACTTGCTTCTTTGTAGTGGCTTTTGTAAACACTTTTGGTGCTCGCTATGGCTCAAAACTTTATTTTTGAGATTCCCTAGGATGTTATACTCTTATTGTAATAATGAACAGTCATATACATTGGTCGATGCACACTTAGATTAAAAAGTGTCAACACATATTTCTTCAAGAACCATGGCATGGTTAGCAAAGAATTTGATAAGCCGCAGTGTCCAAGGCAGCTGGAGATGGAGTTGTCCAGATGGAATCATAGGCTTACTTTCCTCAAAGTGCATTGCAAGCAGGCGGACGAGCGCCCGCCCACTGAGACTAGGGTACCAGGAACATCATCATATTTATGGCGCACGAATCCTTTCACTGGACTTTTGTAATCTGATCCATCTTTCCTTTCCAAGAATTCATGTCCATATCGTGAAACCTTTTCCAATGAGAGCTGTCGGAACGCTCATCTTCAGCATGATTTCACCAAGAACAGGGCAACAATGCAGCAGGTTGGCAATGGCCACGGCCGCTCTTGGGACAATGAATCCCTTGCAGCTCGAGGCGGTGGGAACGCACACAGAAGCCTAGCGCGTATGGCCTCACCGATGGCCGGAATGTGCTTGAGGTCGTTTCCCACCTTGAGCTTGAGGGTCCTGGCATCGGTGAAGTTCTGCACTTGTTTCTTTCTCATCGTCCATGTCATAATCCAGGTCGATCTACCCGTGCAGCGCCTGGTGCCGCCGGTCGTAGAACGAACCGTCATGAGACCCTCGTATTTGAAGGATTGCAGCCTCGGTGCCTGGATCTCCAAGACCGCTGCTCTTGCCGCGTCGATCTGTGCCCAACAACGACAGCACGATCGTCGGGCTGGGCCGGGCTTGGGAGGCAACAAGAAGATATATCCAGTCCAAGTCGGTGCCGCATTTTGTGCATCAAGAAACCGACTCTGACCATTGAAGTAAGGGCAGCTAGGACGATGAATCAATCTGATCTGATCATATCCCACGGGCACCATGGACAGCTCCCCACGCAGCGACGTCCTCCGGCGGCGGCGACCGCCTGAGCACGCTCACGGACCACGCCCTCGGCCACGTCCTCTCCTTCCTCCCGTCTGAGGAGGCGGCGCGCGCGGCCATGCTGTCGTCGCGGTGGCGCCACGTTTTCGCCGCCGTCCACACGGTCTCCCTTGAGGAGCCAGAGGACTCGAGACCCAACGTCGACGTCGGCGGCTACTCCCCGGGCTGGGGCCCTCCGCCGGACCCCAACGCGCCGCCGCCCTTCTACATCACCGTCAGCAACGCGATCATCGCCCGCCAACGACGACGCGGCGCGGTACCCCTGCGAGCCCTCCGAGTCGGCGTGGAAAGCTACGGCGGTCTGCGTGGCGAGTCCACGTCGGTGGACCAGTGGGTCTCGTACGCCGTGCAGCAGGCCGCCGCCGAGGGCCTCGACCTCGCCCTCGACCTCGACCTCGGCCTCCAGTGCCGCCACGAGGTCTGCGACGGCCTCAGGGGCAAACAGCAACTCGGAGGGCCGACATGTTCGGAGTTACAGTATGGTGGCGATCACGACTCTGATAACGACGGCAGCTCCGTCCCCGCCTCAGACTCTGATGACGGAGACAGCACCGTCGCCTCCTCTGACTCTGACGACGACGAGCGCAAGAAAGCTTCTAAGCGGCGGCGCGCGTGTGTTCCTGCGTCGGTTCTGCCGGAGTACACCGTAACGAGAGATGATCTTCTCCTGCTCCCACCTTCGATCGCTCTCCCTCGGCTCCTGCCGGCTCGCCCCGCCCAACACCATAAGCCTGCCGTCCCTGGTGACTCTGCACCTGTCCCACGTCTCCGACACCGCGAGCGACCTGGAGCGGCTCGTCGCCGGCTGCCCCGCGCCTCGCGGACCTGACGCTCGAGGCCTGCAGAGCGGTGACCGCGCTCTCCATCGTCGCCGGCGGCCACCTTCGCAGGCTGGCCCTCCGCTGCTGCCACAACCTGACGGCTGTCGCCGTCGACTCGTCGTCGTCGGAGCTACAAGCATTCGAGTACAGGGGCGCCGTGCCCGGCAGCTCGTTCCTGACCGGCTCCACGAAGATGACTTACTGCAAGGTCGACATATGTGTCATGCCAGAGGAGATCGTCAACCTGTGGCAGTTTCTGCAGCTGCTCGTGAACGTCAAGCACCTGCACCTGGAATCCGCTTTCGTCGGCTCTGGCTTGGACAAGGACGTGCCTATGGCTATGAGGTTGGCTTCATTCTCGAGCCTCGTCCACCTCGAGATGTGGGGATGCCTTCCCGACGACGACACGGGCGCAATCGCCGCGGTGAGCACGGTCCTCGAGCAAGCCCCCAACCTGGAGACACTGTCGCTAGTTTTCAATTACTCCCTGCTGGGTGGCTGCGCCGGCAACATTTACTTCAGCGAGGAGGTGGTACATGGCCAGCACTATCTCAGCTACAATCCGCACTCGATTCTCGCGACGCCGAGCGCCATGATCCCTTGCCTGAGGAACAAGGTGAGGGAGATCAACCTGGTGCATTTCCAGGGAGGCACCGGGCAGAGGGCGCTGGCCAAGTTCCTGCTCTCCAACGCGCCGGTGATCGACAGGCTGTGGTGCGAGTTCGCCGAGGGCCCCATGTGGACTCAGGTTCAGCTCATGCGCGAGATCGAAGGCTGGTTGATAAACAAGCTAGCAGAAACCCACTTCGTTTGAATTCATGAGAGAGCCATCTTTTCCTTCTTCACGTACGTGCGTGGTTTGTGCTTAGCTTAGATAGCTTAGCGGCCCTGGTTCATCAATGAATGATTTTACCAAGTCGCAAAAAAAAGGCTTCGTGGTCTTTATTTGTTCCCATTTGCACTGCAAGGAACGCTGTTTTCCTTTCCAGCTCGTGCAGTAGTGACCGAATTTAAACTGAGAACTCTCACATTCAGGAATGTAGAGATCTCTTCTTCAGAGAAATGAAACTTGTATCCCTAAGAGTGAAAGCAGGCCTGTCTTCAGTTTATGACCCATGGTTCCTCCATCTGTAATTGATCTTGTCGTACGTTTTATTTGCTTTTTTCCTTTTTCCTAAAGCCCAGTCGCCTGAATTCAATCTCTGTTCCAGGCGACATGTAGTTGGTTGATGTTGCTTCAAGATCTGTGTGCCACCAAAAGTTTTTGTTGGGTTCAATATGTTGGTTCAATTTGCTTCAAGGCTCCCCAAAATTGTTACATCCTGAAATATAGCATCTTTTTTTTCTTCTTTCTTTGTTCCTTGATGTAATCTCTGGTCTCTCTGAACACCACCCCCCAAATTTTGTTCCGTTCTATTCCTTTTAGTTTTCCTTGTGCTACTCTTTCTTTCAATAAAGTCTTATGCAGGGGCATCGGCCCCTTCAGTTTTCCAAAAAAAACCAACAGATGATGCATCTTTCTGTTGAACCTCAACGCTTACAGAGCATCCAACAACAAGAAATCACTTCATACAACAGATGTTCTACTAAATGATCATTAAGGCCCCATAAAGTATTATCTACGCGGTCATGCAAGAGGATACGCCAGTCAGTACATTCAGCTCGTTATTTTAACTGATAGTTTCCATTGAATTCAATTCAAGCTGTTGTTAGACTCTACTTCCATCTGGAGGACTTAGAAACATTGTACTCCGTACTATCAAATATCATTCGCAGTCTGTTTTATTTTCACTGAAAGCCTGAGTGGCCACTGCTAAATAGCCCAATTAGCATCAAACTTTGTCCTCTGCTGTCAATATTTTCGTGATGCCGTCAGTACTTTATCCTTTCTTTCCCTGTATTAGTATTTTGTTTTTTGTTCAGTACTTAACCTATTTCTCAGTATTCGTTCCAGGTGATTAATTTTTTCTCGATCGGGCCATTCACCCGTATTTCATTAAGAGGAAGAAAAACCAAATACAAATACGGGACCACAGAGAAAGTGGTTAGGAAATTAAACAACGACATAACTGAAAGAAAAGTGAAACGTAGAGCACCCCCTCCCCCCTAGACAAACAAAAGGAGAAAGATACATCGGAAGGAGCGACGGCCCTCGACACCCAAACCTACAACCGCGCCTGCAAAGAAATCCAGCACAATGGTTTGCCACGCAACGGACCATGCCATGGGGGCAAAAGAATCCACCCAGAGAACAGTAACCAGTAGCTACGGCGGCAAAGCATCCGCCAACGAACCAAGCGACCACAGCGGCAAAGCATCCGCCAACGACCCAAGCGACCACAGCGGCAAAGCATCCGCCAACGAACCAAGCGACCACAGCGGCAAAGCATCCGCCAGGATTCCACAGACGGCCAAGCAACCGTCGGGGGAGAACACCCCATACGGCAAAGCATCCGCATAGGGGGGGGCCTCGATACTCATCGCAGCAAAGCAACTGCAGAAGAGGAGGCCGGCGACACTGACGGCAAAGCATCCGTCAAAGGAGATAGCGGCAAAGCATCCGCTAGCAGCGACACCGGCTAGGTCAAAGTGCAGCGGACAAACCATTGCAGTGGGACAAAAAGGCACATGAGGCACGGTTAGGCGACTCCCTCGGCAACCAGAAGACAAGACGGGAACCTCAGCATCGACGAGAAGGGGCGAAGAGCTCCGGCGAGGGTAGTGGTCGACGGGCCACAGCAGTGCTCCAATGATGCCTTCAAGAAGGGACTTGACATCCGCGGACGCCAACATTGTTGGAAGCACAAGAGTAGGACTTTCGTCCCTGGCCTGTTCCGGCGAAGAACCATCGACGACGCCTCCAAGGAGGTAGATGATGTACAGCACATCATCGCCGCCGGCCCGGACAACTAGGCAGGTTTTCACCCTGATTCTTGCCGAGAAGCTGGCCACTCAAGGCTGCAGCACCAACACACCACGAACACTGGACAGCAGCGGCGTACGGCATGTCCCGCCGAGCCCTGCTAGCCCAAACCCTCGCCGGCACCAACGAGTTGAGCGCGAGCCCCTGTCGAGGACGCCGAAACATGCCGGAGACGAGGAGGGACCGGCCACACGGGTGGAGCGCGGCACCGGCCTGTCATGGCCGCCCGGGCGAGGCCAAGGCGGCGGTGACGGCCTCCTATCCGGGGACAGCCCCGGCGCCGAGGGCGGCAGGTCCGGCCGGCCAGGGGCCCGGATCTGCCCTACCGTGGCGGCCGGCGGCAAGAGGGAGCAGGTGGAGGGCGGAGGCGGCGCGACGGCGCCAAACGCCGGAGCGGCCTCCCGGCGGCGACCACGCCGAAACGGCGAAGGGTGGGGCGGATCCGGCACCAGCGGCCCGGATCTGGTCCGCCGGCCACCCTTCCCGCCGGGCGGAGGATGAGGATGGGGGTGGGGGGCGGCGGGGGGGGGAGGCGAGCTGCTGCGACGGGCAGCGAACGCGACGGGGACCCTCGTTGGGGGCCGCCGCCGCCGCCGCCGCCGACAGGGCGGCGGCGGCGGGGAGGGGCGGGTGGGTGGACCTTGGGCGGCGCCGGTCAAGTTCCCCGAGTCGCCCGTTGGGGACGACGCGAGGGACGGCTCGATGACGCGAGGGACGCCGCCGCGCTGGAGCACTGTTCCAGGTGATTAATCATCCTTTTGAGAACCGAGAAGCCTTGCTAGGATTAGATATGCGACCTCGAGGAGCACCGTGTATAAGACTTCAATATTTTTTACCAAGATAGGAACATATAGGGTTTAATTCTGGTGATAAGATGGTTTGGATTCTGTTTACAGATAGACTAAATGGTTTGTTTTCAGAAGCTGGTTTTCATTTAACATTACAGACTGAGACAGCTCATGTCCCCGCTCCCCCAATTCTCAATAGATACTTTGTCTGTGTTTCTCTCTTGTGCGCTCCGTCCTGGACTTTGACATGCAGAATTACAGATACTCGTTGATTTGGTTCCATTTTTTTAAATAAAAGTACAACTGCATTCCCGAAAATTTTCAAAATCAACTGCATACCTTGCTGGGTTTGTATTTCTAGCCTAGAAATTAAAGAATCCATCATCCATGCGAAATATAACCGTTTGGGGATGAAAAAGTTCTCTCTTTTATATAGTTGTGATTAGTAAACTCTCAGGTAGTATTTGTACACTTGTTGTTTCTGCATGATTTTTTGAGCTAAAGCTCTGTTCCTTGGTTTTCAGTGGGCTTGTCCAATAAAGAAGATTTTGAAAACAGGCAACTGCTGCTAACCTCAGGATACAGGGTTCTCTTGGAAACCTTTGCAGTACAGATGTATGATTGAAGCATAAAGGATGTTTATCACCACAAATTGTCTGGTGGTCTCTTTTCAGATTATGCATAGGACTACTGAATAAGCCTAGAGAAGGATTGCCTCTAATTTTAAATAGTGTTGATGAGTTGTAAATCAGCAGGGATCCATCGTCAGGAGGTGGTGTTGGATAATCTGGTGAATTGTAGATATATATACACAATAACTGAGATATTTCTAAAGTGATGTACCCCTTTATGAGATTATTCTAATTAATAACAAATATATGGATGTTTGATGTTAAACAAAGCAGAGATTGGTCTGAAATAAAACAAATGTTCTGCATTTTCCTGAAATACATGTGTCCTGATTTGGGTGTACAGGCCTCTTTGGAACAAAATACAATGCAAATTCAGTATACATTTGTTTGATAGCAAATAATTCAGAGCGCAAATACTTGAACATTTATTAAAATTCATTCATCCCAACTAACAGCATCAATTTAAATGTTTGATTGTACATAGTTTGGCAATCAGGCCCACTATAGTGAGGCCTAAACTTAGATATGATAAATCACACACAAAAAAAAAAAAAACCCCTTAGATATGATGCCCCCAGTAATCCTTGACCTTACTGTACTCTTTTAGGTTCTTTGTGTCAATATCAAATGCTTCTGGCCCCTGATTCAAAAAAAAAAAAAAACTTCTGGCCCAGTAAGATTGTTATCTCAATTGCTTCATTGTCCAACCATATACTCCCTCAATAAATTTTTAGTCATTTTGACCATTTTGATACATAGCAAAATCAATGTACCAAAAAAGTCAAAGGAACTTACAATTTGGAATCCAACGAGTATATGGCACTTTCATGCCCCGGAAGGAAAAGGCCACCTTTGCAAGTATTCATCCAATGTATTTTCTTGAAGGAAAAGGCCACCTTTGCAAGTATTCATCCAATGTATTTTCTTGAAGGAAAAGGCCACCTTTGCAAGTATATGCAAGTATTGCCACCTTTCCAACCATATACTCTCTTAAACATGGAGAAAAAAGTCAATCATCATGTAGCATCATCGTGAACTTGCCGCCACCATATTGATCAAACAAAAATGAAGTCATATGGGGTGCTTTACAACTTTTGCATTTTTTTTTTTTTTTTTTTGAGATCACGCCTAGGTGCATATTTTCTTACAAGTGCATTGCTATGTAGCAATATGCTCTGATGATAAACTTGAATTCGATGAAGTGTTTCCATCATTCGAACTGCTATCATCAGCAGTCCCAAGATGGAAGTCCAATTCCTCCTCAGATGACTGTACATAGACTCTCTTTCCATCTTAATTGAAAGGCAGAGCTCCTGCCGTTACGTTTCAAAAAAAAATTCCTCCTCAGATGCAATTTCACCACACCGCCATCCATTACAAACCCTGGGTGTAATCTGACCTCTGAAAATCGCTGCATTTCATGTCATTTAATAAATGTGCATAGCAGCTAATACTTTGAGGTTTCTAAGGCCAGCACTACAGAAAACAACGCAACTATTATGTACTGATTTCCGAGATTGCAAAGTTCAATTACACTACTTGCATTTGTTACATCCAAGGGTAATCTGCTGCCATGAATAATCAAAGTTAGTCTACAATAGTCAGTATACTTTATGATGTTTCAGTGAAAAGTCAAGCATTATTGGGAACTTTATGTGAGATCCAGAAAAACGACTTCATGCATGGAGCACAAGCTAACATCTCAGGTTACAATCAAGTGAATCCGTGTGCTTAACATGCATTTTGCCGCCCAATTCAGCAAGTACCACACAGGATCAATTAGGACAACAGAAGTAAGGCAATCATTAGGACGTTCATCTGCTAGAACAGACAACCTTTCAAAGCCTTGTTCTTAGAACCACAATACTGGTAACTCATAATAACTATCACAAAGCAGGGTTCTAGCTAAAGGCTTCATTTAAGTTTTCTTTTGGTGTGTTTGACTTCAATGCCAAACACAAATATTGGCTAAGGATATAAGCAATGACGTATACAAGCTGTCCTCTACATGCAAACATTGTCAACACAATCTTGCAAATAAGTAGTAGGACAAGGACAACTCAAGCAAAAATATATATTTCATTTCCAAGAGCCTTTACAATAAAAAAAAAAAAAACAGTTTATTCATGATATCTTGGATGATGGAACAAATATATTAAGGCTTGCAGTCCATCCTTTAATTACAGCCTTTGAAGGGGTAACACCGTAAACCTGGCTGTACTTTTGCCAAGGTCTGTAGTGGAATCAAGGGATGCACTACAAATTCTAGAAAATTCCGAGAAACTTTGCGCCAGATTCTCGTACTTGATAGAAGCTGTGGCTGAGATAGGCATAGATGCCAGTGCCATCTGTGTTTCCACATTAAAGTTGAGGTGCTCGTATAGTTTCCTGTTGCCCGTGTCAATACACATTTCTTCAAGAACCCTAGCATGGTCAGCGAAGAATTTGATAAGGCGCAGTCCAAGGCAGCTGGAGTTGTCGTGCAATGTGAACTGCAGGCCAACTCTTCTTACGGTGCGCTGCAAGCAGGTGAACAAGCACCCACTGAGACCCGGGATACCAGGAACATCATTATATTTATTGTCGCCAAAAATGCCACCCTCTGTGGAGATGATTGTCTTCGATTTCCGGCGGCGCGCGAATTGTTCCATGGACTTGGTGTAACTATCTTTCCTTTCCAAGAACACATGTCCATGCCGTGAATCCTTGTCATGGAGAACTATCACAACCCTCAGTTTCAACACGATTTCACAAAGAACAGGGCAGCAATGCAGCAGGTTGGCAATGGCCACGGCCACCGTCTTGCTCTTGGGTGCATGCGTCGTCCCTTCCAGCTCGAGGCGCTCAGCCCTGGGGAACTCACACAGGAGGCTGGCACGCCTGGCCTCACTAATGGCTGCAACGTCCTTGAGGTCATTTCTCACCTTGAGCTTGAGGGTCCTGGCATTGGTAAAGTTGTGCAGGAACTGCCAGAAGAGCATGCGTGTTGTTTCTTTCTCATTGTGTCCGTCGTCGTTCCTGAGGAAGTGTAGGTCCACCCGTGCAATGCTGCTAGGTGCTGCCGAACGTAGAATGAATCGTCGCATGAGACCCTTATATTTGAAGGACTGTAGCCTGGGCGCATCGATCTCGATGGCGCATCTGCCATCGCCACGGCCATCTCCTGAATCTTGTACCTCCATTGCACACAGCGCCAGCACGAGCGTCGTCGCAGCCTGGAAGCTTAGGTGGAGCGTTTTCTGGGAGTCTGGTGGCGCCGCGAAGTTGAAGAAGACAGACTCCAGTTGCACGGTGGTGAGTTCTGGCGCGGTGTCCAACAGGGCCTGGAGAACTTGGAGCACAACGGAGCAGAACCGCAGCCGCAGCGTCGCCAGCCGTGGGAGTGGCAAGGCGGCCATCAGGGCCGACAAGAGGTTACATCTGGTGAGGTCCAACACGCGGAGGGTCGCTGACGGGAGGGAGGCGAGCCCATAGAGCCCTGACTGCCTGTAACTGTTCTTCTCTTGATCAAAGTAACGGTAGGGGCTAGAGACGTCCGCGGCGACGCAAAGCTCCTCAACGCGGCGCACCGCTTGGTGGGAGACCACATCGCCCACCACGTCGATCTTGTGCTGCCAGTCCCTACTGCTGCAGAGGAACCGACTGATGGTGCTTTCGGCCTCGTAGTCGTTGGACTCCACACGCAAGGTGAGCCTTACGATGGGGACCTCGGCGGCGTCGAGCGCAGCCTTGGCGCCGCGGACGAAGTCCTCTTGCTTCGAGAAGAAGGTCTCTTGGGCCGCCTGGTAGGATAAATATCTGTAATCGTGAACTTGCACTGCGAGATTAACGGCGCCAGACGACCGCCACAGCGAGCCCCAGCGCCGCGAGAGCAAGCTGGTGCGAGCAGCCTCCTTGGAGGGGACCAAGTAGAGGATGCGCCGGAGAAGGTCGTCGGTGAGCTTGGACAGGCGGTCGTCGCCACCCGTCGTCATCGTCGTCGATCGTCGCTCGGTGGTTTGGTAAATTTGTGATGTGATGCGATCTCACCTTGCCACGATCCGATCCGTCTTTTATGGATCTTTGCCATCGAGGATGGGACTCAACTCAAGTCTATGTCGGTGCATGCCGCATTTTGTGCATCGGTCAGTTATGATTTTTTTTAGGAAGACTCCGATTATTTATGGTTGCAGCTATATTACGGCTAGCTGTAAAATAACCTACCGTACGGTGGTTCTATTTTTTCTCTTTTTTTTTTTGCAAAAAGTGCAATTAGTAGAATTCTTTTTATCTATACCTACTAATAAAGAGAGAAAATTTCAGTCCCACCACTTTTTTCCACCTTTTTTTCTGCCTTTGTTTTCCACCGTTTTTTCTGCCTGCCCGTCTGTTCCCTTCTCCGAGTCATCGGTCTGTCCTTCTAAGTTAAGTTACGTTTCCTTCTAAGAGAGAAAATATATATTATTTGTTCCGTTTCCTTGTAGTTGTTTCGGTTTCCTTTTTAATGGTATGCACGTTCGCCCATGCCTGTGTCGCCCTGGCGCCGAGCACGCTACGCCTCAGATGTCGCCTCCATCGCAGGCCTCCACACCGCCCTCCCTCCCCCCCTCCCCATCTTTCTCTCGCCATATGGAGCACCAACGCTGCGAGTAGCCCCTTGACCACATCCTCGCCCAGTCACCCCGCCGTCCTCCCCCATGCTTGCCTGACCAGCACTTCCAGCATGTTCTGTTCACCGCAGCTGTCGCCATTGGCGCGGCCAACCACATCCCACAGATGCACGGTGAGCACCCGGACACCTCAACGACCCTCGGTCCCAGACCACGACGGAGATGGAGCCGCAATTATCAAAAGTGTAGCCAAAGCTCTCCACGATGCCGCCATAATTCTGGAGCGCGGTGCCGCCCGCCAGTCCCCACTCAGACCACCAAATCGCCCTTACTCGAGCCCGTCCTTCCCTTCCGCTTCTCCAGTACGAGCCTTGACGAGCTCCGCGCGCCATCTCCCGTAGTCCTCGTCGTTCTCTGCTCTCTGCTCGTTCTCTAGGTAGAATAGGGCTCAGATTATATTAAAAAGTTTTTCAGGGTTCCTGATGCTTATATGCTAGAGAGGGAGAATTTTAGATCCAGCCTTCGTTGTTTTCTAAGAAGTTTAGGGGTCCTGATGCATATGTGTTTTTCTATTTCAGCTTTATTTCGAAAATGATTTCAAATTTCTGTGCAAACTTTGAAAATTCATAACTTTAGATTCAGAGCTCCGTTTTGAGTGAACCAAATTTTATTGTGGCAAATCGGCAGAAATTTTCGTGTTTTATTATTAGGTATAGATATAACAATGTGGTGCTACAGTAAAATATGCTAATGATATGCTTATAAATCCGTTTGACGTATTCGAAAACTCAATGTCTATGTGACACCCCTAAATTATTGTAGGTGGACATAATGATCTTTCTGTTTTTTTTACTTTTATTAATTTGATCATTGTAATTTTGTTTAATATATACGTTTATTCACGATATATATATATATATATAGTGCATAGACGGTTTGCTCATCCATGCCGTATTTTTTGGTACTATTTTTCTTCAATCTATTCGTAACTATACGGTACAGTGGAGGTGTTCAAAATGTATAATAAAGGACAAATACTTTTGATGTATTGTATCGTGTATTTATTATTGAACGATGTCATATTAGACGCTCAAAACACAACATATTTAAAAAAATAAAAATCAATAAATAGTAAATTCATCTTTTTCATTAGAACAAATGGTACAGAAAGATTTTTTTTTTTTTTTACCCATGTCCCGTATCAACGCACGGGCATATTTCCTGGTATAGAAAAAAGATACATTAACGCTTGGTTGTTGGTGTGCCCAGAAGATGTTTTTTTCTCGCCCTCACGGCTTGCCTGGTCCAGACTCATCACCGGACATACAGATTAGAAAAAAAAGACAAGTTTATTTGTTTCTATAAATCCAAGCAACTGTGGCACAATTTGACGGTGCCGCCGGCTTTCCTGTTGCCGCCAGGCTTCCCTGGCCAGCGCCATCGACTTCCTGGTGCCAGCGGTTTCGATCACACCTAAGCCGTTTTTTCCATTAAGCAGAAATAAGTTTTTTAATACAGGGAATGGGAGGACAGTAACCCGCGGTTACCGAAGCCCACCCGACAACAACTCGCACGCGGTTATGATTACAAAGAAACAATTACGACTAATAAACAGACACGGAAGAACCTAAACCTCGTCCTCTAGCCCTGTCAAGTCGGATACAAGGCGAATCGTCCGAGACGTCCTTTCAGGATAATCTGAAAAGCCTCCTTCTTCCGTTCGACCAAGTCGACGCGCGTCACGGAAGGCGGCATTGACTTTGCTCGCGACCACCAAATCAAGAGCATCCTCCTCGACTTCCTCGCCTAGCTTCCTCGATCGATAGCACGATCCGGGCCTGCCAGGTGGCATTCGCCGCCCGCGGCATGGCAGCAATGCGGCCACTCCGCCGCAGCGAGTGGACAGGCTCCGGCGTCCTAGGGCGGCGCAGCTGTGTCCTCTCGAGGAGAGGTGTCTGCAACGGCAAACAAATCTCTGCCTCTAACTCCTCCTGAGCCGTACCAGCAGGTTGGAGCACAGGTACAACCTCAGCCACCATCGGATCCTCCGCCGCATCTCGTCCAGCATCCGCACCATCATGCCCATCGTCCTCTGACCCACAACAGGCAACAATTCGGAGGAGACCTCAGCATCAAGCTTGGTCAATGGAGCTCCCGAAGCGGGCCTCGCAAGGAACAGAGCAGGGGGCTCCTCCAACATGAGGTCAACCCACACAGGAGGCTCCTCGCACACGCACACCTCGACTGCCAGAGGGTCCTGCATCGGAGGGCAAGCAACCTCAGCAGCAAAGGTCATGGTGACGTTGACGTGGACCCCCGGCGCATCCATAGAAGCGCCACATGTCGGCTTAGGTCGCCGCCGCCGCTGCGAGGGGTCGACGACGCGGGGCCCGGCGGTGCTCAACGTGGCACCGGGCGTGGCCCCCAACGTAACACCGGGAGGCGGGCGGTGAGCCGTCGGCAAAGACGCCGTGGCGGGTCGGCCCCCGTCGCCTGCTGTCATGGCAGGTCGGCCCTCCTCGCCGAGGACCTTGCCACGACCCTAGGCAGCTTGCAGTCCCTAGCGAGGTGGCTGCGACAACGCAAACAATGCCGCGGCAGCCAACAAGTTGTGACGCGGTGGGAGGAGGACAGGCAATTGAAACACCAGTCAACACCAGTCACGAAGAGCTTCCAGGATCACCCGCCGCGCTGTCCGTTGGCACGAGTGAGGCTCCACCTGAGACGTCGTGGTTGGCGGCTCCTGGAGGGGAAGGATGTCCTGCCACCCATCGGCGTTGGGGATAGACACTCTCCCACGACGTCCAAGGCGCTGCCGGACGGGGATACGACCTTCCACTGGACGAACTAGAATGCCGCACACCAGTTGCGGACGTGGCCGGTCGCGCCTCCCTTGTCTTCGCAAAGGCTCTCGCCGCCCAACAGCCGCGCCTCCATGGATCAGAGGCATAGCAGGACCAGCCAGAGGTTGTGCCATCCGAGGCGCAACAACAGCCTTCGACAGGCGATAGGCGGCATCCAAGTAGGATGAAGGCAGCTCATCACTGGACGCATCGCCATCGTCATCCGCCCATCGGCGGTGCTTTGAACGTCCCATGGAGCGGCCCTCAGTGTGGAATGGCGCGGCATGTGGAGACAGGGTGGACGACGGGCTCGAGGCGGGGGCAGATGAGGCAGACGTTGGGACTGGAGGCGATGTTCTCGTCCTCGGTCCCCGTCGTCTGTGACATCCTCGACGATGACCAGCACGTCCATCGACTTTGGCAGAGGCGCCGGTTGGGTGGCAGCCGCGTCCAACGGCGAGCTGGGCACGACAGCCGTAGACCCCCTGCGCGAGAAGGTGTGCGGGCGCTCCCCACGGCGACCCTGCCGAGGGCGCCGCCCGGGCTGCGGCGGCGCTTACCGGCCGCCATCGCCACCAGGGATTGGCGGAGCGCCGTCACGGGATGTGGACATGGCGGCGGCGGCGGCGTCCTCCGACCTCGGATGTGGTGGTTCGTCGGCGGAGGGGCGTGGGAGAGCGAGGCCGCGACCTCGTAGCCCCGCAGTCCGTTGCCCTCCCCGACGGACGCCGGCGTTGGCGTAGCCCGGCCCCGCAAGAGGGAAGGGGCACTAGGAAGGGGAGGGAGGTGAGGACGGGCGGTTCTTCGCGACGGCAGCGACGCTGGCTCCGGGAGGTAGGCTACATGACGCCCGATCTCCCCGGCCGGGACGAGGTGAGGCGGACCTCAGCGGTGCTGGTGGGGGAGGCGGCGTCACGGGCAGTGGAGGGCAGCCGGCGGCGGGTGGCGGCGGTGGGGGTAGCGGAGTCGCCTCCGCTCTTTTAGTCCTGTAGATCAAGTATATTTTAAGCCAACAAAAATATAAAATACAAAAAAAAGAACTTGCACAATTTGTCTGCATATCCATCATGGACCATGGTTATGGATATGCTTTTTGCTACAATTTGTAGAATAGCATGTACTCGTTCAGAAAAAAAGAAAAACATTTATATGCAATTTAAGCTTATTGGTTTTTGATCTGCAATCCCATCAGAGCAAACACATTTGCATCTGCACTTCCCCTAGATCCATAGCAGTGAGGAAAATGATATCCCCGGCAAAAGGAGTGATAAACATAGATTTGCCTGCATCTTGCTTCTCTGTTCATGTCCTGCAAGTTTAAAAAAATTGTCAACATGTAGGCAACTGAATGTTTGAATATATTTCAGCATCTCGACAATTTTGTAAACAACTTCCATATGGAGACTATAATGCTACAACAATTTGCTATGAGCACACTCAAAAAACAGCTAGGTAGCTTCAGTCAAAAGGTCTACAAATCCCGCTCAAAAAATAAGGCAGGAGCATATTTCATGTACACACGACCACATCCAGCTAGCTAGCTTATAAAAAAACATCCAGCTAGCTTCATAAAGTGCATTGTGTTAGGAAATATAGTGTTAGATATTAACCAATAATATTGTTATAAATTAGGCAAAACAATATGGCTGATAAAGCAATAATAGTGAGAGAACCAGAAATAAAAGGCCAATAGCTGAGGCATAAGGCATAGTTCTACACTTCTACAAAATTTAGACGAGTAAGGTTAGTTGTAAAGAAGAGATCGGCAAATGCATATGTGGCGCTGTTCGAAAGAAATCTATGAATCTGTTCGGCTGATTTAATAGTATTGTGTGAGAGAAAATAAGCCGAGAGAAGGGCAGTCAAACAGACTTTTTATGAGTATTGGTGAGTAGGTACGAACCTGCAGCAGAGACTGCTCAGATTTATACAATTACCTGTAAAAGGGGCATACAAACTGTCACATATATACAACCCTGAACATTTCTGCTGAACTGATCAAAATAAATTGACCAACCACTGTACACCTCTCATTTGCAACAGCTAGAAATTATCAGCAAAGAAATCAATAAAAAAAAAGTCAAAGGCACATATATATAGCAAGCCTACAATGGCATATAACAGATTACATCCAAGTCTGTAGTTGGAAGTTGCATAGTTATTTCAGTTTATATTTCTCACGAAAATAGAGTGCAATAAACCTACAAAGATGTGCTCAAGTGTTTTTAATTTTTTAGTTGAACCTAATATAAATTGGCTTAGCCATTTCCTCAAACAGGCCCTGTCCAACTGAATATCAGTTTCCATGGAAAAAAAATCTAAGTAGCAGCTTATGTTGTAATACAAAAATGAATTAGCTATTCATGTACACTTGTACAACAAGGCAAAAGTAATTTCATGCTACATGGAGTCAGCTGTTTGAATGGTCACCGTGACTCTGTGAGAAGTTAGACAAACAATATACACACTATAATAGAAAGCACATAGTTTCAGCATGACTTGTCTCCACCTCCTCTAGTTAGGTCATACTCTAGTGAAGGTAAAACTAAATGTGTTCCTCTAAGAGTCGTCTAACTGTATGTACATATTTAAATGTATCTAAGTCATGCTGACCTATCATGACATGTGAAATAAAATAACAATAGCCATATTTAAGTACCAAATCAAAACTAAATTTGTTCTATAAATGTGATGCTTTCCAAGAGCCTTTTACAAAATAAATAAAGAAATAAACGGTTTATTCCTGATATCTTGGATGATGGTACATTGGATTAAGGCTTGCAGTCCATCCTTTCCTGCCTTTGAAGGGGTAACACCGTAAAGCTGGCTGTACTCTTGGCAAGGTCTGTTGTGGAATCAAGAGCCGACAAACTTTCTGCCAGATTCTTGTACTTGATAGAAGCTGTGGATGAGATAGGTATAGGTGCGAGTGTCATCTGTGTTTCCATGTTAAAGTTGAGGTGCTCGTATAGTTTCCTGTTGCCAGTGTCAATACACATTTCTTCAAGAACCCTAGCATGGTCAGCGAAGAATTTGATAAGCCGCAGTCCAAGGGAGCTGGAGATGGAGTTGTTGTCCAAGATGAACTGCAGGCCAACTCTTCTCACGGTGCGCTGCAAGCAGGTGAACGAGCGCCCACTGAGACCAGGGATACCAGCAACATCATTATATTTATTGTAGCCAAACGAACCATCCTCTGTGGAGATGACTGTCTTCGATTTCCAGCGGCGCATGAATTGTTCCATGGACTTGGTGTAATCTGATCTATCTTTCCTTTCCAGGAACTCATATACATACTCTGGATCCTTGTCACCGAGAGCTGTCGCAACGCTAAGCTTCAGCACGATTTCACCAAGAACAGGGCAGCAATGCAGCAGGTTGGCAATGGCCACAGCCGCCGTCTTGCTCTTGGGAGCATGCGTCCCTTCCAGCTCGAGGCGCTGAGCCCTGGGGAACGCACACAGGAACCTGGCACGCCTGGCCTCGCCAATGGCTGCAATTTCCTTGAGGTCGCTTCCCACCTTGAGCTTGAGGGTCCTGGCATTGGTAAAGTTGTGCAGGAACTGCCAGAAGAGCATGCATGTTGTTTCTTTCTCATTGGCGCCGTTCCTGAGGAATTGCAGGTCCACCCGTTCAATGCTGCTAGGTGCTGCCGATCGTAGAATGAATCGTCGCATGAGACCCTTATATTTGAAGGATTGCAGCCTGGGCGCTTCGATCTCGATGGCCCATCTGCCACCGCCAACCGTCAAGCCGCAGCCGCACAGCGCCAGCATGAGCGTGGTCGCCGCCGGGAAGCTTAGGTGGAGCACCGGTGGTTCTGCCGTTGTGGCCTGCACGGTGGTGAGCGTTTTCTGGGTGTCCGGTGGCGCCGTGCAGCCGAAGAAGACAGACTCCAGCTGCACGGTGGTGAGCTCTGGCGCGGCGTCCAACAGGGCCTGGAGAACTTGGAGCTCAACGGAGCAGAAGCACAGCCGCAGCGTCGCCAGCCGTGGGAGTGGCAAGGTGGCCTCCAGGACCGCCACATGCATGAGGTCACACTTGGTGAGGTCCAGCACGCGGAGGGTCGCCGGGAGGGAGGGCAGCCCATAGATCGTCCCTGACTGCCACTGCCGGTGACTGTTGTTCTCTTCCTCTATGTAAAGGTACATGTCGACGGCGGCGACGCGAAGCTCCTCAACGCAGCGCGCCGCTTGGTGGGAGACCACAGCGCCGACCACGTCGATGTTGAGCCAGTCCCTACTGTGGCCGAGGAACCGGTTGATGGTGCTTTCGCCGTCGCTGTCCACGGACTCCACACGCAAGGTGAGCCTTGTGATGGGGACCTCGGCGGCGTCGAGCGCAGCCATGGCGCCGCGGACGAAGCTCTCTTGCTTCGAGAAGAAGGTCTCCTCGGCCTCTTTACAGTTGTCGGTCTCTCCGTACTCGTAGCCGCCATACCTTGAACTCAAACAATCGTAACCGTGGACTTGCACGGCGAGGTTAACGGCGCCACACGACCGCCACAGCGAGCCCCAGCGCCGCGAGAGCACGCTGGTGCGAGCAGCCTCCTCGGAGGGGACGAAGTAGAGGATGCGCCGGAGAAGGTCGTCGGAGAGCTCGGACAGGCGGTCGTCGCCACCCGTCGTCATCGTCGCCGGTCGTCGCTCGATCGGCGGTTTGGTAAATTTGTGATGTGATGCGATCTTACCTTACGACGATCCGTCTTTTATGGATCTCACCTTACCACGATCCATGTCTCGGTGCCGCATTTTGTGCATCTCTGATTGATGACCAAGTAAATGTACCGACCCTGATCGGTGTGAACCATAAAAGTCCCTAAAATCAATCTCGGCCGAATATTGAAGCGGGCACGATCACGATGGAGGGCTCCCACGTAGCGTCCGCCGCCGGCGACGTCGACCGCCTGAGCAAGCTGAACGACCGCGCGCTCGGCCACGTCCTCTCCTTCCTCCCGGCAGAGGAGGCAGCGCGCGCGGCGGTGCTGTCGTCGCGGTGGCGCCACGTTTTCGGCGCCGTCCACACCCTCTCGTTCGAGGAGCCAGAGAGCCCGATCCCCGACTACGACAAGCTCCGCTCCTACTCCCCGGGGTGGGGCCCTCCAGAAGACCCCAACCCGCCGCCGCCCTTCTTCAGCATCGTCAGCGCCGGGATCATCGCTCGCCAACGACGACGCGGCGCGGTACCACTGATTCATCGACGGTGGACCAGTGAGCCCTCCGCGTCGCCGTGGAAGGCTACGGCGGTCTCCGCGGCGATTCCTTGACGGTGGACCAGTGGGTCTCGTACGCCGTGCAGCAGGGCGCCGCCGAGGGCCTCGACCTCGACCTCCGCCTCGGGTGCCGCCGCCAGGTCTGCGGCTACGCTTACGACGTTGGTGCACGCCGAGCAGTTGCCGTGCACGACAACATGGATGTTGACAGGCCTGTTTCAACGACCAGGTTTCAGTTGTCGGAATCCGAGTCCGACGATGACAGCGCCGTCGTCACCTCTGAAGACGATGAACCGTGCAGGGATCCGTGGGATGTGGCGGAATACACCGCGACGAGAGTGATCTTCTTGTGCTCCCACCTGCGGTCGCTCTCCCTCAGCTCCTGCCGGCTCGCCCCGCCCGGACACCATCAGCCTGCCGTCCCTGGTGACTCTGCTCCTCTCCCACGTCTCCGACCCCGGAAGCGACGTGGAGCGGCTCGTTGCCTGCTGCCCGCGCCTCGTGGACCTGACGCTCGTGGCCTGCAGCGCGGTGACCGCGCTCTCCATCGTCGCCGGCGCCCGCCTTCGCAGGCTGGCTCTCCGCTGCTGCCACAACCTGACGACCGTCGCCGTCGACTCGACGGAGCTACAAGCGTTCGAGTACAGGGGCGCCGTGACCGACGGCTCGTTCCTGACCCTGCACGGCGGCGGCTCGACGGGGATCCTTTACTGCAAGGTCGACATCTGCGGAGAAGAGCCCACGTCGGAGGACGAGCTCGTCAAACTGAGGCAGTTCCTGCGGCTCTTCGTGAACGCCAAGCACCTGCACCTCGAGTCAGCTCGCCTCGGCTCTGGCCTCGACATGGCCGTGCCGATGAGGTTGCCTTCCTTCTCCAGCCTCCTCCACCTCGAGCTGAGGGGATGCCTTCCCGACGCCGACACCGGCGCCATTGTAGCGATGAGCACGGTGCTGGAGCACGCCCCGAACCTGGAGACGCTGTCGCTAGCCTTCCATCCTCGGGAACACGACTCGGGTGGCCGCCCGGACTACATGGGCGTCAGCGAGGAGGAGCTACATAAAGCGCACCATCTCAGCTACAATCCCAGCTACAATCCGCACTCGGTTCTGGCCACGGCGAGCGCCATGATTCCTTGCCTGAGGAACAAAGTGAGGGAGATCAACCTGGTGCATTACCAGGGCGGCACCGCGCAGAGGGCGCTGGCCAAGTTCCTGCTCTCCAACGCGACGGTGGTCGACAGGCTGTGGTGCGTCTTCGCCGAGGGCCCCATGTGGACTCAGGTTAAGCTCATGCGCGAGATGGAAGGCTGGTTGATAAACAAGTCGGCCAAAGCCCACTTCGTTTGAACTCTTGATTGAATTCGTACGAGAGCCGTCTTCTCCATCTTCATGTGTGTTTGGTTTGTGCTTTGTTAGCTTCTGTGCGTAGTCTATTAATGGTGCTTTATTTGTTTATTTTTGGCAAGGAACGCTGTCTTTTCCTCTCTAGCTCGTGCATTAGCGACAGAGTAGATGATGAGTCTTTCTGTGTTTCCTTTTTTTTAAAAAAAAAAATCCTGGCGGATTTATTACCCAAAGATCTAGCAAAATGGATGGTCACCAAGTCCTCAATAGGGCATCCCAAAAGGTTTGCAGACCGCTGGGGAGATTACATCCACGAGTAGCTAAGCTATGTGCTACTTTGTCACAATCATGATAAATGTTACAAATGCTGCAGAATTAAGTTTCAGTTCACCCGGCGATGGTTTGCTCCATTTCCTACACTGACGAGTTTCCGACAATACCATGTTTGTTTCCCTCTGCTGAAACCGGTCCGTCAGAAACGCTGTCAGGTAATTCTACCTAACTCTCCATTTGTTCCGCTCTCCCCACCCCAGCCATAGCATCATGATCAGTTGATCACCGTTAGCTGCTCCTTCCCGTGCAGGCCTAGGACCATCTCCATCATCTCCTTGGCAGTCCCTTCATTGGCTAGTTGGCACTTCACCTCTTCGTCATTCAGCTCTCTCCACGCCTTTCTAACTTCGTCCTTACATTTGTAGAATAAGTGGCCATCGTCGTCTTCTTTTCTTCCACATATATAGCAAATAGGGTCTAGCTACAAACCCCGGTGCTGCAGAATTCTGCGGGGAGCAAGTGTGTTGTGACTGAGTTTTTTTTTAGAAAGGTGGCAAGAGATTTGCCGGATTTTTATTAGATGATAAAAACGGCAAAAAAGTTACAAAAACCCGACAAAACAAACTCAACTCTACTCCACTCTCCTCCACACTGGTCCGGGCTCACAACAACCCTGATATGAATCATGGCACGCAGGCCAAACCAAAACCCACTACACGGAAAACACCACCAAGGAACTAAGACTACACTAAGCTTGAGGTACCTCCCTCGTTGCGAAACCATAACTGTTGATGTCATTATTATAAATAAGAATGCTCAGGTACTCCTTTTACCTACTAGGAGGTAATATCTCAAATCGATCTAGATCGTTCATTTTTTCCAATTTACTGAATTACTAAATAAATTAATATATTTAAGAAAATAAAAATTAAACCCCGCATCCCTGTTGACCGGAGGGAATCCCGCATGCAGGATTGAACAAATCTCCTTACGCGGCTGTACCTTCCTAGTGCGGATTCTAGAAATCACGGAGAGCTCCTCGCGTGGCGCCGCATCGTGGCCATCCTGTACCTTCCAAACCAGGTGCACACACACGCTCCGAAATATGACGTCTAAAGTTGTCATTTTTAAAAATTTAAATTTCGAAATCTTCACAAGAAAAGGTGATTATAATAATAGCAGTAAGAGCATAATAGCTTGATGAACCATGATTTTAGAAAATTTTAGGGAAAAATCATCACATTTGAAGTTAATATGAGGAAAAAAAGACTAGTTACAATTTACAAATTTTAGTCATGGATTAAAAAAGTAAGTGGTCTTCAACACACCAGTTACACATTTGCATGACACACCTTTCAAAAAAAAAAGTGCATGACACACGCTCCTAACGCACACCAGTTTACCCATTTGCATGACACACCTTTTTTTTTAAAAAAAAAAAACGTGCATGACACACGTGCCTAACCTGCTAATCAACTCACGTATACATGCAAATCAACTCACGTATAAAATTATAAGGCAATGAATATCAACAATACAATACAAAAAGATTTACCATATTTAGAGATTACGCATGCATCAACAAAATCTATAAAAAGGTAATTTATATTTAGATCTTTCCTTATTTACCCTATTTCATAAAATTAAAATTGAATAAATACTATTACTTCCTAGGAGGTAATAGATGATTGTGACCGTTGGATTGGAATAAATGGACGATCCACAATTATTTCGAGTACCCGTAGCAAAAGTTTACAAAGAAAGGCTACTCGATCGGAGTCCAGAATTTTTTGTTGAAAAGTTCTCATGTTTCTCTCCTTCCAAACGTTCCACCACAGATATATGATAATATCGTCAAATTTTCTTCTATTCGCTTTTGCTATCTTCCTCCTGCACCGCTGCCAATACGCATATACTGAGCCTGAGTCATTTACTGTGTCTAGAACCTGGAGGTTGTGCCATCTTCTTATCTTTGTCCAAACTTGTTTCATGAAAGGGCAATCCTTGCACAGATGCTTTGGTGTTTCGGGTTCTATTCCGCATAATTTACAGATTGGGTCGTTGGGCCAATTTCGTTTTGCAAAGTTGTTCGCTGTCAGAATCTTTTTGTGCATGAGTGTCCATGCAAAGAACCGACACTTCGTTTCTGCTACTCCATTCCAAATTGGTGATATTCTCATCCTACTAAAGCTTCCTTCGAACTGTATGAGATAAGCGCTCTTGGTGGAGTATTCACTGTTGGAGGTCCATCTCCACTTAATTGTGTCCTGATCCACTCCTTCCTGTAACTGAGTCTCCGCGATTGCTTCCCACAGGTTTGTATATTCAAGAATCTCTGTCTGTGACTGAAGTGGTAATTCTAATCCATCTGTTTGATTGCAATGCCTGGTACACCGTCAATTTTTTTCTCCTTGATTTGGCAAATAGATTTGGCGCCAACAAATTAGGGCTTGTTCCTGATAGCCACGAGGATGTCCAGAAATTTGCTCTCTTACCGTCTCCTATATATACCACTGTTGATGCGTTGAAAAGATCTCTGTCTCCCTCGTCACATGGTATGTCCAACTGACTCCATGCTCTCTCAACTGTTGACCATTGAAACCATAGCCATCTCAATCTTAGAGCTCTTGAGAATCGTTCAAGATCGAGGACCCCTATCCCTCCTTTGAGCTTTGATCTGCATGTAGTTGGCCAATTGATGAGTGAATGTCCTCCGTTAACGTTTTGTGGTGCTTCTCCTTTCCAAAGGAAACTCCGTCTGTACTTGTCAATTTGTTTTATTAGCCATTTTTGTTTCGGAAGGCTGTGAGGTGGTATATAGGTTGTGCTGACATGACAGCTTTGACCAAGGTTTCCCTTCCTGTTGATGACAATAATCTTCCTTGCCATCCTGGCAAGCGCGCACCGACTTTGTCAATTAAAGGCTGGATTTCCACTATTCTCAGTTTTCTTGTGTGCAGCGGTAGTCCCAAATATTTCCCAAGGAAAGAACAGATTTTCCCAGGAAAGTGCGTCAGTATTTGTGGCATGACTGACTGGCTTAAACATATAGGGAACATTTCAGTTTTGGACATGTTGATTCTTAGGCCGGAGCAATCTCCAAAGAAGTCTAGAATTTTGGATAGACTTTGTAGCTCAGTTGGGCATGGTGCTGCAAAGATTGCCGCATCATCCGCGTACAAAGAACAGCGTAGCCTTGCTGCCAAACGTACAATATGTGACGCTGTATACATAACATGACACGTTGACTAAACAAAATGTGACACACGCTGGTGTCATAGAAGGTAACAATATGTGACAATGGACCTACGTTGTCACAAAAGGTTTTAATCTTTTGTGACGATGTAATAAATATCGTCACGAGGGAACTTTTTTAGACGCTCATTATATGACAACCGACGTGACATGACCTTCTCGTCATAATGTACTTTTTATGACACATTTTACGCTTTATGTGACCAAAGTGGTTTGTCATACAAGCCAAGATTTCTTGTAGTGAGTACTGGACTAAGTATCCCCTTTTGCGTTGCACTCTCAACTAAACGATGTAGGGGATCGTTCGCTAGTATGAACAGCATGGGCGACAGCGGATCCCCTTGCCTTAGTCCTCTTGCATGCCTAATCCCATCTGTTAGTTGGCCGTTTACCATTACTTTCGATGAGGCCGATCCAAGAAGCGCCGCGATCCAGTCCCTCCATTTAGTACTGAAGCCCAGGGCTTGCATGACCTCGATGAGGAAAGGCCAGTTTAGAGTGTCAAAAGCCTTTGATATATCAAGCTTGATGAACAAAGCAGGTCTTTTCTTTCTATGCAGCAGTTGAATAGCTCTTTATGAATAGATGAAGTTATCATGTATGCACCTTTTCATGATGAAAGCATTTTGTGCATTTGATATTAGATCATTGAGTCACTTGGACAATCTATTTGCAGGTATTTTGGTGATGATTTTTGCCACGCTATTTATGAGACTAATGGGTCTGTACTCCGCTATAGTGGCGGCAAATTGTTTCTTTGGTAGCAAAACTATGTTGGCCTCGTTTACCAGGCTTAGTTTTGTCGTTCTATGCTGATAGAAACTCCATAAGGCCCGTGCCATGTCTTCTTTAATAATTGACTAACATCTCTTGTAGAATAGCCCTATGAAGCCATCGGGTCCAGGGGCTTTCTCTGTCGGAATTTCTTTAATCACTGCTGCAATCTCTTCGATCGTAAAGGGGTTGTCAAGCTCCTCTAGATTGTGTGGGGAGTAACCCAACACATTCCAGTTGATGGCCTTTGTTCTTCGGATTGCTATTCCTAGGGTTTGGGTGAAATGGTCATGTACCAGTTTACATTTATCTCTCTGTGCCACTGTTTGTCCATGGGGTCCTGCTAGGGACGGAATATAAACCTTTTTCCTTCTTAAATTTGCATGTAGATGAAAAAATTTAGTGTTTGAGTCCCCTAGCCTAATCCAAGTCAATCTTGAGTGTTGTCTAGCCTTGGCCTTCTTGATGACCGCCATCCCAAGTGCCTTCGATTTCAGATAATGCATAAAATTAACTTCTTGGTCTGTCAGTGTTCGTTCTTCTTGTGCTTTTTCCATGTTCTTGAACACAATGTTAAGAATAGCCCACCTTACTTTCCAATCATTGAAATTTTTTCTCCGCCACAATTTCAGCGCCTTCGCTGTTCTTATTAGCTTAACATGTAGTCTTAATATTGTGTCTTGTGTATTTACCGGTCTGTCCCAAACCTCCTTTACTGTTTCCATGAAGTTGGGCCAGTTTGGCCAGTGTGCCTCGAACCTGAAACCTCTGTAGTGTTCCATAGTTAGGTCGCCTTGCATGAATAACGAGCAATGATCAGAACCTAGAGAGGCCCAGGCTTGTAGAAACGCTTTTGGGAACAGTAGCATCCACTCTGTAGTGGCAAAAAAATGATCTATTTTTGTCATCGTTGGATTCTGTTGAGCGTTTGTCCAAGTGATCAACCTTTTCCCTTGTATATCCATCGGTGTTACCATGATCCTGTCTATTGTGTCCTTGAAAGAGTTAAGGAGGTTGAGATTTATTCTATTGTTGTTCTTGTCTTCTACCTTGTAAATAAGGTTGAAGTCACCAATCGGTAACCATGCCGGAAGCATTGTGTTTTTGATAGCCTCGATTTCTTGCATGAAAGCTACTTTCTCTTGATCAGGTTGTGGTCCGTAAACTCCAGTCAGTGACCAAGTAGTGTTGTCGTCCAACATTGTGACATTTGTCGATACTATGTTTGTGGTCAATTGTGGGTTATCTAAGAGAAAGAATCCTTGCGAAGCTGCTAAAAGGATGCCCCCAGAAGCTCCTATTGATGGTAGATAAGTGTAGTTTTGTGCCATGTCCGGCCCTAATGTATCAAGAAGCAAACTAGTGGTCCAATTTGAAATTTTAGTCTCTTGCAGGCATACGATTGTAGCCCCTGATGCGATTATCTGGCTTCTCACAGTCGCTCTTTTTGCTCCATCATTTAGTCCTCTAACGTTCCAACAAAGTATTTTGCAATCTTTAGTTGTCATTAAATAACCTGCGTCTAATGTCCACTTGACCGAAAACCGTGGTCTGTGAAGAAGCGTACAAAGCCCTCATTGCAGAACACACCACAATTAGGACACCGCAGTCAATCATCACGTCGTCATAACACACAACATGAGTTCTAGACAACTGGCAAGCAGCAATGTTAGGCATTAGGTTAAAGACCAATCGCCGAAGGCTCGAAGGCCAGCAGGCATCCACACAGAGTTCTGAATGACGACAAGGCCCGAGTGGCCACAAATGTTGTAAACTTGCAAAGCTAAATGGCCCGACTGACCGTAAATGCTGGGGTTCAACGACACTTAGAGGCCCGAATGGCCACAACTGCAACAACTGGGGCAAAGCACGGCCAAAAACCTAGGCTAACATTGGATAACTTATGACAACTTGCGCTTGGGGCCTTCAGGCCGCCATGCCCACTAGAAGATCCTTCTTCCCTCCCTTGGCTCCTTTCTTCATCTTCTTGGCTCCCTCCTCAATGATCACCTGAATGGCATCCATCTTCTTTTTCTCAATTGGTCTGGCGAAATGCTGTGCATAGAAATCAAAATCAAGATTTTAAGTATTATCAGTTGCCTCATCCTGTCCCTCTAGATCTCCCAGTTTTCTTGCTAAGAGGTCTTGGGCGATTTGCATTGTGTCTTTACCCATATTTTGCTCAGCCTTCTTAGCTTGTCTCACGCTTTTCCTCTGTGTTAGAGTTGTGTTGTCTGTGTTCTCTGTTGTGCTATTAGGCATGGGTGTGCTAAAGCCCCCAGGGATAAGAGGGTCTGGAGTAGGTAGAGTGAGGGAGCTCAGGAAGAGGTCCACCGTCTCCCCTTGTGTGTTATCTGTGTTCTATCGCATTGTGAGCTTCATGATTCTCTGTCCCTATATGTATGGTTTCGGTATGCTGTAGCTGTGGATCAGAATTGACTTGCTGTTGGCCTATACCTGCTTCTACTCCCCTCCCATCGGTCACTTCAGGGCTCCTGTTTTCATTTGTTGTTTCTGCAACTGGGACAGGTTGTTCAGTTGGAGTTGTATGTATGGCTGGTGAGACAACTATTTCTTGCCCAAAAGTGTTTGTGTCACTGAGGTTACTATCCAACTCCAAGTGCACCTGGGTATCTTCCGTATCATGGATGTGTGGATTACTATTGTCCTTATCAAGATGTGCACCACAGCACAAGCTGTTGTTAGTGCTGTCAGTTGGCAAGGTGTTGTTTGTGTGGTCATTGCCTTGATTGCTAGCAGCCCTATCCCTGGAGGTAGGCTGAACTGGTGTAGCTAATAGGGTCTCATCACGTTGCTCTATTTGTTGTGCTGGTTTAGCTTCAACCGGTGGTGAGTGTGTGGTGTTCAACAAGGGGTCAACTATTGGGTCTTTGTTAAATAAATAATGTTCTAGATTTGTAGGAGTAATACACCCTAATTCATGTGATTTATGATTGTTAAACACCCTCCCCAACTAGAGTAAGTGGGAGTTGTGCTGGGTACATACCATGTAGCTCTCTGTCGCCACCAAAGCCTCCTTCTTCTTCACGATCGTCTCGATCACGGCTTGCTGAAGCTTCTCCTCCGACATGATGTTGTTCCCCTTTTCCATCTCCATGTGTCCAATCTATGGTGCTGTGTGGGTGTTAATTTCTTGAGCACAGATCTCATCCACAATACTGATATATGACTGAACAGAGTGTACTGGGGAGTTACCCTTGATGAACATGGAGTTGTCATCCTGGATCTTGCTCTTTTTTGGCTTTAGTTCAGTTGCGATTGGATCTGCAAAGGAGACCCTCTTATGTTGCTTCATCTGGTCTGAGGCCACCTTCTTCTTCCACACCTGCTTCTGAGGCTTATCTGCATCGGCGTGGCTCCTCCATCCACGCCACCCGGTGGAGCTGATGCAGTCCTCCACCACAGCCCTGCAGCGCTGGTTCCGCCCCCATCCTGAAACGCTGCGGTGGCGATGGATGCCGTGGTTGCGACGCATGGGGTCGAAGTCGTCGTCGTCACGTCTGTGGTGCTGGATGTCCCGGCCACGGTCCAGGGAGAGGTCGAGGTGGATGCGTTCCTATTAAGTTGCATGCACCAACCAATTCAACCCAAAAGCTTAAGCTGATGGGGAGAGGCGGGCAATTCACTTATATTCCAACACTCCCCCTCACGTCGAGGCTCCGGCGAGAGATCTCAGCGACGGGCGAGCCTCAAACGTGGAATAGGAGCGAGCAACAATTATTTTGTTTAATTGTGCTAACCAGGATTCGAACTCGAGACCTCTGGCTCTGATACCATGTTAAGTTGCATGCACCAACCAATTCAACCCAAAAGCTTAAGCTGATGGGGCGAGGTGGGCAATTCACTTATATTCCAACAGTTCCCCCACCGTGTCGGGCTCCCCGTAGGACCAGACCATCTCCCGGCGTGGCTGCCTGTTCCTCCAGCCACCAACCCTTGGGCGTCCCTGCAGAAAAGAGAGGTCCTCGACAAACTCAATGTGGTTGTGGAGGGTGAACACCTGCGCCCGCTTGATGTCGACTAGAGGATCCCGGTGGTTGGGCAGCAGGGGCAGCGGGATGGTCGTCGGTGGTTGCCCCTTGTCAGGTTCAGTGAGGGTGAACACCACCTCCTTTGGGATGTCGCATGGATTTGAGCACCATGCCCACACATAGTACATCCTTGTACGCTCATGGCGACGGGTCTTCTCTTCCACGAAGTGCACCGAGCAACTCCTGCCCATCGCCATCGCCGCGAGCTCATCGCCCCAGCAATGTATCGGGATGCCTTCAATCCGGACCTTGACACGGAAGTCCCACGTCGTGTCAGTGGCGTGGAGGCGCTCGGACCAGGGGGCGAAGTGGAAGGTACGGCCCCTGCTGGTGAGCACCCCACGGTCGAGGACGCGCTGCCTGGCGTGGTGGTCGGAGAAGATGACCAAGAACTGCTCCGGGTAGTGCTTGACTATCTGGAATCTGCCGTGGCTCATCTCCATCTTGCTGAGGAAGACGTCCATGAGGTGGTGGGATGGTGGGACTCGACGTCCTTGCTGTTGCCGTCGAGCCAACACATTGTAGCCCTCTCCACCAGGTCATCGCGGCGACGCTTGGTGGAGCCAGTCGCCGTCAGAGCACAATAGGCCCTCGCCGGCCTTGCCCGAGGGTCTCCAGGGTACCTTGCCTCCATCCCTTCACCGCCGCGAGTCACTTCCGCGTACGAACGGTTGTCTCTCAGATGCTTGGAGGTGGATTGGTTGCTCTAAGTTGCTTTGGGGGTGTGAGGCTTGCTGGTGTGGGAATGGCTAGCTATATGGTCACCGGCTGAGCTTGAGGCATGGCAGCTGATGGCTCTGTGCCCCCAATTGAAAGCATTTCCAGCATCTGGTGTGGGAGTGGCAAGCCCTTGCTATGTGTTCAGTGGAAAAGCAGTTGAAGCACTTGCCTTCCATCTTGGTCTTGAAGACTTCAAACCCCGGTGATTTGAAATTGGTTGCCTTGAATGTTTGAACAATCTTCTATCCGCCATCAGTGTCTTGTGAGTCTCTGCCCTTGGCCGGTTTCCTTGCTGGTTCCCATCCTTCATCGCTAGTGGGAGCGGTTCTTGAGCTTGAGGCCAGGTTGAGAGTGACCTTGTGCATGTTGTGTCCTCGGCATCGGTTCCTCTACATTTTGAATTTGCTTTCCCTTTAGGGGGGCTTTGATCTTGATTCTTAAATGCTCGGCCATAGCACCTCTGACCTCCTCTTGGCTGCCTGGTTTGCTCCTAGGATCCGCTGTGTTTTGATCTGTCGTCTCCATTGAATTCCCCAAAACCGGGGTGCCCATGCTGACGCCTTCAACTCTCCTCCTTCTCTCCTTGAGATTCTCCAGATCTTTGGCGAGCTCCGAGAAAAGCTCCCAGCCCCTTTCCTGGATCTCAGAGTCTATCTGCGTTGGGCTAACTGGGAACGGAAATATTTGAACTGCTTCCTGGCCTGTAGGCTTGGCTCCTGCTTGCTGCCCTGACCGCGGAGCTGCTTCCTCTTGATGGCCTGTAGGCTTGGCTCCTGCTTGCTACCCTGACCGCGGGTTTGAATGCGGGTCTGATGGCCTCCCCATGAGGACCAAGGCTGCTGCCTGTTTCTGGTTGTGGCAGTCCGCGTGCTGCACCAGAGTGGCCGGTGCTGAACGCGGCGACGACGCGGAGGGCTGCTGAGCTGCTCCTGGCTGTGGATCTGTTGGCCCCTCCTTCGGAGCCTGAGCGGGTGCCTGCTTCTAGTTCTGGTAGGCCGCGTGCTGCCCCAGAGTGACCGGCGTTGAGCCCGGCGACGGCGCAGAGGACCCATGAGCTGCTCCTGAATGTGGATCTTGGTTTTCGCCCGCGTTGGCGATGGCGAGCTCGGTGCCCTCCCCTGTAGCGTTCTTGGTGGAAGAGGCCTTGATGGGTGGATCTGGTTGTGGGGATTCCGGATCTTGTGTTGGGGTGAACGTGGTGGGGGGCTACAAGCTCGGATCTGAGTGGCGGCGGCGGTGGGGGGGTGGTGGCGGCGGCGGAGACGAGGAAGGGAAGGAGCAGGTCGTCAGGGTCGCCCATCATTCACCGTGGCCAGCAGGGCAGGCGCATATATATGTGTTGTGACTGAGTCACCAGAGGAAATGTTTTACCTTCGGTGGGCAGTCCACATTCCATAATCTTTTCCAGAAGTTTGGGTCAGAGCTACAGCTGCTCCCTGCTCCAGATGAATTTTGCTCTTGTTTGGCTTCGAATCTCAGCCTTTACTGTCATAATGCCACCCGACAATGTCGTCCATGTCCACAAGCACAGGCAGCGCCTTAATCAATTGGACATCATCCTCCCAAAAGGTTTGGTGCAGTAACTGGAACTCTAGAAGTCCCAATCCACCTGTAATTGGATCGATCAACTGCTCAACCGATGTCAGCAGGTTGCTACCTTTCGGTGTAAGAGGCCTTCTAGTTATCTCCCTCAGCAACCAGGGATCTGTCCAAATATTAATCTTTTGGCCATTGCCCACGCGCCAGATGATGCCAGGCTTCAGGGTCTCAACTCCAAACAATATCCTCCTCCAATTGTATGAACATCCTTCCCTCGGCTTCACATTCAAAATTTCTGTTTTTTAGATGCACATAGCTGATTACAACAACCACAAAAGCATTTAGATTAACAACTCAATCACGAGTTGACCATCAACACTTCTGAAACAATAACTTCTTAGTTTCAACTACAAGAAATCACTTGATACTCAAGATGGTTGTAGCAATGGATCAATAGCAGTTCCTATTCGAACACTGTAGCGTTTTTTTTTTTTCCATTTATCAACAAAAACATCCATTGTAGATCCACATGATGAGGCAGGAAAGTTTGAGCAACATCAAGAACGAAAAACTATAATAGAACTTATAAAACTATCAAACGGGACTCGGCAAACTAGCATTAGCTCAGAATCTCAAACTTATATTAACCAACAGGCAACAAAAATCTCACCAAACGCGAGCAGAACCCAACAGAGCAAGTCGTCATCAGTCTCCTTCGCCAGAGGTTCAGTATCAGCAAGGAAGTCATCATCAGTCTCCTCCACTGAATGTTCAGTATCAGCAAGGCATGATGCATTATTAGACTATCTGTCTGTAGATTATCTTAGTATAAGTACAGTGTCAGCAAGAAAGGTTTCGGATTAAGATTATCTTTGTAACATTTCACTAATAAATCGGAATCATTTATGATACTATTTGTCATGTAAACTAGATTTTGATTCATAAAAAATAATAATACTCACTTAAATGAAAATACATAAGATTTGGGATTCATAAAAATACATATTTAAATTTGGGTACCATATCTGAAAGTCGAAGTTGAATATTTGATAGGCATATGAATGGGTATTTAAATTCGGACATTCAATATCGTACCAACATCAGATTACACAAAGTCTAATTTTGATAGCATATGAATGGATATCTGTATACAAAACATCAGACACTATTTGTATCCGACTCAAGATCCAAGAAAAAAAATAACTATCTATACTCGTATTCATATATATACCTTCATATCGGATCCGATTTATATATCCTGAGCCCATAACAAATGGGAAGAAGTCCAATCTACCTCTTCAACTACCGCGCTCGTATGATTATTCTCCCTAATCTACAAATCTAGTTTTCTAACCTCTCACAACTTTTGAAAACCATTCATTTTTTAGCCTGTCAAAAAACTAGAAATATTTTTATTACGAAAGTATCAAAAATTAATAGAATATTCAAAATATAATAGAACATATTTTTAAATGGAAAGATAAGAAAATTTAAATTATAAAACCTAGTTCAATCTTGAAAATTCTTACATAATTTATTTCAGCTCGGAAAATTATGACAGTTGTTTCAAAGTTCTCTAAAATCATGCTCCTTATTATGGTTCCTAGGTTGAATTGTTTTCTTTAGAAAAGCTAAGTTGAAATTGTTTAAATCTTGATGGACTTATTTTGGTTCTTATTCTATAGTAGAAGCTCTTATATCTTTTTTTACCATGCAGTAGACGCGTTTTGAAGCTCCCGTATGTATAATAGTAACTCGATTTTGATGATATTGATCATCCAAAACTACATAGAATTGCCGGTAAAGCATCTCAGTACTATAGTGGGCACTGCCACATGCATGCACCCTTTGTGAAATATATTTAATTAAGTTTTAAAGAATAATAAATTTATTTAAATTTAAGTGCAATGAATTATGGAGCGGAATGTGGCATGGAATTCCAGATAGTAGCACACCTGGCGTGATATTTGTACATGTAGAATCAAATGACATGAACAATATATTTCAAGCTAGTTATCACTTCCTCCTCAATTGATGAGCAAATTCCTACCATAGCCAAATTTACCATCTTGCAAGTTTGAAACCTTCTACCTACACTACTTGTTATTGTGTTGAGTTTGGTCAAGTCTTGTTGACCCTTGTTGAGAGATTTATCATGCTTCTAAGATCAAGATCACGTACACCCACATACACATGCTGCTTCTATCCCGGGAGTATGCAAAAACATGCCTCTATCCACCAAAAACTCTGCACCTACACTGGGAGTAGACAAAAAAAAATATTTGTTAGGAAAATAGCCATGTTCTAAACAATAGTGATCTCTCTCTAATATGTTTGGTATAGAAAAAAAAAGGAGAGACATGGCTATTAATGTTTGAAAAAAAGTTTATGGACATATGAAGGTTCAAAGAAAAAAAATGATGATGAGCACATGAAGGCTCATGTTTTGGAAAAAAAAACTTTTATAGCCATGTTCTCAAAATAGAAGTTTTAGAGAGAGGGAGAGAGAGAGAGATCACAATCATATTAAAGGAGCATTAGAGTAGTCCACCATGTTTCCACACACATGCACATCTTGATCAAATAGTATGACACTTCTCTCCTTGGATCCTCGATTTGACTTTACAACATATGCAATGCAAGTATGTTGCTTTGTTTATCCATACCTAAAGCTCCACATAAACCTTTAAGAGATAGGAGAAAACAAGAGAAGGCAAACTTTGCTATGTCTTGGTGAGGATTCATACACAACTGAACGATCTAACAGTACCTTTTGAGTACTATAAAAGTGAACTATGCTTTTCTTGAGAAAAACTTTCTAAACTCCAAGTTGCTATGATGTGAAATTGGGAAGGTGGCTTTGTTTCGAGAACTGTTCCACTTTTCAACAATCCAAGGAAACATGTTAGACAACGCCATATATTCCACTTGTGTAAGACATGTGTTGGAATAGCTTTCATGTAAGTTTTATATCTTATAATGTCATGTTCATGTTTGCTTTTATATCCATGCTTTGCTCGAGGATGAGCAAAGAGACAAGTGTAGGGGAGCTTGTTGGTGGTCCTTAACTCCTATTATACCGCCAACATTTCTACAAAACAAACACCAAACTTAGATATAGGACCTATTACTAATCAATTCCACGTATTTTGATGTTTCACTTGTTTTGCAGGGTTGATACAAAAATACATATAAAGTGGGCCAAAAGTAGGGAAATAATTAGGAAATAACTAAACATATTTTGGCCAATAGAAAAACATTGCAACACAATGGCAAAAGGCCCAACACGTGACAAAATTGGGCGAGCTCCCACTTGAGCCAAGGTCCAGGCCTAGCCAGGGGCCTATCAGCAGAAGACGGTGACCAGCAGCGCCATGGATGGCGTGCCCGCACCAAGGGCGTGCCTGCGCCAGGGCGGCTGCCAACTGGGCCCAGCTAGCACGAGGCGGACACAACAATATAGAGGAGGTCGATACGGTGGGGCGCTCCCAAGTTCAACGTATCTAGATGTGGTTTGGAGGTCAGTTTGGTGACATTATGATGGGCATCTTCCATTTAGCCCCCTCCACTCCACCTATAAGTAGAGGGTCTCACCCCTCTCAACCACCATTTAGCATACAAGACAAGAGAGTGTGAACGTCACTTAGCGGAAGGAGTGTCGAAGATGTCCACTCCCTCTAATCATCTAGAGTCACACCTGTAGCCTATAACGAAAAATAAGAAACTTTTTATTATGCGAAGGTTAGGAACACTGACAATGATTATATGAATAAGAGGAATGCGATTGTTTATTATATGAATAAGAGAGATAAGGTTTCTTACATATAATAACACAAGAGAGCGGATAATTCTAGGCTCCATCATAAGGATAACCGAGTTCTGAAACAATGCCCCCATTGTCTTCAATATATTTCAGCGCCCTATCCATTTTTCCACCATCACATCCGTAGCAGCTCATATTAGTACAGTCTATGAGTTGTTGCATAGAGAGTTTAGTCATCTTTCCTGTGTGTACAAAATTGGAAGCCTCCACAGTTGAAACAGTGCTGGTGAAAGCCCAACATACACCATATGGCCTCTTATCAAGAACACTACTAACAACCCCAAATTCTCTCTAGTCTACACATGTAGGTAAGCCATCTGAACCAATAGGTCCAAAAGCTTTGGAGATATCAAAGATGCTGTAAGTGTATCCTCTTGCTCCAACATAAAAATATAGATAGAATAGTAAATATTTAAACAAGCAACAAAATAGGGTATTCATCTATGAGGGCAAGAGGGGAATAATGCCAGCACAAAACTCACCAAGTCATCTAGGGTAGGTATGACAAATCTACGAAACTAAATTGCTCTATAGAATTGCATAAACTGCATATACATTAAACTCAGTCTAAATAATGAATAATAATGTTTGGCAAGTAAATCTCAAGTAAAAGAAAATACTGCAAACAAAGGTTGTTATAACAGTATAGAACCATCTCTTCGGATCATGATGGGGTGGAATTAGCATTAACTGCAGGGTGGGTCATGGGTAGCCCTAGTCGAAGTGAACTAAATGGATGATCAGGGCGAGAGATGCCACGTGTAGGGCATTTGTTGTCTGCAGCAGCCTACAACACAAAAGCAAGAACTAAGCTTGTTAGTTCATGAAGACATTGAAGGTTCTAAAAGGTTTTGCTAAATATTTACCTCTAAATCAACGAGAAGAAATGTCGAGGTGCTTTGGAGGGCACGTACTCTAGCGTGCCAACTATGAAACCCGTTTGCCGACAGAACCAAACCTAAGAAACATGTTTGTCCAAAGCAAAAGAAGAGAAAAAAAAGATAGGAGGTGAGATCCAATTCATTCGTCCAGCGTCGACGTAGGAAGAAAGGAGCACCCGCCGCGTCGGTGCAAACACGAGGAGGAGATAACTGGAGGGAGGAGAGGGATGAATACCTGAGAGCTATGAGTGCGAGAGGCGGTGACGGCGGCGGATGTGGACTGTCTCGCCTAAGGTTTATCCAAGGTTCCAGTATGGATGTTATATACACGTGAATAGCCAGATGGAGGGTGTGATATGGGCCGAGCAAAATGCCCCTAATCAACCCCCAAAATGGTTCTAATACACAACATCGGCATGCTAAAGTGGATTCTTGACGACACTGCAGTAGACACTGGCCATTACGCCGCTGCACCGCACCGCCCAACCACTGATTTGATAAGGAATGGACGCGAGCAAAGACTGTTCTACCCTTAGAATAGTAGAAGGACGACAACTCTCTTCAGCAAGACAAGTCCTTCGCCTCGAAGCAACGACGCCGATATAGACGTGGATGATCCTCTTTATCCGATGTGAAACCATACCCAGTCCACGCTCTCCTCTTTACCCGATGTGAAACCATACCCATACATGTAACTGTGCACCTCCTTGATCTATAAAAGGAGGGGCATGGCACCAACCTAAACGAAGTAAGTGAGAAGGCACAACTCGCACAACCTTGAGATCCAATCTCAGGACACCAAACAACTTGCTGATTCAGACACACACCACACTCTCATGCTCATAGAGACCTGGGAACAAGAAAATGAGTGTCACAACACCACACTGGACGTAGGGACTATTCGGCCCGAACCAGCATAAACTTTATGTCTCTTTATCTCACCATCCGATCTCGACACACATCCGTAGAAATTCACTTGTTGGTAGTTTTGTAATACCAACATAACGCACCCCACCCTGCCCATGCTCCCTTCTCCTCACTCCATCCCGCGGCTCCTCGTGCTCCTGTCCAACCAACCACAGTGTTATGCCTCTGCCCGGCTTCCCAGTGTCCGACAGACCCATGTCGCCCACGCCCCAACGTCCTCACGCTTGTAGTACGCTTTAGTTTGATGTTACAGTCCCAAGTTGCAGCTGTTTGTTGGTGTTGTTTGCAATAATATATCATTAGTGTTTCAGCAGCTTGTGCCCAATGTTTGAGCTCTTTGTTCAATGTTGTTGTAACAATATGTTTCATGGTGTTTCAACCTCTTCATCTGTTGTATCAATTACTCTGTTTGTTATTGCAATATGTGTTTTCACGATGCTGCAAATAGCCAATTTTAAGGTGTTGCAACATACTTTTTTGATGTTTCAACCGTCATTTTTTAGATGCTGCAATATGTGTTTCGTCGATGTTGAAGTAGTTGATTTTACGATGTTTCAACAATCAATTTCAAGATGTAGCAATTGTGGATCTTAATGTTGCAACTCGTCGCGCCCCCAACCCAAGTGTGGTGTCCCACTCCTTCCCCTGCCTACTCCCCCAATCCGGTGCAGCAACGTTTCCCCTTCATTCTCTGCGCCTGATGTGCATGCAGACATGGACGCGGACATGGGTGCCATACGTGGACGCTTGGCCGGGGTGTCTTTTTCTATTGTAGGTGGCTTTCAGCGTCAGATCATCCGATGGCGATTCTGGTATTGTGGTGTAGTGTCCATCAGACGTACGGGAGCTAGCAACGCCACAAATTATGACACATAATATTGGTTCTTTCAAAACACTTAATATAATTTTGTCTTGTCACATTGCTACCGTGCACAGGAGTTGATGGGCTAGTAACTGTGGTACTAGTGTACTACAGCGAGGTCGTACATAGGAGTATCGAGTCCTTGATTTCTCCCTACATGCATTTCTCCTTCTCCCTATTATGATGATTAACTGAAACTAAAATTATTATTGCAGATTTGAAGCGTTGGTTAGCATGCACGCGCTTGGCTCAAGAAATTAAGCCGCTGGTGAATGGGACTCCAGTCTGCGGCAGCCAGTTCTCGCCCACCACCATGCTTGTGACGGTAAAGTTGCCGGCGTCGGCGCCGTCGCCGAGCACGTGGAAACCCGGCCACGCGACCCGGCGGCTGGTGTCGGCGCCCGGCCCGGTGTTGTTGTACTCAGCGTAGTAGAGCGTGTCGAGCGCGAAGTCCCCGGACCAGGGCATCCATCCGGCGGGGTCGACGAGCGCGCCGACGTACGACTCCATGACGACGGTGCGCGAGAAGTTCTTCCACGGCCGGCCGAGGTAGCTGAGCGTGGCGAAGGCGGCGTTGGCGGCGAGCTCAGGCGCGGCGACGAGGGAGGATGCCTGGATGGAGGTGCCCGTGTTCTGGTTGGGGTCGCTGCGGCCCTGCGCCGTCACCGTGTTGCACTGCCCCTGCATGGGCAGCCGGGAGTAGAAGGTGCAGCCCTGGAACACGACGGCGGCGTTGCCGAACACGTAGTCCACGGTGCCGTAGACGTCGCAGCCCCGGTAGAACTGGCGGAGGGAGTGCGTGTACAGCGTGTCCTGGTACGCCTCGAAGCTGCAGCCGTAGTACGCCGACAGGTCGGCGCCGGAGCGGAACGCCACCGCCTGGTGCTTCGCCGCCCCCGCCGTGTTCCGGAACGTCATGTTCATCGCCACGAATCCTTGCCCCACCACGGCTGCGCATGTGGTGTACACACAGACACAGTAGATAAAAAGGTTAGGGAGAAAAACAATAACGGATACTATATCTCATCTTGTCTTCCATGTATGTGTCTGATCGTGCGCACGATTAATGATGTGACGAGACCACAATATTATCGAGAACGGATCAGAGCAACTCCTAGACATTCTCTTGTCAGGTCCTTGTGGAATGGAATGGGACCAAATAAAAGCGACGCGTTTTTAGGTTTCAGCCCCCCTATCTATTCTCGTCCATGTATACTAGGAGTATGTACTTATATGCGTCTAGTGTCACACTTGGCACTCTAGTTTATAGATTGTTTTACAAAGTTTAATCAATTTTCAAATTGCAACTTTTTTTCATTTGCCAAACTTTTACCATAATGACTATTGGAGCACGTCTTAACAACAATACAACATGATGCATGGCGTACATACCGAAGGTGGCCGATTGGAAGGTGGTCCAGCCATCGATGACGCTCCGGTTGCCGGTGACCACGGTCTGGCCGATGCCGTCGCCGATCATCATGATGTACTTGTTGTGCTTGGGCACCACCACGTTCTCCTCGTAGACGCCGGCAAGCACGTGCACCACGTAGTAGCCGGTGCTGCCGTTAAGATTCTTGGGGGCGGCAGCCACGGCGTCCCCGATCGTGGTGAAGTTCCCGGCGCCGCTCTGGTCCACCGTGACCGAGGTGTTCACCGCCACCGTACTTTCCGGCCCCTCGATCGCCATCCGCCGAACCATCTCGTCGTCGGTCACGTCGAACAGACCCTCCTCGCTGCCGCCGGGGGCTTCTTTGCTCTTGCCACCGTGGCCGTGGTGCGGCGGGCCATTGCTGCCGCCGCCCGCCTTGTGCGGGTGCGCCGGCTTCGCGGTGGGCACCCACGCCCTGGTGAAGAGCGACAGCGAGAGGCTGTACAGCTTGGTGTGCCATTGGCGATGGGCGCGTCGAGGCCGCCGCGGTCGGACCACGACCCCGACGCGGCCTGCAGGCCGTCGAAGCACGTCTGCTGGTTGGTCAGGATCGCCGACAACAGCGTGTGCACGTCGTCGGCCTGCGGGTCCAGGAGGGTGTCCGTCGTCTGGATCGTCGCGCCGGCGGCCGTGAGGAAGTCCACGTTCAGCTCGGCCATCAGCTGGCAGTCCCGCAGCGCCCCGATGGCGCTCGAGGAGAGGTGCCGGTGCCGCGCGAGGTAGCGGTCCACGAGGGCGGCGAACTTGCGCGCGCCCGCCAGGGGACTCGGCGACCGAGAACCGGCCGTACGTGTAGAGGTCCCCTTGCCGCGCGGCGGGAGCACGGACCGGCAGAAGGTCGGGTCCGTGGTGGCGTTGCACGCGGCTGACGGTGACACCGGCGTGGACGGCGTCGCGTCGTCGGAGAGTGTAAGGCCTGCGAATGAGAGCAGCAGGAGGGCCGCGGTGAGGGCGGCAGCGTTGGCGCACTGGAGAGCCATAGCGGTGCACTTCTAGTGCAGCTTCGTGCCGACCCTGAGCTTGTTTGAGGTGATTGGGAGAAGGACAAGAGGTGAGGTTGCGAATTTATAGGTGAAGATCAGAGGGACGATCCATGGTAATTTTGTGGGAGAAGAGGGGTCAAGAAACTGACAAGATGTTAGACTCTAGAGACCAAAAGACAAGAGAGCGACTGAGTGAGTGAGGGCAGTGACTGACTGACTGACGACTGAAAATTTTATTTTGCCTTTTTGCGTCTCGAAAAAACGCGTGGAGGATGAAATAATGGATATGTGCGTGGAGTGGGGTTGAAGCACTCACTGGATCGAGCTGGAGAGTTTGCATGCATGGACGCACATGTTTGGAAGTCGATGGCATTCATCATTTTGGGGTTGGGTTGGGTTGGTTTGGTCGGATTCAAATGGGGATCTCTGTGTTGTTCTTCTCTACTTTCGTTAAAGTAAAGCGGCTGAGGTTGACCTCCTGTTATTAAGTCTCCCGTAAAATTTGGTCTAGGCCCTCTTGCTTCATCTTAGGGGTTTTTGAGTCATATACATATACACTGGACAATTCACTAGGAAACATAGCTGCTACTTTATAGTGAGTTTCAATCAAAACATTAATTGTTCAACAGAATCACTAGTAACTGAATGATTTTACGTGATGCTCCAAAATATTTTCCGTAGCGGGCACCCAGTTTGCCCGTCACGGTTAATGTCACCGCCACGTCCGGTTTTATTTTCCGTGGCGGACATTTTTTGTCCGTCACGGAAAATAAATTTTGCGTGGCGGGCATGTTAAAAACGTCCGCCACAGTTAATATATATTTTTCGTGACGGACATTATAACGTGCCCGTCACGGAAAATCGATTTTCCGTGGCGAGCAGCTTTAGTGGCCCGTCACAAAAAAATTGAGGCCTAGGAGACACTCAGCATGTGAAGTATATACTAGTGTTAGGGTTCCAGTTACAAAAATCCAAACTCAATTCCTCTCCAACAGCCACTCTCTCCTCTCTCGAACAACGCCGCTCTCTCCTCTCTCCAACAGCGCCGCGGTCCCACCACCTCCCCTCGCCGCCAGACTGCGTCGCCATCTCTCCATCCCCTGCGGGCCGGACGCCGTCGTCAAGGTGGAGGAGGATCCCGCCGCCCCCAACTCGCGGCTGAAAGGTCCTAATGGCTAGAGGGGGGTGAATAGCCTATTAAAAATTCTTACAACAACACTAAGCACCCGGATTAGTAAATAAGATGGCAAAGCTAAATAAGCGGTGCTACACACTATCTATGCAAGCCACAAGTCAAGCAAGATATATCTAATGTCTCTATATCCACACAAAGGCTATGTCACTAGATAACTCCTAGGTGAGCAAGCAATTCTAACTAATTCCAACACTAGGAGCTAAGCAACCTACGCTAGCTAACTAAACAACCTATGCAAAGCTACACAAGTATACTAGTGAAAGTAATGCAAAGAGGCTAGAATACAATACCACCGCGGAGTGTAGAGGTGGAAGCCAATCACCGTGATCACCGAGAAATCTCCAACGAGCAAGAACAAGTGACACGATGATTTTTTACCGAGGTTTACGTGCTTACCGGCACGCTAGTCCCCGTTGTGGCGACACACTCACTTGACGATTGCTAAGCTTAATGGCCGGTGCCAAATCCCCGGTGGGAGCACAAGCAAATCGATCACAAGAGAGGGTCCAACAAGCCACGAGCAATCCACTAGTGCTCCTTTCGCGAATCTCCCGCGGGGTAAGGAACGACCCCTCACAAAACCACTGGTGTGGCCTCGAACAAGCTCCAATTGAGCTCAACACCGCCTCTTGCTCCAAGCCGCTAGGGAACCGGGCAAATTCCCAAGAAAACAAGAATCCCGCGGCTTCTCCAAGGATGAAGTGCCTCTAGATGCAATCACCAATGCAATGCACTTCTATCACTCTCAATCTCACCAAGAATTTGAGTTATGGATGGAGAGATGAGTGGAGAGGAGTCTCACAAGCTCACTAGCAAGTTAGAGTGTTCAAATGTGCAAGAGAGAGGGCTAGAAACCGGGCAAACCCATATATATAGCCCACCACACGAAATGGAGCCGTTGTGCTTTGAAATGGGCTTCCTATGAGTTGACCGGACGCACTGACCGGACTCACCAGTGAGTCCGGTCGTGAGTCCGGTCCCTACTTCCGGTCACAACCGACGAAGATCCCGCCCCACGGTGACGGCTCCCTCTCCTCGCTGGCGTCCGGTCACCGGTTCGGTCGCAAGACCGAAGCATCCGGTCGAGGTTCCGGTCGATGCGTCCGGCCAAAACCCATCTCGCGAGCTCTCGCGCGCGCCTTGACCGAGCCACCGGGCGGGTGCGTCCGGCCGATCATCGGCGTCCGGTCACCTTTTTTCAAAGATGTTCTTCAAGTTGTTGTTCCCCTTTGCTTTAACCTTGCTTCGCCTCTTGCCATATATTGCCAACACGTCGAAGATGATACCGTTATCACATATGTTAGCACGTTGATAAGTTAGGCAAGATCGAAGTTAGTGCTCTCATTGTCCTAAATGCAATATGCAAGTCAATTGGACCTAGAAGCACTTCACCAAAGGATTGTCGCGGCATCCCCTCTTGATAGTCGGCTATCTATCCTATAATGTGATCACACGCTCTATCATGTCTTGATCACCGAAAAGGAAAAACCCTATCAAGATACCTTTGCCTTGATCTCCGGGTTTCTCTCAAGCCGATCACCGAGATTGACGATCCATCATGTCCATCATCATCGTCCATGTTCATGATCATCATGCTCCTTGTCATCCATCTAATCCTATCTCATAAGTCACACTTAGAGCAAAGGATTAGTACAACGAGTGTGTCATCAATTTTCAAAACCAAACATGAGATTTCAATCTCCCCCTTTTTGGTAATTGATGACAACCAAATTCACAAAGATATGAAATAAAATTCAATTAAACTTGAATTGTTTGTCCATAGCATTTTGATCATGAATCATAGATTGGACAAACATTTCAAGGTTCGGTTTTGGTAGTAGTAGCTCCCCCTACATATGTGCTTCCATGTGGTTGGATCAATTTGGCACATATGTTGGATAAAAATCTTGGGGAGAGATAGTAATACCAAAAGAGATGCTAAGGTTCTAGAATTCGGACCTTTGAAGCGTGAAACCATCGGAGTCCTTAGCATCAATGTAACTAGACATTCATCAAAAACTCAACATACGCCCATGAGATCAACATTATAGGCATAAATGTGAGCTTTGTCTAGATACATCCTATGCATGCTAGTTGGTCAATACACCATTCAATTTTCAAAAACTAGCATACACCAAGCAATCATGTATATTGAATTTAAATTGCACAATGCAACATTTCATTATGATCATGCACATACAAATGCACAAATAGTCTATGAGCTTGCTCCCCTATTTGTGTGATCCTTTCAAACATCTTTGTGACTTATTTCTCCCCTTTGTCAACAATCACCAAAAAGGTGTAAATGAGAGAAATCAAGTCAATCAAAGTATCACATATGGTCTCATCTAGATCACTTGCCTTAACATGTATTCAAGTTTGAACCAAGGACAAGCTTTAGCATGCAAAATCTTTTCTCATTAAGTGGCTTGGTGAATATGTCGGCTAGTTGATCTTCGGTGCCAATGCCCATGATACAAATGTCACCCTTTTGTTGATGATCTCTTATGAAGTGGTGCCTAATATCAATGTGTTTTGTTCTTGGATGTTGAACCGGATTTTGAGTCATCTTTCTTGCACTTTCATTGTCACAAAACAATGGGACTTTGTCAAATTTGAATCCAAAATCCTTCAATGTTGACCTCATCCAAATTAATTGAGTGCAACAACTTCCCGCACTTATGTATTCGGCTTCGGCGGTTGAAAGAGCAACACTATTTTGGTTCTTTGAAGACCATAATACTAGTGACCTTCCAAGGAATTGACATGTGCCACTTGTGCTCATTCTATTTATCTTGCACCCTCCATAGTCGGAATCCGAATATCCAATCAAATCAAACTTGGATCCCTTTGGATACCATAGTCCAACATCTTGTGCGCCCTTCAAGTACCTCAAAATTCTCTTAGTTGCCTTGAGGTGACTTTCTCTTGGATCGGATTGATATCTAGCACACATGCCCACACTAAAAGCAATATCCGGTCTTGATGCGGTTGCATAGAGCAAACTTCCAATCATGGACCTATACTTCTTTTGTTCAACCATGTTGCCAAATGGATCGGGGTCTAAGCTTCCATTGGTTGCCATTGGTGTGGACATTGACTTGGCATCTTGTAGATCAAACTTCTTGATCATGTCTTTAATGTACTTTTCTTGACTAACAAATGTGTCATTCTTTAATTGCTTGATTTGAAGTCTAAGAAAGAATGTGAGCTCTCCAAGCATTGACATTTTAAACTCATTGGCCATCATCTTAGCAAACTCTTCACAAAATTCTTGGTTGGTTGACCCAAAGATAATGTCATCAACATAGATTTGCAACACAAACAAGTCATTTCCAATCTTCTTGGTGAAGAGAGTGGTGTCCACCTTGCCCATCTTGAACCCTTTAGAGAGGAGAAAATCTCTCAACCTCTCATACCATGCTCTTGGTGCTTATTTCAATCCATACAAAGCCTTCTTCAACTTGTACACATGGTTGGGATACTTCTCATCTTCAAAGCCCGGTGGTTGTTCAACATATACCAACTCATTTATGAATCCATTCAAGAAAGCACTCTTCACATCCATTTGATAGAGCTTGATATCATGAGCACATGCATAAGCAAGCAAGATTCTAATTGCTTCAAGTCTAGCAACCGGTGCATAGGTCTCTCCAAAGTCAAGACCCTCTACTTGTGTGTACCCTTGAGCTACTAGCCTTGCCTTGTTTCTAACCACAATTCCATCTTGATCTTGCTTGTTCTTGAAGACCCACTTGGTTCCAATCACATTGTAGTCCTTTGGCCTTTCCACCAACTCCCAAACATCATTCCTCTTGAAGTTGTTCAACTCTTCATGCATAGCATTGATCCAATCTTCCTTCTCTAGTGCCTTTTCAACATTCTTCGGTTCTTCTTGAGACACAAAGGCATGGTGAGCACAAAAGGATGCCAATCTTCCTCTAGTAATCACTCCACTATTGATGTCACCGACAATTTGATCAAGTGGATGATCTCTTGCAATGTTTGAAGGTTGCATCACTTGCACTTGATGACTAGGATGAGTAGGTGAACTATCTTGTTGCTCTTGATCTTCATCTTGAGTACCACCAGTGCTTGCTTCATTTGCATTGATCTCAACCGTAGTGGTAGGCAATGGAATATCATCATCATCTTCAACTTGCCTTGGCCGAATGTCACCAACATCTATGTTCCTCATTGCATTCTCCAAGTTGGAACCACTCACATCATTATGATTTTCAACTTCACTTTGAGAGCCTTGGGTTTCATCAAATTCCACATCATGAACTTCTTCAAGTTGGCCACTACCCAAGTTCCATAATCTATAAGCTTTGCTTGTGGTTGAATATCCAACTAGGAATCCTTCATCACATTTCTTGTCAAACTTGCCCAATCTTGTGCCTTTCTTGAGAATGTAGCATTTGCAACCGAAGACTCTAAAGTAACCAATGTTGGGCTTCCTTTCCATTCAACAACTCATATGGTGTCTTGCCAAGCATTCCATGGCAATAGAGACGGTTGCTACAATAACAGGCCATGTTGATTGCTTCGGCCCAAAAGGAATGGCTAACATTGTACTCACTAAGCATTGATCTTGCCATTTCAATCAAGGTTCTATTCTTCCTCTAAACTACACCATTGGATTGAGGAGTGTAGGTTGGTGAGAATTGATGTCCAATTCCAAGCTCATCACACAACTCTTCAATTCTTGTGTTCTTGAATTCACTCCCATTGTCACTTCTAATCTTCTTGATGGATGTCTCAAACTCATTTTGAACCCTCTTGACAAATGTCTTGAAAAGCTCAAATACATCACTCTTGTCATGCAAGAAGAACACCCATGTGTATCTAGTGTAGTCATCAACTATGACAAAACCATACTTGTTGCCACCAATGCTAGAGTATGATGTTGGTCCAAACAAGTCCATGTGTAACAACTCAAATGCCTTGCTAGTGCTTATTGTGCTCTTGGTTGGATGTGCATTGCCATGTTGCTTGCCGGCTTGACATGCTCCACAAGGTTTGTCCTTCTCAAACTTCACATCATTCAAGCCTCTAACCAAGTCATGCTTCATCAACTTGTTCAATTGCTTCATTCCAACATGACCAGGCCTTCTATGCCACAACCGCCCTTTGCTAGCCTTTGAGAGTAGACATGTTGTCAACTTGGCTTCTTTGGATTTGAAGTCCACTAGATAGAGATCACCATATCTAAATCCCTTGAAGATCATATTTGCACCATCACCACTAACCACTTCAACTTCTTGGCTTGTGAATATGCATTTGTAACCAAGATCACAAAGTTGAGAGACCGACAATAGGTTGTAATCAAGATTGTCAACTAGCAACACTTTTGATAGACTCTTCTCTTGTGTAATTGCAATCTTGCCTAGCCCCAACACATTTCATTTCTTGTCATTGCCAAAAGTGATTGACTCATACTCATCAATGCCCTTGATGCTAATTGACTTGAACATATGAGAATCCCCGGTCATGTGTTGAGTGCACCCACTATCCATTATCCAATGCTCTCCTCCGGCACGATAATTGACCTACAAAAAGAGATCAATTCTTCTTAGGTACCCAAACTTGCTTGGGTCCTTCATGGTTAGTCACCAAGGCCTTTGGTACCCAAATGGCTTTCTTCTTTGAGCCCAACCATGGTGTACCAATGTACCTAGCACGAACACCATTGTCCTTCTTCACAAGCATATATGAATGATCAAGCTTAATGGAAGAGACTTTGGTTTTCTTGTTCATGCACTTTTGCTCCAAGTGACCAACTTGCTTGCAAGCTTTGCAATAGCTACCATTGTTCTTCACAAATCGTGTCTTGTGAGTTACAAGGGCGGCCTTGCCTTTCTTGGGGATATAGCCTAAGCCCTCCTTGTATAAGGATGCCCTTTGGCTACCCAAGCACATAAGCAAGCGGTCCTCACCACCATAAGCCTTAGCTAAGGAGTGATTGAGCTCCTTTACTTCCCTCTTTAAACATGCATTTTCATGAATGAGCATGGGATTGTCATTATCTTCACTAGAGATGGATATGCTAGTGATAGAGCTAGTGATATGCCGGCGCCCTAGCTCATGGTGGAGGCGGATCCCGACGCCCCCAGCTTCCTTGGCGGCGTGGATCCACGACGGGTGGCCCCCGGGGCCAGGGCGGGCGGCGGATCCCGGCGCCCACAATGCCCCTTCTCCACCCGGTCTTGGGCGGCGCACGGATTGGACTCGTGGCGGCGCGCGGATCCACGACGGTGCGGCCCCCATGTGTCGCGACGGTGGCGCGGATCCACGCCGGGACGGCCACAACTTCGGCGGGCGGCGAGAATTAGCTCACCGCGGGCGGCGTATGCACGGCGTGGTGGCCCCGCCGGCGGGATCCAGTCCATCGTGACCCGATCCGAGCCCGCCCGGGTTTTTTTTTTTTTTTTATTTTTTCCACCAATGTGCCGTGGACGGGCTTTCTTATGTGCCCATCACGGTTGTTCCATTAACCGTGGCGGGCAGAGTGCCCGCCACCGAAAAAAGCTCCATTTACCGTGACCTCTTGTAGGAGATGGGCACCAGCGCCCGCCACCGAAAAAAAGCTCCATTTACCGTGACCTCTTGTAGGAGACAGGCACCAGTGCCCGCCACCGAAAAAAGCTCCATTTACCGTGACCTCTTGTAGGAGACGGGCACCAGTGCCCGCCGCCAAAAATGAAATGGTTACTAGTGAATCATATTTAACTTTAAGATAAAAGGCCAAATTTCATTATGTGGATGCTAAACATAATGCTCCCTCCACTACTACAGAATTGAACTTGCATGGTGTTTAGAAATCATTTTCCGTGGAGGGCTTTTAAAAAACCGCCACGGTTAATATCATGATTAACCATGGCGGTCATTTTTTATTAACCGTGGCGGTTTTAATAATCGCCACGATAAATCAATTAACCGTGGCGGTTTTTTTTAAAAAAACCGCCATGGTAAATGAAGCCCATCAAGCCAGCCCAAAGAACCCAGAAAAAAAGCCCAAAATCTATCGAAACCGGGCTCGTATATATAGAGAAGAGTGGGGGAGTTAGGGTTTCCACACACTCGGTCACCACCAGACTTCTCTCCCCACCCCTCCATCTTCTTCCCTCTCTCCCCCACCCCTCTCTTTCCTCGGCATGCCGGCCCGACACCCTCTCCCTCTTCTCTTTCCTCAACATGCCGCGTCGACCCTCCCTCCCCTCCCCTCACGGCAAGGCACCACGGCGGCGCCCTCCCCAACCGCCGGCGGCGGTGGCCTCCCCAACCGCTGCGGGATCTCGCTCGTCGTCCTCCCCAACCGCCGGCGCGGCGCTGCGGGATCTCGCCGGGCGGCGGCGGCGCTGGGATCTCGCGCGGATCCGCCTCCGCCGCCGGATCCAGCGGTGGCGGCTGCGCGGTGCCCGACTCCAACGGCCGCGCATGGTGGTCCGACGGGCGGCGCATGGTTGCCCCTCGCTGATCCGCCTCCAACCGCCGGATCCGGGGCACTAGTGGCCCGAGGGGGCCGCGCCCCACCCCGGGCGGCGGCGGCGGCACGGTGGCGGCCGTGGGGCGCCGCCGAGCCGCCCTCCCCACGGTGGGGATCCGCCGGCAATGCGCCCGCATCCGGGCCCGTTTGGGCCTCGGATCCGGGTTTTTTATTTTTTTTTTTCATGCCATTTTCCGTGGCGGGCTTTCTCGGGTCTAATAACCGCCACGGTTAATCAATGGATTAACCGTGACCCTCCCTTGGTGGCGGTCACAAAAACCGCCACGGAAAATCGAAAAAGTCCGCCACGGAAAATCAACTGTGTAGTAGTGCTCTGTTCCTACATAAATATATTTTTGTAAAGTTGTCTTAAGTTGAACCTTTTAAACTTTAATTGAATTTCTTGTCAAGATCTATGACATAAAATTAGTATCATTAGATATATCATATCATAGAATATATTTTCATAATGTGCTAATTTTATGTCATGGATATTACTCTTTCCTATAAAGTTAGTCAAACTTAATATAGTTTAAATTGCACGAATTCTAATTTGTTTAAGGTTGGTGCTTTTGTAGAGCTTTTTTCGATCTCCCCCCAACTTTGCTTTCTCATGTTCTCAAGGGTTGAAAAAGTATTGTTGCTCTGATCTAAGTAACTATAGTAAACCTAAACCTTGATTATCTAGTTCCTAGAATAACCTTAGGAAATCACTCTTTACCACAAAAACATTTTACCTTATTTTTCCTTGGAAGTTCTTGATTCACTCCTTGTTCATCACTTCATGTTTCCCTTGAAAATCGATACCCTAGAATACTCTATAATGAAAGCTATAGTTTATCCATGTGCTTTGGTGGATTTTTTTAGAGTTAACAAATACAGAATTTGGTGTTTCTATCCCTATTCTGAACCTCAATGGTGATTTTACCCCTTCTTTTTTAACTTTACAACTTTACCCTCGCTATTTTCAAACAAGGACTCCATCTACCCTGCTTCTAAATTAAATGGCAAAAAAATACAAAAGAAAAGGCAGGTGCACCAAAAGATAACAATGCCCCTGATAAGGTTTTGTTTCTCTTTCTCAATCTTTCTAAGCTGCGGGAAGGGAGGAAAGATTCGTGTCGGGTTTCCACCGCGAGCTAGGGTTTGGGCGGCCAGACTCCCGGTAGCAGTCGTCCCCTCCTCGTTTCCCTAACTCCTCCATTGGCTCACACCCGCGAAGTGCTAGGCGCGCCACAAGCATGCCCGGCCGCAAAGCGTTGGCGCCGCGGCCACGGTGCGGGGCGCGACGCAAGAAGGCCAACAATTAACGAAAACCAAACATGGATGTATTAAAGATAAAGTACAGAAAAATAAACATTTTTAGAGTGCCGTATTTTTTTAAGTTCTCATATTTTGAAATTTAGAAATCATAATTTTTAAACTATTGATATGGTCTTTACAAAGTAATAGCTCACATTCCAAACCTATAGCTTTATATTTCACAAGGTTTTTCTTTGAAAAAAAAAAATAGTCCCAAATATATGTTTTACATTCTTAAATTTTAAAATTCAAAATTTAGAATTTTCGGATGCCCTTACTTATTCTAATGTGAATACCAAAGTAGTAGTGGTCTATCAGATATAGATTGTAGTTGATATAAGCTTTTTATTTGAAGTTGTTTAGATTCTCAAGTTCTTGTTTATGTTCTCATATTTTGATATTCAGGTTTTCAAGTTTTTGACACAATCTTAATGGAGACACGTCCTATGCCGAATTTGTAGAGCTTGAAAAGATTTAAACTTCTTTCATTTAGATCATTTAGTGGCTAAAATATTCAATGCCAGATTATTAAAATGTTAATAGAAAAGATAACAAAATCCTATAAGAGGGGCGGTTCACTGGGGATGAGCAGTGATATGTGAGGAGGATGCGGGGGTGGTCCGTAGATGTAGTAGAGTGAGGAGCGGCAACGCAAACACTTTGATTGCGACTTCGAAAGTTCACAACGTGCCAACGCATACGTGTGGGCATGACCCGCCGAGCTCCATGTCTCGACAACGATATCTTGATCTCGTTTTTTGGTTCCTGGCTTCTTGTGAATTGCGATCGCCGATGAGGCGGTCAGTTGTTCCAGTTCTTGTCCAGGCTCTAGCTAGGTATCTTTTCTCTTTTTTCATTTTTAATCAAAAATAACTATTTATATAGTACTAAGAATATATTATTTGTCTTGCTTTCCCTTTATAAGTAAATCAACTCATATATATTACAAAGTTTATACATAGGGGATGTTTGGTTCAAGGCCACACTTGCCTCGCCACAACCGCCCTCGCCACAGCTACACTGCAATTATTGACAAGCGACTGGAGCAGACGAATGATGGCGGCCAAACACACAACAGAACCAAATGTTGGACAATGAATGATGGCGGCCACCGGTGTGCCTTGGTGGAGTGTGGACGAAATCCAAACAAGCCCATAGTCTAGAGGGCCATCGCAACAAGTTCGCCGGAGGGCCCTAAAAATCCTAGGACCGGCACTGAGATCTACAGGAGCAATCACAAAAAATAAATATATGCTTACAAAGTTTATACTAGCTCCGCCACTGTTTATAATCTACCGGTACCGGCCCAATAGGGGTGAAATGCCAAGTTCTAAGGGCATGTTTGGTTGGTGGGCAAACATTGCCACGCCTAAACTTAGGTTGGCCTCATGCATCGGGCGGCGCTTGGTTCAGCATGCAGGTTTGGTTCGCCACCGCCACAAAATTCTCTCGCCATAGATTTCCAACGTAAAAAGTGTGGCAGACTGTGACGGATGATTTTGCCGCCGCACTCGGATTTCACCGTGGTAAAATATTTCCCCAAGTCCCTATCCTCGGCTCCTCGCTCTCTGAGAAAGAAAAAAAATGCCGATCTCCTCCTGTCCGCCGCCGTTGCCGCACGTAGGGGCTGTTCTCGCTGCTTGAGGGGCCGCGGTCGCCGCTCGAGGGGGCACCCTCACCGCGCGTAGAACCGTCGTGCCAAGGGCCGCCCTCACCGTCCGGGAGGTCAGCCTGCGCGTGGGAGGCCGCCGAAGCCGCCGACGTCAGCGGCAGGGACGGGCTCGCCGTCATCGCCAACGCCATGGCCGCGCCCAGACGGTGCGACGGCGGTGGAGGACGCGGCCAGGGAGAGGTACCAGGAGTTTGTCAGGGGTAAGGGGGAGCGCAAGGAGTGGAAGGCCAAGCGTGAGGGCATCCTTGACCTCTGTTGCTCTGGCGTCGGCGCCGCCGCATTCCTTGCCTTCCTGGTCATGCTCACGTTCCGGTGACCATCGTAGTGCGGCTTCGTGTGTGCGGCAGATGGATCATGGATGAAGAAGGGATAAGGCCTTGCGGTGAACGAAGAGATAATGTTGCTTGCCTGCGATGGACAGGGTTGACAGTAGAGAGAGAATAGAAAGAAAAATAAAATAAGTGTCAAAAACAAGTAAATAATAAAAAATAGAATGGTATTTTAGACCACTAAATATCTAAATTAGCCTTAATTTCATATTTATTTTTAATCCATTAGGAGCACCATACAAAATTTATGAGTTGATTTTAACAAAATATGGTAACTTTGTCACATTTTTGTGGCCACAATCCAAATAGCTCCAAACATTTTTTGCCACAGTTTAGTCATGAACCAAACACGTTCATTTTACCACAAAATGTGGCAAGCCATAATGTGGCAAACTCTTAACCTTAGGCGTGGCAAGTTGTGGCCACGAACCAAACATGCCCTAAATCTCCTGATATAAGGTTTAGCTGTAGCTTTGTGGATCCGCTATAGCCGAAAGTGCTGATATAATAATCACAGCCTTGTCAATCCTTGTCCACACGTTCCTACCGAGACATGCACTCCTTATTTATTAGTTTCCTTATTGCTGAGTGCTGATAATAATCACAGCCTTGTCAATCCTCGTCCACACGTTCCTACCGAGACATGCACTCCTTATTTATTAGTTTCCTTATTAGCGGCTAAAATGTGGCTCCATTAGCGGCCATATCTGGATTTCTCCGGCTATTAGCTGCCGGCTATTCTTAGCGCCAAAAAGTCCAATAGCTTAGCTTTCATCCCGTCCAGCAGCTATCTCCGGCCAATAGCTTAGCTTTCATCCCGGCCAGCTATAGCCGGAGATAGCTGCTAGACGGGATGAAAGCTAAGCTATTGGATTTTTGGGGCTAAGAATAGCCGGAGAAATCCGATATGGCTGCTAATGGAGCCACATTTTAGCCGCTAATAAGGAAACTAATAAATAAGGAGTGTATGTCTCGTAGAAAAACGTGGGGACGAGGATTAAACTTGGGTGAAATGTTGTGTGGCGTGAAGGTCTTGCTTTCAAATTCTAGAAATTAAAGAACATTGTTGATAGAGATTATTGGTATGTCCATTTGTGGAAATGTACGTGTCTTGTAGTAGTGCGCAATTCGAGAGATCATGGTGCATATCAGCAAATACTTTATAAAAACAGTAGCGTTCTTAAATTTTGTTCTTTTATTATAATGTATCTAGACATTATGTACACTTTCATTCATAGTAAAAAATCATATAAAAACAGCAGAAGCCATAGAGTACGTCTCAATGGCGCGCGTGCGATGCCGCAACTTAGCACTGCGTCGTCAAACCCCACTGAGCTGCTGCTGTGGTAGTCGATCTGCAACTAAACTAAAGCACTGCAGGTGCAAGCCGGTTAGATCGTTAAAAGCGCACTTGCATATCGCACGGGGGACGGATCGGAGCTAGTTGCTGTGTTGCGTATGCCAGCTAGTGCGAATGGATGTGACGTCGCAATAATAACGTACATGGGCCGCCCATGGTGATGCATGGATCCGTGAATCGCATAGCATGGCCGATTTGACAGTTTTTTTTTACAAGAAAACAAGAGCTTCATTAGCTTAACAGCACCAAGCGGAGGTAACCATTACATTGTTTATGGTTACAGATTGGAGCGTCACTAGGAAAGGGCACCCATGATCATGGCTTGGATTAACACATAAGCCAGTGTACTCAATCTGATTAGCCTCGAAAGAAGCTAAGCTCTGCCTAGCAAGTGAGTCCGCCATCTGATTGCATTGCCTATGGACCCTGTACGCCTTAATGTTTGTCCCTGCAATGATGGAGGAGACAGGTTTGATTCTCCAATCCGCGGTTTGCTCTGTCATCACAGTAGATGTAGTTGATCGAAGTCGGGTTGTCCGATAGAAGGGTTGCATCCACAACATTCAACCTCGCGGAGAAGGGAGGCCGCTAAAGCCATGCCCGTGGACTCCGCCATGAGAACAGATGAAGCCTGGTGCATCACAACCCTAATGAAGAGGCTGGAAGGCGGCGAAGTGGATGTGTTGACGAAGAAAACGCCGAGCCCTGCCTTCCTTGGAGTGGTTCCCGGCGGTCGGGCAGGATGGAGGCATCGGCGTAGCACCTGAAAGCCCGCAATGAATATGGGAGGTGGAGGAGGTGCCCGTCATGCATATTGGTGGGAGTGAGCTCGCCGGTAGGTTACCGTGGTCGCCCTTCTTGGATTGATGTTTGCCGACTTCTGGGCACTTCCTGGATTGTTGGTTCCCGGTGACCTGCAATGGTAGGAATCATACCTTGTTGTAGCTCCGTTGGTGGCTGCGTGTCCAGTGCATCGGCATGGAGTGAACCGCCCTCTCGGGCTGGATTGTTATAATCGGGATCTTGTTGGCCTGCAAGAAGAGACCGATTACCTTGCTGATTTGTACCCGTGGTTGCACTTGGCTGCTTGGTGAGTTAGCAGCATTGGCCGTGTTACTGCCCTGTTCGTCAATTGCCTGCATGTGATTTTCCATGTGTGCATGTGCTGCTTTCTGAACCTGAACTGGGTTCCATGTTTTCCCCTTGAACCTGAGATCATTCCGGGCCTTCCAAATATACCACATATTGAATAAAGTAGTGCATAGAGTGAGGTCGAGGGGTTAGGCGAGAACAACATAGGTAAAGAATTTTGGATTCCATCTTCAGGGGTGAGTGGGAAGGAGAGTGGTGGAATTAGCCCATACCTGTCTTGGTAAATCACAGAGAAAGAAGAGGTGGATGTCATCCTCTATTACTCCAAAGAGGGTACAGTGGTGGTCAATGTGGGCAGAGTATTGTCTGGTTGATATTGAAGAACAAGCCTCTAAGCAAAAGTGAAAATAAAAACGGGTTTTCGAATTCTTGGACTGATCCATCTATCCTCATTGGACTGCCACACTCTTTATCGTAGTTGAGTGTCAAGAAAATAAACACGCCGAGACCATTGAGACATTGTACGTTATGCATTGAGCGTCTGCGTTGTACTGTGTAATCTCAAAAAAAAAATCATAGTCTAAGGTAACTAATATAATTAAGTCCTCGACCAAATGAAGGATGACAAACGTTTGTCCCTGACACTGCCAAAAATATGCGATCAAGTGGTGAGGGCCTCTATATAACAAGTCTCTTTAGTGATTCAAACTAAGAATATGGAACACTAAGAATATGGAACACTAACTAAACTCGGTAAAACTTCATATGAATGTTTTTTTCCTCAAAAAGAAATGTTTTTTTGTCGAATATGCAAAAGATTTGAGTGTCATTGTATTAAGTAGAAGAGTTTAAACAAACATACAACGTGATTCTAACGAGCGCCAAAGGAGTGTAACACAACCGTAGCTTGACCATCCTAGCAGAAGATCTCTAGGGCTTTTCAGTAATCTCTTGGTACAACTTCATATTAAACACATTCATGCAAAGCATATATAGAATTTAGAAACATGCATCTCAATTGTGATGGAGCTATCAGACTATAGAGGCCAAAGCAGAATCAAGTATGGCTCACATGTAACTAATTGCACTAGCTATTGAAATGTGCTAGTACATCCAATCTGCATATCCATACAGGAATCTAAGTATTGAAGGTCAATGACTGTTACCTCTGAACGATGTAGGGAAGCTTCACGGTGGTTGGTTTCGTAGAAAATTGATTGATTTAAATATTTGCTCTGCCACAGACAATTCCATCTTCGGTTCTGAAGCTGAAGGGATCTATAACTATTAATTCCTCAAAATTTGAAGCACATGCTAACAGGCAGTTCAGTCTGATCATTGGTTCTAAACAATTGGTGGCTGGTTTTGTAGAAAATTGATTTACATATATACTCTGACAACAGGCAAATTTAATCTTTGGTTCTGAATCTAAAGGGGTTAAAAACCATTAATTCCTCAAAATTTGAAGCACATGCTGATAGGCAATTCAGTCTGACAGTCATATGCTTCAACTGCTCTTCTCTTCATGCAGACCTATACCATTTCTTTTTGAAGCCTGCAATGGTAATAGAGAGTCTTGGTAACAGAGACTTACTGGCAGGAACACAAATTTGCACACCGGTCATATCATGTTTTATTAGGAACAAGAGATACTTATAGGCAGGATATCAAAATTTACATATTTGAAATGAACAGTGGCAAATGGCTCCTAGGCATATCAGTGCAACCAAAAACTATTCAGTAGCGATATACTATACCTAGCAATGTATTTGATTTTGGTTTGTAGGACAGCTCTTTTTGTTTTTTTGTGTGTGTGTGTTTGGGGGCGGGGGCCATTGTATACCAAGGAACCAAAATCTTGAACCACAAAATACATCTCCATTAAAGCACAAGAAATCCGCAAATTTGTTAACTGTGTGATTCCTACCATCTTCATGAATCAAAACTTCTAATTGATGACAGCTCAAGGTACGCCGAGCGAGTCGGTAGTTTGGTCAGCACAAGCTGTGAGCTTGGCCACCGGGTTCAAACCCGAGCCCAGCGTATTTCCGCTCAAAAAAAAAAAATGAGTGGGAACGGGGTTCCCCAGTTCAAAAGAAAATGATTCCCGGGTTCAAAAAAAAATGATGACAGCTCAAAGGAATTAAAAATGTCTATAAAATTTAATATAGAAAAATCCTCATGAGAAGAATCCAATTTTGCAGAAATGCATCAGTGCACATGGTTGTATTATAGTACGACAGAGATCAATGTCATGGTAACTTTTTTTTTTTCGAAAGGACAGCAAAAAAGCTTTGTCGTGATTTCTATTAGACAAATAAAGGAAAAGTAAGTGTCGGTCCAGTTTTTTGACCGAAACCGACCAGGAAAACCATACAACCGTAGAGGGTACCCTACTCCACCTGCACACACCTATATGTACCAAGTCAACTCAACTCACGCCACAACTGGCTCTCACTCAATTCCTTGCTTGGTCAGATTGGGTCATCGATGCGAGCAACCACTTGACACCACTAAACTCGGTCGGATTAGGTCATCGACATGAGCCACCACTCCACTAAAATCTCAAAGAAAGCAACTAAAAGCAAAACACTACTCCTACACCACTGACACCAACCGTGCAACACAACCGCGGAAACGACGAACTAGCCCTAATCGAGACGTCCCGATCGAGTCGAAAACCACAACGATGCCTTCAAGAAGGTCACGACGTCCAAGCACCGTCGTCGCCCAGGGAAGGACAGGGTTTTCACCCTTGGAGAGGGTTGGGGACAGAACGACACCCGCAAAGTGTCGCCGCCGCCAGCCTTCGCCCAAACAACCAACAACACGGACGTTTGAAGGCGGCCTTCACTGTCCCCTCAACTGCAGCCGGGGCCTCGCCCTGCTCCACGTGAATGCCCAGCTTCCGCAGCAGCAGCAGCATCTGGGCTTGGAGGGTTGCATTGGCCGCCTGCGGACGCACCGCAATACGCCTGTTTCGACACATGGAGCAGTTGGAGGCCGGGGTGCTTTGTGCTTACTCCATCTCAGCTTTCTCCCTACATGAACAAAACTAGCTAGCATTATGATTTCTGAGTGGTTGCAAAGGTGATTTTGACTGCAAGGAGAGATGGTCATCACAATCAAGTGCAAAAGTCAACATTGAATTTAGAAAACATATGCGCTTGCCATGCATTTGATCGTCGTCAGTCCACCATGATTCCATGAATTTGTTGGTCGACGGTGCCGTGAATTTCTCCAGGTAGCCCGAGGGCAATTCATGTACTATACCGCCTTCAGATGCTCTCGTATCCCATGAATAGAAATGAACTACGTCTATGGAACAGATTAAAACTATAGATTGACAGAGTATGCCATTATATACATCATGCAAAACTTGAGTTGCAGATAAAATTTGTACAACGAGTAAGCGACCCGTCAATAGTGAAGGTTGCATCTATTCATCTTAGACCCGCAACCTTCACTATTCACAGGCTAATTCTCTTTCTTTTATTCGCACGCAAGTTCAGCAAAAACTTTGCCACAAACTCTGTTAGATGGTAGAAACTTCTCCACATTGGGATGTAATCTTTGATATAAAGTTCACCTTCATCACACTTCATCTGAAAAGTTATGAATTTTTTTATATATATACAAGGCCTACTTTTAGAGGCGGATCACTAGCATTTGCCGATAGGATGTAACTAACAATTCCCACCCCTCTTAATACAGTACAGGCAGAGCCTGCTTTCGAAAAAAAAAAAAAGGGTGGATCATATTACAACCCGTGTCTGAAAATCAATCTCTAGTTACGGTTAGTACTCATCACACTGTATTTCTATCGGTGGTCTGTGACACCAACCATCTAGTCCTGGAAATGCTGGACATTATTTCTAGATCGGCTTGTAACATCAACGGCCTCTAGAAATCGATTTCTTCTAGAGCTAGACTATCTCTTGAACCATTTTTAGAGATGATTTTTTTGCCGATGTGACTTAATAATGTGTCACTAAAAACTATTTATGCAGTATTGGATTATCTTGAGATCTAGCCTCAGTGTATAGACTTCGATACTTACCGTATTCATCCCCCCCATATTCCAGGACCCTTTTCTTTACACTACTACATAAAAGAACTTCCGTGGCGAGCAAAAAGTATTTTCCGTGGCGGTCTTTTTTGCTCGCCATGGACATAGGGTCACGGAAAATAGATTAACTTCCATGGCGGTTTTTTTTGCCCGTCACCGTAAATGAAATAATAATAAAAAGACGAGCCCGCTGGAGCCCATCCAGGGGCCGTTGCGAGCCCATCTGCCGCCGCCGCCCGATCCGGCGGATCCGCCACCACGGCGGCGGATCCAGCCACCACGGTGTCGGATCGAGCCCCCGGCGGCCGGTCGGAAGCACGGCGGAGGAGCTCGAGGTGGAGGTAGGTCGACGCCGCCGTTCGATGGGGACGCCGGATCCGCGCCCGCCGCCCGGATGAGCTCGCCGGGCCGCCGTCGTGGTGTCACAAAGCGGCGGATCCCGGGCGCCCTTGCCGGATCTGAGCCGGCTGGCGGTCCCGCGCGCCCATGTGCCGCCGCCCGCCCGCGCGTATCCCGCCGCCGCCGAGGGATCCCGCCGCCCATGTTGCTCAGCCACGGCTGCGGCCGCGCCGGGCTTTCGCGCCGCCGCCCCCCCTTGCGCCAAGGCCGCGCCGCGCCCTCCGTGCGAGATGCGGGAGAGGGGAAGTGGAGGAGAGAGCGCCGAGAGATGCGCTGAAGAGAGAAAGTGAAAGAGAAAGAGAGAGCTGCCGTGGTGGTGAGGGGGTTAGGGTTTCGTCCTCTTTATATGCTCGACACGTAATGGGCTCGTATGGGCTTGCGTGGGCTGTAACTTTGGGCCTCATTAACCGGTTAATCGATTTACCGCGGGCGGTCATAATAACCGCCACACAAAATAGAAAATAACCGCCACGGTTAATCATAATATTAACCGTGGCGGTTTCTCAAATGCCCGCCACGGAAAATGAATTCCAAACACCACGTAAAAATCAATCCCGTAGTAGTGTTAGGCTCGGTGGGGAAACACCCTCATATTTTTTTGTACCGATAAATGAAAGATAGTTAAAAAGTACAAAGACAAGAGGTGCAAAGGGTCTTGCAAAGCCCCAAAAGAAAAAGAAAAATGGTAGGGAAATTGAATCAAACACGGATAGATATATATTAATACGAATATGAATAATTTTTTTTCTTTCTAGAATTCAAAATTGGATAAAGATAGTATCATGTATTGGATTTTTTGTTTGTTTGTTTTGGAGAAAGATGTATTGCATATTGACAGTTTCACACACATTCTATATATAGAGTTAATTAAATGCACCACATCCCCCTCGAACTTGTAAGCATGTGTCACGTATGTAGACCCCCTCGAACTTTCAAAATACATTTCTATCCCCTAAACTTGTTAAATGGCACACCACAACCCTCTGGATTTTGAAAATGCATCTCCGGTCCGTAAACTTGTTAAGTGGTACTTTCGGGGCAAAAAATTGGATAAATACATTTCTATCCCATTGCAAATCATAATCGCATGTTTCCGTTTCTATCTCGCCACTCAAGACGACGAGATCATAAGTCGCGACTTCGGGCGGGCGGGCAGTGATGATATAGTTGCCTCTTGGAGTCCTGTTCATGGGAAACAAAGACACAAAAGACCCAAAGGGGCCAACAATCTAGTTGCTTTGCTTGTCGCCGCTCCTTAGGCTGGCCTTGTAGAGAAGAAAAGTCGTAGCTAGTGGGCTGCCTTCTCATAGAAAAAAAAAAAAAGTCGTAGCTTGCATCGGGTTCCTCTCTAGCATCGGCTCTCGACCGCCGCACACCTTGCCCCCCTAGGGCTGGCCCCGCCATTAAACACTAGTTTTATGGAGCCGGTTATGTATGGATAAACGATTTATGCACTCAATTGAGTATGGATAACGTAGTGCTCCTCTCTAATATGCATTGTTTTGCAAGGGAAATGAAGGGCATTTGAATCTAATACTCTCTCCGTTTCAAATTATAGGTTGCTTTGACTTTTTTACACATCCATTTTGTTATGTATCTGGATGTGATAATATGTCTAGATACATAGCAAAATGGATGAATCAAAAAAGTAAAAGCGACTTATAATTTGGAACGCAGAGAGTAATTCATATATAGTTTAGCAACTATATGAAACATAGATTTTTTTTAATATATTGAATATTTTCTTAGATTACATGGTCCACTCGCAAGTTAAAAAATGCCTATTTCAAGAGGTTTCAAATTATAGGTTGCTTTGACTATTTCAACATGTTTTTTCATCATAATATTTTTTTTGTTATCACCTTGAAAATATATGTCGACTAGTGAGAGGTGCTTCAAAAAATACAATGAAACTAGAAGGGAATTCTAACTCACCCAAAAAATAATTTGTATGACATCTAGCTCGTCTACATTCTAAGAGTAAGTACAATAATGAGCTTATAGCTAGCCAAGCTAGTCGAAGATTTTTACCGATGTGGAGAAAAGAAGAAAGGAGAGAGAGCTTGGCTCCAATGCAAGCACCAAGTTAGACACGAATGTATATGTAGTAGTGGGTTCCAATAGAGATGTACCCTCGGAATCAAAATCTTCCCTACCCACCGATGACACACTAATTGTTTTGCAAGGCCAAGGGGATCAACTTCTTTGCTCGATAGATATCCTTCATCCTTTGCAACGTCTCATTTGGACTTAGAGTCATTTTTTTCAAATCATGCCTAGTACCCATCAATATGAGCAATGAAAGGGCCTCTCTGAACTTGCAAATGTCTTTGGTTGTTCCCATGGTACTTTTCCTTTTTTACTTATCTTGGTTTCCCCTTGGGAACTACCAAGCCACTTGTTAAAGACTATGCTCCACGTTTGTAGAATTGAGACACCTCTCTCTACTAGCTCTCGCCTTAACTTATGCCTCATTGATTACAAACTAGTCAATTCTCAAGTATGTCAACTTTCCTATCTATTATTTGTGCTCATTGAAGCTACATCCCACCGTGATTGATGAAATTGAAAAACTTCGTAAAGAATTGTTTATGACGTGAGAATGATTTTGATAGATAGGGCTATAATCCGCGGACCGGGACCCGTAATGAAGCCTAAAATTAAAGGTGGCCTCGGGATTATAAACCTAACACTTCAAAATGAAGCTTTGCTCCTCAAGCGACTTGATAAGTTCTATGAGATGAAGGACATACAAAGGGTTCAGTTGGTCCGAATGCTTATTATGCTAATAATAGTGATGCTCCTCATTATGCTAGGGAGAAAGGATCCTTCTGGTGGAAGGATCTCATGTTATTAAATACTGAAATAGAGGCATTGCACAATGTATTCCTGTTGTTGGGGATATTGTCAGCCTTTGGAATGATCTTCTGTTGGGCAACATATTCTCCATCGAGTTTGCCAATCTATCTCAGATTGCTAAGAACAAAAATATTTTTCTTGCTTCAGCTGGGAGTAAAGATAATCTTGTTGATCTTTTTAGGATTCCCATGAGAAGTGATGCTTTCAATGAGCTTCGGGCTCTTCAAGGTGATTTGTTATACCCGTGATCTAGTTTTTTACGGATCGTAGTGGATGTATGGGCTTTTATTTGGGGGTCTAGTGCCAACAAATTCAAGGAGGTATTATCAACATCGGTTTGCATGTCTTATTCCACCCAAGCCTTTCAATTGGATTTGGAAATCCAAATGTATTCTCAAAATAAAATTCTTTGAGTGCCTTTTGCTGGTGGATAGACTAAACACAAGAAATGTTTTGAGAAGGCGCAATAAATTTCTTGAAGAAGGATACAACTGTGTCTTGTGTGATATTGAGGAGGAAGGAACGATCTGCACTTGTTTTTTTTCACCGTGAATCAGCAAGAGCTCGATGGCAAGTGCTTGGAATCGATGGCCGCGGGTGCCAAACTATTTTCTCGAGAAGCTTATCATTGCACGGTAAGGATCTTGGCACACACCCTTTTATGGAGATTTTTCTAATTATGGCTTGGTGTATGTCCAAGGAGCGTAATGCTTTCATTTTTTAAGGAAGGCCTCTGAACTTAGCACATTGGAATGCGTCTTTTGCTAAAGAAATTCTCCAACACCTTCATAGAATGAAGCCTGCTTTACATGATGACATAAAGATCCGCTTTGCCTAGTGTTGTTTAGTTCAATTTTGTTTTTTCTTCCTTTCTTTTTGTTATTCTGTTCGTCTCTTTTTATTCTTTAGGTAAGTTAGTTGGTGTTGATGTGGGGTGTCGTGGTTTGCTCTTGTTGTCTTTGTTTCTTTGTTATTATTGTTTTTTGACATAAAACAGGAGGGGTCACTCCCTACCGGGATTTTATTAAAAGGCAAAAACTTTACAATGAGTTCAGGAAAACATAAAAAGATGTGGGAAAAAATAGGGAAATTACATATGAGAGCGTAGCCATGAATCTAAACAGTCTATTGTGTGCCTTTGCTCGAGCATAACTAGAGCAATTTCTTTCTTTGATGACATCTTTGCAATGCCAGAGTGAGTGTTGGATGCCCCCGAAGATCACATCATTCCGCATTGTCCAAATAGACCAACACATGGTAACAATAATTTCCATGAAGCAAGAGACATTCAGTTGGTCCTTGAAACACCGAACAATTATACCTAGATCGAGGAAGCGTAGGGCAATGTCGAGAGCATGTTCCAACAAGCAACCGAGAAGGGGAAATTGAAGAGGAGATCTTCCCCAATGCTTAAATGACACGTAACAAAAGTGTAGTCGGGAAGATGCATATTTCTTCTTTTGAGCAAGGATCTTGTGCTTTGACTCGATCTTTGTAAAAGCAACCAAAAGAAGACCTTCATTTTGTTTTGGCAAGCGTAATTCCGAGCCGCTTAAAAGAAGGGTGAACATTTTTTTAGATAACGGAATTACATTCCAAATTACTGTATACGCACACAACCAAACTTATTACGTAATCTAAGAACAAAAAGAAACTTTAGTACATCAAGATATGTGTACTAAAGATCAATTGACATCCATAGCATCGAAGAATTGAGATCCATGGACACCCCACCTCGGCTCGGTGAGAAGGCAAAGCGGTATGTCGCCTTCTAGACATCCCCCCACGGCGGTGGCAAACCGCCCACGCTTGATCCAAAAACGGATGTGGATTAGATCCGACGATGGATATGCCGCCGACCCTATGTGATACCGGTCGCCAGTGGTGCGTCGTGACACCGATAGGTTGCCATTGGAGAAGCACCTGCCCCCGGCGAAGAGAGATCGCAGCTCACTTTGTTAGAATGTGTGAGCAACGGCCATCGCCGCGTCGTCGGGCGAAGACAGAAGTCGCCACCGGATCTCGCGACCCCATCCTCTCCTCTTCAACCTCCACCTTGGGCACCCCCCACTCGCAGCTTATGCACGAGCGGCGTGAGGTGCTGCCGCCGACATCGGATATCTTTGGCGGTAAGTTCCGAATCATGAGATACTTCCTTGCAAGGTCTCTAGTGACGAGTAGGAGTGCCTCGGAACACCTCCAATGAGGGACACGGCACTAGTGGCGTCGTTGTTGCCGGGTGTCGGCACAAAATGTACCAAACAATGCTTTCGCCAGGCACTCCTAACGCTTGCCATCGTCACCGCGGTGTGTCTTCCGTGCGCCACAGAGACGGCCATCGACGGGGTGGAATGCTCGGGCCGTCGATCTGGCCGTCGGATCCCGCCGCTCGAGAAGGTGGGGGCATCGACATCATAGCCATGCACACCACGACGAACCGGACTTGGGGTGGTGGATCCACCCTCTGGACGACTAGATTCAGTCAAGGAGAACCGAATCCGGCTATGGAGGCAACGGATCCAATCACGAGACAACTGATTTGGTGGAGAACGGGCGCCTGGGATCCAGCCATCCTCCGCTTGAATTCTGACGGGCTTTGAATCCAACGAAAGGGCGCCGTCTCCAACGGAGGAACGCCGACGCCCGGGTCGAGCTCGGTAGGAAGGCCCAGTCCTCGCCGGAAGGAACAGGCAAGCCAGGGTGCGAGCCTGCCGCCGCCTTCCTCGGAGCCGCCTAGCTTAGGCCGGCGACAACTTAGGTGGCGGCAAGGCGGGTGGAGAGCAGAGCCCCGAGACCTCACAATAGGTATCTTGAATGTCTCACTGATACGACGCAGCCCCGAAACCACTTACCTCAAAAGAAGGATGAACATGTCTGTGACCTATCAAAAATTTATAAGCTTTCCTTGATGAAAACACAGTTCCCAGTTATATATTCAAATGTCATAAGCTGTTGTAAATCCAGTTGTTTCTTTGTTGTTGTGTTTGTTCGATCATGCTGGGGGTTTGCTCCACAGTTTTAATTCAAAAAATGTTGACAAATACTAGTTATTATATTGCTGGGCTTTTATAACCTGGTTATAATCTAAGTATTTAGCTCTATTATTAACTTTGCTCTAGACACGTAAAAGCATCTCTATTTCCTATGAAATGCATTATAATATTGGGCATGCTCAAATCTCAACGGGGCCCATAAATTTCGATATCGATTGGTCATAAGGTCGTGGTGGCACCGACTAAGAGAGGAAAGCTAAGCAGACAGAGATACGTGGCTTTTGGATTCAGCAAATCAGATTCGAGCTTGTGAATCAATTGTATGACAGCATACATTGAACCGTTGGGAGCATCTGCATGTGCCTCTATGCTGGATAAGTTAATCACGTGTTTATTCACCGTCGCCCAGCCGCCCACAAGGCTAATTACAGAGTCACGAATGTTAATCTAGCTTAGAGGAATGCATGAACCGGGATTTGGAGTATATTCCTACAGTCCTACTGTAACCTGTACTACTCTCCAGCCTTGTGTTTGTACTGGCTTGCAAGTTGCTACCACAACGCCGCGTGTCTCCTCCGGCCAGCCCGGCCGGGTATGTACACGACTACGTACTCGATCCAACAACAGGAAATCATTGCCAGATGCGGCGTTTAGCGACAGTAATCACACCTCTGACTGCAGCTGCAAGATAGTAAAGTTGCTAACATCTTGTGAAGCTTGGGTGATATGATATGACCCGAGGTCGCCAAAGGAAGATCGCGTCGTCGGCACACACGGCGCAGCCTCGGCGATCCGGTGTCGCAGCCCACCGTTTGGGCGCCCGGAAACCGGTGGCGGGGACAGGGACGGGAGACCACCGGCACCAACACCGAAGACCAAAACTACCTTTGGGCCAGGTCCTTTTCAGCGCGCAGACCCCTTTCAACGCATCGTCACCACGCCAGTCACCCGGCGCCGGGGACATGTGTCACGCTCCCGAGACGGGCCGTGCGGCCACGGCGCCACGACGCCCCTCGGGCTGGAGGTTTTGCCTCGCGATCCGCGCGCGCCGCGTGCGTCCGGACACCACCCCGGCCCCGGCGCGGCTTTTGTGACGAAAGTGATGAAAGTCTGTGTAGCTCCAGTACCGTCACGTCACACTTGTCCGTCCGTCTGCTGTGGTACCAGTAGCACTATTCATCGCACTGCCCTCCAGGGCTCGCACGTGACGCGCCTCTATTCTTGCAAGCTTCTCATTTCAAAACAGAAAAGAAAAATAAAATACGTACTGTACTACTCTCTCGGTCCCACCGAGTTTGTTCGCTTACCATCTTTTTCAACGCTTCATCTTATTCAAATTTTTACATAAATATAATTTATTTTGTTATAACTTATTTTATCAATAAAGATATTTGAATATTGATTAATTTATTTCATGATTTGCATAAATATTTTGAATAAGACGGACGGTCAAACATGAAATTCAAAAGTCAAAAACGACAAACTCCATGGGACAGTAGGGAGTAGTATCTCTCCATCCACAAGAAAATAATTAAAATCTCATTTGTTGACGGGTCAAAAATTCTTATTCTAAATATATATATGTATAAATATTAATTATAGATGTAACTGATATATAGATGTAGATACTATCAAAAATCTAATTAGATACTATCAAAATCTAATTAAAACATTAAATTTAATTAAATTTATGAAGATATTACTGTATTGGAGTAAATTTATATATCAAGTTAATAGATTGATATCAAAAAAAATTCCGTTTAATTAAGTTTAATATTTTTTTGACTATGGCTGAAACGAGATTTATATTTGTTTTTTTGGACTACTGTCACAAAGACTTTGCTGGACCATGATGTGGCTATATAGAGGGTTTTTGGCCTTTGGTGGGAGCCCCAAACCAAAACCAAGAATCCACGCTACGCCAAAGCTCTTTTTGCCGTCCTCGCTGGATCCTGCCTACTCTCCTTCCTTCCTCACCTGTGAGTCGCAAGGTTCGTTGCATTGCACTCGATCGACAATGTGTGGCGGAGCCATCATCGCCGACTTCGTCCCCGCCGGCGACCGTCGCCCCGCAACCGACGACGCCATGTCCGCCTCCCTCCTATCCTCCGGTACGTTGGTATAGAATGAGTGAGTACTCACTCCCATGCATGTCACGTACAGTACTACTCCCTACAACCATTAGCTAACGACGCTGCTTGTAACCTGTCGTGTCAGGCGAGGACCATGTGGAGGTGCCGCCGGCCAGGCAGCCGGCGCCGGGGCGCAAGACGGCGTACCGCGGGATCCGGCGCCGTCCCTGGGGCCGCTGGGCGGCGGAGATCCGCGACCCGCGGAAGGGCGCGCGCGTCTGGCTGGGCACCTACGCCACCCCGGAGGACGCCGCGCGCGCCTACGACGTCGCGGCGCGCGAGATCCGCGGGCCCAAGGCCAAGCTCAACTTCCCGCCCGCCGTGGGCGTGGGCGTGGGCGTGGGCGAGCCGGCGGCCAAGAGGGGCCGCAAATCCGGCGCGGCGGCGGCGGCGAGGAGAGCTCGGGCTCGTCTCTGCCGGCGACGGCCGTCGTGGCGGACGGGAGCAGCGCCGGCGCCGGTGGTGTGGGTGGAGAGGAGACGCTGCGTGACTGCATGTCCGGGCTGGAGGCCTTCCTGGGGCTGCAGGACGCGGCCGACGAGGGTGGCGACGTCGAGGCGTGGGACGCCGTCGACCTCATGTTCGCCTAGGCCGGGCGCTGTCGCTGTGCCGTCGCTGTGAACGGCCGCCGCGGACCGCAGCTGCAGCTGCTGTTTTGGTCTTTGGATCAAACGATTCAAACCAATATTATAATGTTTCGTCAAGCAGTTAAGCTAATTTTGAGCTTTGCTGGGTAAGCTATTACTAGTATTGGTAATTGGTATGCATGTACTAGTAGCTTGTGATAGAAATAATTTTAAACCGAGTGATTAGGAGCTCCGGCTCTGCTAATTGCCCCGCAGGCGATGATAGCCTACTCCTATTATAGTAGAACGTGCAGTGTTACATGCAACATGTATCAAATCAAATGCTTCGGTTCATGTTCGTAGCGGCTGTGGAACGAGCCATTTCAGAATCGATTGGATGGGATACATGCACTCTGCTTATCACAGCTCCCTACATGCATGACCATCTGACGCTTGGCGTATCACACGAAAAAGCTTTGGACTTAAGAACGTTTTCTCTGCTGGGGATTAGGTCGTGTGTAAGACTATGTTTTGGTCTCACGGGGCCTTTTCTTTCTCAAATTCGTATAGAATACTATACTAATAACTAGTGCCGCCAATAGATCTGATATGCCGGATTATTCCGGTTTTCTTCTCCGAGGTTGAATTTGAGTTGCTGACAATACCGTCAGAAGAAGTATCTCTTTCACTTAGGGGCGTTTTCAACAATTGAGTCAGCTACTATCTTTATAGTTTATACTATATGCTATGTTTATATCTTCTTTTCTTCATCTCTCTGTCTTTATGAGCAGACCAATAGACTACCTCATTTTCTCAGCGAGATAGCTATTGAGACTCTCCCGTCCCAAAAAGAGTGTCATTTTAGATTTTTTAAGGATTTCGCTTTGACCATCCGTCTTATTCAAATTTTTTAGAAATATTATTTATTTTGTTACGACTCAATTTATCACTAGAGATACTTTAATAATGATTTATTTATTTTCTAATTTGCATAAAATTTTTAAATAAGACGAACCGTCAAACACGAAGTTTGAAAAACCTAAAACGGCACTTTTTTTGGGACGGAGGGAGTAAGAGATAATCTCTTTTTTTCATCTTCTCTATCTTCTGCTACCTAGGAAAATAGATGACATGGATTGTTATGGGCGGATTCATATAGCAGCCCAAAATAGCTTATCATACTGTTTTTAGTGTATGGATGCATGATAGCCCCACCCTGGTGACTCATCTCTGGATCCGTTGGATTGATATGAGCTAAAAGATCAAAGAAATCTCTCTAGCGTCGAGCGAATCATCATTTCGCATGAACCGAGAAAAAAACACATACTCCCTCGATTTGGTATTAGAAGTCGTTTTGAACAATGTTTAGGTCAAACATTAAGAATATAAATCATCAATAACTTTTAAGTTATTAAGTTTATAAATTTAAAAATTATATGAATAGATTTATCTTAAAAAAATATTTTTGATAAAAGTATATATATTACATTTTTATAAATATTTTTATAATAACAAGAAGTCAAAGTTGTGTTTTAGAGACTGTGTCGATGTCCTAAACGACTTCTAATACCAAACCGGAGGGAGTATGGACAGACGGACCAGTTAGAGGAGAGATTACACATCGGTTGTATTTTATTTCTCGATCATCTAGATCATCCGGCGAAAATCGGCGAGTCGGTTAAGGGACGCCTAAGTTTCGGTTTTGTCGATTCCCGCTGGATTGGGCCGAATTGACACTGATTGTCGATCGTCGGGCGGTGAGGACGGCGATGAAGGCGACGATCGGGCGGCGTGATGACGTAGGGTCGATGAAGAACGGCGAGGAAGAAGACGTTGAAGAGGACGTGTAGCGACCCCGCGGCGATGCTGAGAGAGTTGAGGGAGGAGGTGGCGGCGCCCGGCGGGCGGCGGCGCGGGTCACGGGGACGGCGGGCGCTGCGTCGGCCGCTGGCCGGGCGGCGCGCCGCTGCCGTGGGGCGGCGGCGGCGGCGGCGCTTAGCGTGCGAAAGGTTAGGGTTTGGAGAGTCAAGAGATAAGTTGTTTAGGAGCTACCCTTTTTAATTTTTCGCTTAAGATTCAACCGACACAAGCCCCTTGTATTTATAGTCCGAGGGAGACTTGCATGCTAAGAAATCCCTAGGAGGTTTCCTTATAGATCGGAATACCTCTTGACAAAGTAATTTATTTCTTTCCCTAAATATTTATTCCCTAAATAATTATTACTTAACGACGAAGCGAAAGGATGACGACGGACCATGCGGCAGTGGCGGCCGGCCGGGCCAGCGCCAAGCCCGCCGCCTCTGGCGGCATACATGCGGCACAAATGGGCCATGGGCCCCCCTAAATTGGTTCATGACATCTCTCCCCCTTTTTCGAGCAGCCGCCCCTCGCTCTGGGTTCTTCACGGCCGGGTTGTTGAAGGGGTGATCGAAGTAGCATGGTCCAAAGATTGTTGCATCCACGTGTAGAAGTGAAATGAGCCGGGGCGATGATGAGGTTGGTAACCTTTAATCCGATGGGTGGAAGTCCGTAGCTCTCCCCGTCCCCATGAGATTGTCGAAGATGCCGATGAGTTGGTGATTGTTGTCGCCGAGGAAGAAGACCGCACCGATGAAAAGAAGCTATGTGGTGGCTCCTCCAACAGCCACCGTTTGCCATGAAGCTTGGAACAAATGGCGGCCGGGCGGAAAAAGTGGACGCCAATCACCACAAGTGTCGCCCAAACTTGTGCTCCCGCCTCGAGCTTGTTGGTTCGGCTATGTAGGGTAGGTCGTGATCCGTTGATGTAGCAAGTTGAGGTGGAACGAGAGCCTCCGGAATTGTGATGGGGTCGACGAGGTAGGGGGTTGATGTCGGTGGCATGTACCTCTTGTCGCCGCCGGTGAAGCTCACAAGTCGAGGCTTGCCGAAGATGGAAGCGCCCAACTCTTGGGCGAGGTGGATCGTCGTGCTCCCGCGGTACGGCGTCGCTGGTGCATTGCGGTCCACGGCTTGTTGGTGGCGTAGTCGTCTCGGACGTGATGTCGCCAAGGGAACAAGGGGAGCCAACCGGTTTGGCTCGAGTTGTCCCGCCGCCAAAGCCGAGTTGTCGATGGCACGATGGTTGTTGATCGGGCGTCGTGGCTTGTAAGCCCATGTGCCCGACGAGGGTGTTGGGGCCATAGGTGTAGTCGATCAAGGCGTCGCTTACGCCGAGGTAGCGGAAGTAGTTGTTGTTGTCGCCATTGATGGGCGATTGAAGCCGTGAAGAAGACATCGTGTGGAGGTGTCCCGCAACTCCGTGTCGCCCGGGTTGGCATGTAGACGAACCAGGGGAAGGAGGAGTGCCGCTCTTATCATAAGTATAGCGGTGTAATTGGATGTTCTCACGACGTGGTAATGCGATGGTGGCGCCTTTGCCGGATCTCGAGGTTGCCCGATGGTGTTCTCCACCATTGTTGATGCCGAAAAGGATGTCCAGTGTAGCGTATTGTTGTTGTCGTATGTCGGCCGATGAATGACCGTTTTTCGTCGGTGGCGCCGGGGGCGCCGGTGTTCTCATCCGTGGCGGCGTTCGTTGGGTTGACGCCGTGGGTCGCCGCGCCGAGGGTTGGCCGCGAGGGGGGTCGCCGTGGTTCATGCCCTTGTAGTTGTTGTCGATGATGGGCATGGCGGCGACGTGGTTGACGCCGGGGGTTCGTCATCAAAAGCGTTGGCGCCCTTGAGGACGTCGTCGCCGCTCATGGCGCCATGGTAGCGTCCGCTATCGTTGATGTTGTTGGCGATGTCGCCGACGGTACCATTGTTGAAGACGCCCCGGTTGGCGAAGGTGATGTCGTTGTTGGTCGGCATGGTGATGACGAGGACGCCGGGGTGACGCCGTTGGCGCCAATGGGAGGGTCATCATCCGCTTGGGCGTTCTTGAGGACGCGTTGTTGACGAGCATGGCGCCTATGGTAGCGTCGTCGTCGTCGATGGTGGCGCCCTTGGGAGGGGCGTCGTTGTCGTTGGAGTCCTTGGTGGCTGTGGTCGCCCAGGATGTCGATTCAGCCGACGCCGATATCGACGCTTAGCGACGCCGATAAAATCGACGCTTAGCGACGCCGGTTGACGCCGGTGATGTCGTCTTGTCGTCCATGTTGGCACTCCGGATGTTCCCAATGTCAAAGAGGGTGTTGGTAGTGACCGAAAACTTATTCGTGCCATTGTAGTAGCCGCGAGACGTTGGCCTAGTTGGGTAGGCCTTTCGCCGAGCGGTACCGGTGGACGCCTGTGGTAGCCTCCTCGACCGATCCGATCGATCCGGGTCGCAACACCGGGGCATCCTTGGGGTAGGCGTGTGCTCGTTGTTTGCGGCGTCGATCATCTTGGAGGGGGGTGACGTGGGCGGCGCCCGTGAGAGCGGCGTCGCCGCCGGTGGCGCCCATGGCAAAGAGCGGCGGCGATGGCGGGGATGACGTCGGAGGCGCGCACGTCAAGGCGGGTTGGTGTACTTATCGATGATGAGGCTGAATTTGCCTCCATGGCTTTGGCCTCCATGGTCGCGATGTACTCATCGATGATGCGGTTGACCTCCTCGGTGATGGATCATCCCCCGGTTCTGAGCCATTGGATCGTCGGTCTCGGATACCGGTTGTCGATTCGCTGGATTGGGCGGAATTGACACCGATTGTTGATCGTCGGGCGGTGAGGACGGGCGATGAAGGCGACGATCAGCGGCGTGATGACGTAGGGGCGATGAAGAACGGCGAGGAAAAAGACGTTGAAGAGGACGTGGTAGCAGCCCGGCGATGATGCGAGAGAGTTGAGGGAGGAGGCGGCGGCGTTAGCGGCGGCGCGGCGTGGCAAGCGCCGGGACGGCGGCGCGTCGGCCCGCGGCCTAGGCGGCGGCCGGCCGGCCAGCGCCGACGCGCCCGCACTCGGGCGGCATACGTCGCGGCACAAATGGGCCATGGGCCCCCTAAATTGGTTCATGACACGTTGTTAAATGAGGTCATACGAGTCCAATTGTCTATAATACTGTATAATTGAATTCAACCAGATATTTCAAAAAATTCTTTATTCATTCACTTGGACGCATTACGACTTAGAAATCTATGCAACGATCACATTATCCGTTTCAATACATTTTAGACTCAGGCTCCATATTGTTGGCGGTCACTATCATACATTTTATACCGCCAACATAGCTCTAAATAAGAGGGAAAAGCACACTTATGTCATATAAACCTTTACTACTCACCTACTTCCACTTGTATTCAAGAAAATCTGTTTTTGCGTGAACAAACACGGAAAACAGGTGAAAGTACACCAAATAAAGGAGTGAAACACAACTCAAGGAATGCGCTTTGCCAAGGGGAACACCACCGGGCCAAAACCAACACGACCGGACCAAAGCACCTTCGAAGGTGCGAACTAGAGTGGGCCACCAGCCCCACCCACTGCTGGCTGGCGCTGCACCAGCAGGCCAAACTGGGGCGGCCGCCGCAGCGCTGTGCCCCAGCCGCAGCAGTCCGCTCCGACCCCGCCGCGCCTTGCCCCTTGAGCTGTCCCGGAATAGGAGAGGCGATCGCATGCGGTGTTTTTAGCCTTGGCGCCAAAACTTACTCGAAGAGGCGGTTGAATGGATTGGAGCATTGCATGCGGAGAACATCCCTTGGAAGACACGGTTGCATGGCGCCCAAACTTTCACCATGCGCGCCCCAAGACTCATGTGGCGGTTGCATGGGTACATGATTTAATCCCGCGCCAAAACTCCCCGCCAAAACTCCTAAAACTTCCCCATGAATAAGGAGAGCCCTCCATTCTCCTTCCTCTTTTCCTATATAAAGAAGGCCACCCCCTCTCTTTAGAACACACACACCTTGGAGCCATTCCTCTTCTACACACACACACTTTTAGACTTAGGATTAGTTTGTGAATAGGCAAAGCTTCATTGGAAAGCTTGTACTTTGGAGAAGAATCTCGGTATGAATACAAATATGATTTATTCCAAAGTCTTGCTCTCATCTTATTATTATAGTTGTGCTATAGAACTAGAGCAAGGTTTTCATGTTATAATCTTGACGTATGAACTTGCATATAGTTTATATGTTATTGTCATAACATGTTGTTCCTGTGACATAATCATAGCATGCAAACTAGGCTATAGTTCCTACGTTATGATTTCGTCATATAGAACTTTATGCTTAATCATTCATGCAATATATATCATGAGGTCTAGATGGCGATGCATCGTACCTTCGGGTTTGCCCATATTCTTGCTCGTTGATCCGTAGGGTCGAGTCCATGGGGATATGGGTAGTTCCCTTAGTGCACGCGGCATGGAGCCCGGGTGCACGGAGCCTTCGATATGTCGGTGCCCCCCCACGGTAGTTAGGTAGGCGGCGGTGGTGACAGCCCACATCCGTCCCTAGCACTCCTCCACGTTCGGGTATTGAGTAGGAGTTACGAAAGTGTCCATCTACCGGTGCACTTGCCGCGGGCATCTCCTGACCATCTCACTTTGTCTATATACCTTGTATGATCATTAACTTGTTCTTAGCACAATTATACTAGAACATGCCTACTTCACTTAGGACATTCTTTTATTCTTTGTTTTCTCTTTTATCCTTAACCGTTGGCTCAAGTGTGTGTCACACTATCTTAAAACCTATCACGACTTACCCCTGTATTGAGTATTGGTTTATTATGCCAACATGTTATCTTGACATATCCAAGCTAGAGTCTTTTACCATGCCTTCCCATGGGAAAATATAAATGAACGATACCCAAATACTCCCGGGTGAAATGCTACATCGATAAACGTTCAGAACTATCCTTAAGGTATTCTTGGGCAGCATTGCTAATACTAGCAATGATGCTAAGAAATGCCAACACATATACTACTCTAAATCAAATGGCATAGAGATTTATCGATTATCGCATCACACGTTCCAATTTACTCCCTCCATACTCATAATTCAAGTCGTTTTAGATAAGACTTGGGTCAAACATTAGGAATCTAAATAATAAATAATTTTTAAGTCGTTGAGTTTAGAAATACTAAAACCATATGAATAGACATGTTTAGAAAAATATTTTCATAAAAGTATACATATATCATGTCACAAACCGGATTGATTCCGGGGTGACACGTGGCTTTGGCGCGCGCCAAAAGGGGGCGGCGCTAGGGGCGGCGGCGGCGCAAGGGCAAAAAGCGGTGGCGGCGGTGTAGGGAGAGAGGGAGGAAGGAAATAGATTTTCTTTATTGCTTGTTGACCGAGAGATTACTGAGACCCCTTACTTTTATAGCCGACTAATGAGACTTGTAAACCAAGCAACCTCTCTAAAGGTTTCCTTATAGAGTTGGAATACCTTTTACAAACAATCCTATTTATTTTTCTAATAAGGGCTTCCTTATAGATTGGAATATCCCCTTGCACACCAAAAGTCCTAAGATAATCCTAACCAAACTCTTTCTTTATTTCCGCATTAATCACCGAAGAATCCAAGAGAGGGGAGGAGGTGGCGGCGGCGGCGTTGCCCCACCTCGTGGCGCTACGCCACCCCCCCTTTGGGCCTCGTGGGCTTGTCATCTTGGGCCGTATCTCCAAACCACGTGACATCACTTTCCAATAAATAATTTTAGAAAGATATAAGAAGTCAAAGTAAAGCTTTAAGACAGTTTATTTTATATTCTAAACGACTTGCTTTACGATATGGAGGGAGTATTTTGTAATCGGACTCCATAGCATGCATGGACACCTTGCTCTAACTCATACCAACAAAGGCCTCCCAATATTATCGGTAATGCTCCATGTCGAGCGTCCGATTTCTTTTCTTTGATCGGACGCGACTCGTCGTGGGCCACGACATAGCCCGCCCATCAAACCCGCAACCCCGCGCCGGCGGTTCCCGATTTGGATCCGCGTCCGCATCGAATCGCCATTCCTCCCCAACTCGGCTGGGTTTCGCCGGCCTCCTTGCTCGCAGGGGCGGCAAGGCGGTTGCCGCCCGGCGTCGAAGATCCGGTCACCGGGTTCGCCGCCGCGCGCTGCCCCACTCGTTCGCGTCGCCGCCCACGCCTCGGGCGTCGCCATTCCCCATCGATTCGGGTCAAGTCGTCGTGTTGGTGCTCCGATCTTCTTCGGCGTCACGCCCGGTGCTCCGCCTTCCTCTTCCATGCCGGTGTCGGGTTAGTCGCCGTCTCTCTCCTCTCCCCTATGCCCCTCGCTTTTCCTCGGCGTCATACATGCTCGCGCCGGCGCCCCCTATTCCATGCCCCCCGCTTAATTTCCTCGGCCGTCACACTCGACCCCGATTTCTCATCGCCGTTGAGACCAAGTCGGCACCGTTCATTCTCGCTCTACGCCATGGATCCCGCCGATGTCGACCCCACCCTCGTTCTCTAGCCGACGACGTTGTCGCTTGTTTCGTTGCGACCTTGCGGCACCTCTTCATCACGGTAGGGGGCACCCGTGTTCCGTCCATGTCGACCATGGTGTGTACGAGGTTGGGTGCGAAGGTCCGCGACCACCACGCAGATTCATCCGCACCGGCAGCTCGATGGTGACGATTTCGACGCTGAATCGCTTTGAATTGCGACCTCGTGATGCGGGAGTGACCAACAATAAATCACATAGGCGCGTGCAACAAATCCGCCAAGGTGTCCTTTCAAAAAGCCTGGTTCGCTATCGAGGAGGGCAGCAAACAAGCACTAGGGTGAGCCTTCTTCAAGCACAAGAACGATGAAGTCCCCTGTCGAGAAAATCTGTAATGAAGAATAAGACATCTTCAAAGGAAGGGATGAAGCCTCCTGTTCTGGTATGGAGGTTAATTTGTGCTCTTTGCTTTTTTCTTCTTGTTTCAGCATCAACTTTTCTGTGGCTGTGCATGTGATTTGGATATGAAGAAGACTTGGTCTTTTTCTCTGTTGGATATTGGGATCCTTGTTCGTAATAGATTTGTTTGGTAGGAAAATGCAATTAAGCTTTGGTTTTACGGTGTGACATATGGTGATCATACAAGTATGCAGAGTACCATGCTTATTTTGTATCCGGGAATACCATGGTGCCAACTGAACATTTTCATTATATGACATGATTTTTTTTTTTTTTTTTTTTTTTTTTTTTTTGCCCACACTTATGTGCTTGTATTAATGTTAAAGGCAAAAAAGTATATAGACATAGTCACGGGTTGTTTTAACTTTATTTTTTTAATTGTCTCAAACTGGTGTGTGCATGTTTCATTATGTAGATGTCATTTTTTTAATATGGACATATGTGTATGACTGTAGGAGGTTCTTGTTCCACCTTGATCCTAGTTATCCGGCCCCTGCACATATATCCTAGTTTTTATGTTCTATGAGATTGGTAACATTTTTAATGACCATGTTTCATTACGCCGTCTTGTGATGTTTCACCACGATATGTCTATTATTTCAAATTGATCTATTTTTTTTTTTTTTTATATGCAGGAACTGCTATTCCCAAGCCCAAGCAAATCATCAAATGAACTATTCAAGACAAGGTTTTAAGTCTCGTAGGATATACATGATTTGGTGCTTGAGGGCAAGATCAATCTTTGAATCGACTAAATGGATAGTTGATGCTTGGTTTTGGTGCCCTACTTTCCATGTCCGAGCTTCCTCGTTCCTATACAGCTTATGCGTTGGACCATCAACCACATAGATACCGAAGTTGAGAGAGTTTAGGTTTAAGAAAAGGGTAATTGTGTTTGACAACCAAATTTGATTTGCAACAATGTTGGGGTGCTTAGCGGACCGAGCCCATGAAGCTTTGTTGCTCTCCGATGATTTTGAGAATTTTTTGAAGATCCGTTAGCCGCTTATGCCCGGATGTCGGGTTCCCATTCAGAAGTGCATTGATTGTTAGCCGTGATGCGGGTGGAGAGGTTGCGGTTTCTCGCGGAGTCGCCATCGCCCGCAATCGTGAAGGTGGCCCAAAGCAAGGCAGCTCATCTATCTTCTAGGAGAGGCACGCCGCAAGGTGATGTCAAGAAATCCGCGCTACAAGGGGGTGTGATGCAGTCTCCATAGAAGAAGCACTTCAATATGCAAGGTATCGAGTTTTAGATGTGATTGATTGTTAGCCGCATTTTTTCCATGGCGATTATGCAATTGCTAGAGTTTCTAATGCTACATTCTAGGGTTTCTAATGCCACATGGTAGTTCTCCCTGTTCATTTCTGTACCTATAGTATAATCGTTCTTGTCATGTTGCAATGGTTGTTACTATATAGTTTCTTCTATTATATGTGCTTGTTGCATAAAGTCTTCTTCAATTCCATAAATGCTTCACGGGATATTTTTGCAAAAGTTTTTTACAAGTGTTTCAAAGGAATGTTGCACGTGATTCATCAAAATGTTTCATCTGCTTGAGTTTGTATGTTGCAAACGTTTTGATTTGGGTACCGCATTTGTTTCACACACAGTGTTGAAAGGGTAAGTTTCAAATGTTTCATGTGTTCTCGGCATTTTGTTGTAGCAAGTGTTTTCATGTTGCAAGTTGCAAGACTAGCTACATATGTTGCAAAATATATACCGATGTTGCATCCGGTTTTGAACGTGTGTTGATTATGTTTCATGTTTTTACGCGCATTCGTGCTATTCGGAGAGTCGTGCCACGCGCCATGTTGCAAGCGTATGTTTTCAAATGTTTGGTCGTTTCAACATTATAGATGCACACCTCTTTGGAAATGTGTGAATATTTTTTTTCTAAATATAGTTTATCTCATTTGTGGTTCCTTCCAAGATATGGTCTGTGGTCTTTATGTGATGTTTTATATGGATTTTTAGGATGGGATGAAGAAGACCATATATTTAATTTGGCCGGTTGGTGTTTTCCAATATCTATTTCTTTTTTTTTCATTTCACTCATTCACATTTGGCATCACTTTTAGTTTTGGCCTAATGTTTTTTTTCGGTGATGGTCAACTATACGAAGCATGTGGCTAGCCTCCTTCTATCGCGAATGAACGAGATCTCAATGGATGACTTCATCAAGGAGAATCGCTGAATTTGCCAAGGAGATCTCATTACTCCATGCGTAGTTAATCTAGTGATACTAGAGTTCATTGTAGTTGGGTTTCTCATCTCGGATCATGATTTGGGTACTACACAATTGGCATGTGAAGTATGGCGTAAGCACATGAGTTTTTGTTATGCCATTTTCTAAGACTGTGTCGACCATGTTGAAATGGTATTAGTGGTCTCCTGCAATTACTTAAATCATATGTTGCAATGCTGAAAATCCAAATTAATATGTTTTTACGTCGTTACTTCTATCGGTTGTTTCCGTGGTTTTCAGAATAATATGTTGCAAGTACTTCCATCTTATGCTTGCTATGCTCCAAAATAATAAGTTGCAATGCTCCTAATTATATCTTGAGAGTGTCCGATGGACCATGTTGAACTAGTATTATTTCACCGTTGCAAGTACTTCCCTATGATGTTGCAATGCTCCTTAAACATGAGAGTGTCCGATGGACCATGTTCAACTAGTATAAGAGTTCGGGTGATTGCGGCAAGGTAGTTTGGCCATGTGTATGACATTTGAGGGGCTTCTTGGGTGTGTTTGTGTCTCCTCTCTAGTACTCCTTGACCATGCTACTCGGTGCCACTACCTCCTTTCGCCATGGAATCCCTAGCGCCACTCCTTGACCATACTACTCGGGTGCCACTACCTCCTTTAAATGCACCGTGGAATCCCTAGCGCCCTGGACGTCCGATTGCATACATAGACGACGCTTTAGTTTTGAAACCCGCCCACCCCATGAACACGAATAGAATGGGATCAAGATAGATTCACTCCAACCAATGTTTCCAAACTACCCCCATTACCCCACGCACCCCGATCCCTCACCCGGTCCGGATCAAGCGTAAGCGGTGCTCCGCTTTATAAAGCTAGAATGAGAATGTCGACTACATGGTCGAGGAAAGGATAAGGGGTTGCAATGTGCACTCGGGTTCGGCATGGGTTGGGTCCTTTAAATCCGCCTAGACTACCTCTTCTACACACGCCATTCACAAACCATCATGGTTGGATTTCCTAGTGGCCCTTGCAATCCACTCCTTATCGGTTTCTTGTTATTGTCTCCGCCCATGGAGGGACAATAGTTTTAATTCACTCCATGGTGTTGGTGTTCCTGCCCTAGTGCAATTGCAATGCTCTCTCCCGCACTCAAATCTCCCCACGCCACATCCCTTAGCGGATGTATGAGCAAAACTTGCATTGAACTAGGGTGCGGCCAAACCACCCAAGTCCCTCCCCTCTTTTGGAGCATTGCAACATCATAATGTATTACTTGCAACATGCCACTAATACTAGTTGAACATGGTCCATCGGACACTCTCATGTTTAAGGAGCATTGCAACATCATAGGGAAGTACTTGCAACGGTGAAATAATACTAGTTCAACATGGTCCATCGGACACTCTCAAGATATAATTAGGAGCATTGCAACTTATTATTTTGGAGCATAGCAAGCATAAGATGGAAGTACTTGCAACATATTATTATTCAAAACCACGGAAACAACCGATAGAAGTAACGCGATGAAAACATATTAATTTGGATTTTCAGCATTGCAACATATGATTTAAGTAATTGCAAATGACCACTAATACCATTTCAACATGGTCGACATAGTCTTAGAAAATGGCATAACAAAAACTCATGTGCTTCTTCGCCATACTTCACATGCCAATTGTGTAGTACCCAAATCATGATCTAGAGATGAGAAACCCAACTACAATGAACTCTAGTATCACTAGATTAACTACGCATGGAGTAATGAGATCTCCTTGGCAAATTCAAATGATTCTCCTTGATGAAGTCATCCATTGAGATCTCGCTCATTCGCGATAGAAAGAGGCTAGCCACATGCTTCGTATAGTCAACCATCACCTAAAAAAACATTAGGCCAAAACTAAAAGTGATACCAAATGTGAATGAGTGAAATGAAAAGAAAAAAAGAAATGGATATTGGAAAACACCAACCTACCAAATTAAATATATGGTCTTCTTCATCCCATCCTAAAAATGCATATAAAACATCACATAAAGACCACAGCCATATCTTGGAAGGAACCACAAATGAGATAAACTATATTTAGAAAAAAAATATTCACACATTTCCAAAGAGGTGTGCCATGCATTTATAGTGCCCCGACATTACTCCCTGCAGTTGAAAAGGGAAAAGGAAATAAACCAAAGCATACTCATTCAACCTCCATAGATACCGAATACATGTTATTTCCATAGGGTCCACTATATTAAACGTAAGAACTATAAATACCGGACGTATTGAGATACAAGAATATTTTCTAAAACACGCAAAAAATATTATCAATTACGCCCATAGTAATTTCCATAGAGTTGTCTTGTTGCCAAGGCCTTAGAGGCACAACCATTGAAATGTTTTTGTTTACATTGGAGGCAACATTGTTACTAGCACTTAAAACAACTTCTCGCATGTTTAGATGACCTAAGATCACAAACATTCCCAAATTGCCACATCACATAATAATAGAACTCCACCACATATTTACACAGATTCGATGCTTTCGATGCATATCTCTCCTAACAATTACACTATCTAGCATCAACTTTGCTTAGGTCTCCCCTCTCACAAAAAAAAAAACTTGCTTAGGTCTCCTTGGCACAAAACTTCACAAACTCTTCTAAATCAATCTCATTCCATGCTGATAGAAGTAGTGCAATGGCATGTTTTATGTAGTCTAGCCATCCCCTTAGAGAGGAAAAAAGAATGGAAATCGAACTAAGCAAGAAAAATTAAGAAAGGAAGCAATACATCATCTTCACATCCCATGAATTCATGTAAAATGAATCCATTTATTTTAGGAAAAAATAGAGCATCTAGTCATTGTATACACGGGCATCCAAAATTATTATTGCAATTCATTACGGTTCATGTTTCGTATATCGTAGCAAATGTTTCATGGTAAAACGAGCACCGACTGTTCGTAGATTTTTCCAAAACTACATAACTAAATGTTTTACGGTCTATAATACAATGTTGCACAACAAGAACAAGAAACTATCCACTATTTGAAATAAATGCTAATCTGTAATTACGTATACGATGCCGCTTGGGACAAAAACAAAAGAACTATCCGCTTGTTGCAACAAGCATATAGGTTAGGAGAAGCTAGAAATTACGAGATCTTACCTCACCCACGCCATGAACGGATGTGGGAATGCTACTTGGATTTGGTCACCGCAAGGTCTCCATCTAATGTTTCATGTTCACTAACCATATGTTGCATTTTGGAATCTGGCTGGAATCGATATTTCTTTTTACCCGAGACACGCCATGGATAGTCTTGAACTGGCATCTCCATCTCCTTGAGCCTGATAGAACAAATTCATTGAATCCCGTGCAACAATGGGTGGGGGCGACGGCCATATGGATGTTTCTCCGGGGGAACTCGATCCTATATGAGGGCAAGACATTGGGGGCTTCTTCGATCTCGCTCCCTTCAAAATTCTCAAAAAATCACTGAATTCGGAGAGAGGAGGAAGGAGGTGGGGAGGGGTCGTGGGTGCCGATGGAGAGGCACAAAGTGATGTGATTTCGGAAGAGCGAGGAGCGAAGGGGGCTCGCTGCACCCCGATTGGGGAAGATGGTGCCGCCGTTGCTTGGGAGAAAATGCCGCTGTACGAGATCGGGAGGAGATCCGGTGGATGGAAGGAGACGCAACGGGCTCGCCGCTCGGCGGTGCTGCTTGCGCCAGACGGAACGCCGCCCGGCGCCGGCTCGCTCGGGCCGCCGCCATGGTGAAGGCGGGCAGGCGGCGGCTTCGTTGGGTGTCGTTGTGTTTAGGGGACGAGACGCCCGGGCCCGGGGCTTTGATTTTTTACGTTGGGGCTCGCTGGGGACCGCCCTATGGGCCGATGGGCATAGGATGTCCTAGCGCTAGTCGCTCCCATTGGAAAGAATGACATGAATAGATCAACTATTTCCTCAATCGCCGCTATGCGTGGCACGGCATGATGTGATTCCTATGGAAATGGATCGCTTCGTTTTCTTTGTTTGACATAATATGGAAATGGACCTACACGGATGCATCCTATTGGTATGGTACCCGACATTGCCTATATATACGCCCAACCACGGGAGTCGATTGCCATCGCAACGCAAAACAACGCAGCGAGGAGCCACGATGACTTCCCACATGCGCCCCGCCGCTTCCTAGCCTCAATCCTCACCGCCGCCGTCGGCCCTAGTGCTTTCGGGGTGGCGACGTCGGCGAGACTCCCAATGGCATTAGCGACGGTGAGAGCCACATTGTTCCCGCGGCCCGCACCCGGTGTCGAACTATTCGCCCTCCGCACGTCAAGCATGAAGTTCCAAGCGGCCACAACCCGTGTCGAACCCTTCGCCGCCCCCCACGACACCATGTTGACGGTAACCAACGACAAATTAAATACCGTCAACACAACACCAAAACAACCTAGAAATAGGAATTTCAACTAACATATTCCAAAGTTTTTGTGTTTATTTGGACTTGCAGTACAAACTCATGGATGATCACTTTGGGCCAAAAAGACAAAGAAAAAAAGAAATAAAATCAACAAATAGAAGAAGGCCCAAGGGAGCAAATGGCAAGCCCAAACAGAAATCGCAATAAAACGTCGAAACCAGCCGGGCCAAGTCCACCTTACAACTTTTCGAGCAAGGAAGCCCAGCCGCCGGCCCGGCCAAGGCCGCCCCGGCAAGGTTACAAGCACCACCACTGAAAGCACCTCGGGCGAGGCGGCGGAGCCCGCCGGGGGGCGGTTTGTTACCTTCCAAAACCGGTGAAACCGACGTGGGATGGTCGGTTTGGCGTACATGGAAGGTTTTCCTAGGTCGGTTTGGGTGTTTTTTAGCACTTAGGTCCCTCCCCCTTGTGTATAAATAGACCCCTCTCTCCCTCTCAAAAAGCAATACAAATTCAAAGGAGAAACCAGTCCACTTGTGCAAGAGAGTAGAACTAGTGATTTCTTGCCGCGCCCATGCGCGCCGAGTGATGGCCGTGGTTCTATTTGCGAGAATGGAATAATGATGACAGAGAACGAATATAACAGGTTCTATCTAGTTAATGGATACATGTATTTGTTACCATTGCATCCGCGGTTAGCCTAACAACAAGGCAACACACACCTTGAATAGAAGGCTGAATTTCTAAAACAAATGCAACATGTTCAAACACTACATATATATATATATTCTAAAAAGGCAGAGTATAAAAGCCGGATTTGTAAAACCGAATGTGAGCTATATCCAAATAGTACATATATCTTACATGAGTATATACTCAATTTCTATTTTTGTGCCATGTATCATCATCGACACCGAAAGAGTGTTCTTGTTTCACATGAAGATGCAACCATTTTGCGGATGACTTTTGCATTGACGCCGATCACCCTTGAAACCCGAAGCGTAAACCGTAGCAAAGAGGATGCATGTTTCATGCGAGAAGAGTTGATACTGCGGCTTAAAGACAAATGATAGAATACCTTGGGAAGGTGGTCCTCTTCCTCCATATATATACGGGGAAGAGTATATGGCAATGCTACTATGCTAGACAAATGTAGTGCCGCATGTCCAAAAAGCATCCCAAGTGATTTTTTTAGAGATATGACATAGAGTACAAATCTTTTCCTAGGTGTGATACTAAAAGCATCCCAAATGTAGAGCTGCTTTCTATCAATTAAAATAAGTCTTGCAATAAGTATGAAACAATTTTAAATGTATGCTTGACACTCATCGCGACAGGTAGTTAATAATAGATGACTACTATGCAAATATATATACTCTTGAAAATGTACAATTAATACAACTGCTTGAGTGAGGGAAAAACTCATATCTAATATGAACTCAACCTAAGATCATAATGCGTTAAAGGACTGTAATTAGGCCGATTCACCACGGGTTGGTTTTATTCAAAAATTAGAATATGCAAAGCTCTACCAATTTCGAGAAGGTAAAACAGTTTGGAACTTATAGCCGCCCAACAAAGTTACCTTGACAACCTAAATTCAAGGGGTGGAGAGGAGGGGAGAGAGGGGCAGGAGTTCTCGTGCAAGCATAGGCTAGCGAGGAGAAAATTTGTTTGAAAGAAAATTAAGCGTGGGGAAATACAATGCTTGAAAAGAAAGAAAGAAAGAGAAGCTACTAAAAATCATCTTGAAATGAACTTTCTCGAGTTCCCCTCAATGTAGCAAAGATCAATACTCAAAATTGAAGATATTTCAAATCCTCACCTTGCTGGGATGGAAAGGTTCATGTTCATTGTGACGAACACCTCACTCCTTCATTCGGACTGAATTGAGCCTGGACCGGCTCGGATTCTAAGCCAAAGCTGAAAAAATCAATTGACATAAAACCTTACACTTTGACGCAAGCAACAAATGATCAGATCTCGTAGAAAATGCTTTTTCTTTTAGTTTATCTTTTTACCAATGTTAAAATGACATTCTTAACAGTACATGTATAGATAAGGTCCTCGAAAACAAGATTTTAATAGTAAAACCTCCTATATTTTGCTTTGTTGTTCTAAACAACCCAATAAGTGATGAGCATATCCGATAAGCTCCTCAATAACAAGATTTTGCGACTTTTAGATACTGCAGCCTTCATAATTTAAAAATAAAAATCAAAGGATCAACAGATATTCCTCAAAATTAGTTTTGGAGGTGATGTTCCATCTAAGCAGCCCAAATTTTTGCGAGAAGAGTTGAAAACTATATGTGTGTATTCATACATACTGGCGTGTGAACATCAAAGCATAGTTTGTTTTGCTTCGAACATTAATCATATCTTTTTTTTTTTGGAAGGTAGAAACATTCATTCAATTAATCCAACCCTGCACATGGCGACATCTACTTTATCCTGGAAAAGTGAGCGGCAAGTATAATGCAAGAAACAATCAAATGCAAGCCAAGCAATCACATGCACCGGTTCACATAATCGCTTGCATCCAACCGCACAAATGCTATGTAATTTCAGCTATGACATATGAAAAAAAAATGTCTTTTGTATATCATGGTTTCTGACTTGAGACATGCATGGGTAACAAACACCTTGTATAGTCTCCACCTTGCAAGCACAACTTCATAGCGTCTCTTCATGCGGCTCAACCGGTTTATCAATCATTAAGTCTATGTTATTTTACTTAGTAAAAACTCAAACAGAGCTGGAGTGTTGAAGTAGCAGGAATTCACTAAGGAATAATACCCAATCGTAGTCATGTGGCGCCCTTAGAATCCTTCCTGCTAATCTTTGCTATCTAGGGAAATTCAATTGTTATATTCTCTTATTATCTTCTTCAACCTTGGAATCTTTCAACCCGCATACAAAAAGGACAATTATTTTTCTAGACTACAAGGCGGGTATATACCTCAAGGAAATCATAAGTATGGAGTGCTATTAGTGTGGCGTAAGCAGCATATTTCTTCATCGATTCATTGGCAAAATAACATTTTGTCCTTTTTAATTTATATTCGAGAAAAGATGGTTCTCAACGGACACACAGTTAAATGAGATAAATCTTGGCTAAACTACGTGAAGAGACTTTTCATACAATTTATTAGCCACGCTCCGACACCCCGACATCAATGGTGAAACACAATAAAGAGGAATTATACAGGGAACTCAAAATAATTTATCACCAATATTGATCTCATTAGTTGTGAATTTAATTGATAGTTAGACAACATGATAAAATGAGGACTCTATTGTTACCTGAAAGAAAAGCTCTCTCGTGGGGAGCATGCGACATCAAATGCCTTGACAATATTGGTTAAATCATGGACTGTACACCCCACACACAAAAAAAATTATATTCAAGTAGCTCTACATTCTGTCATTGGATGATAAACAAACAAATAAATGCTCTCTCAGAGCACTAAAGTAACATTTCACATTCAATCAAACTACAAGCTACAATTGGCCTAACTAAAGATCTAAACAATGATGCAAAGAAAAGCTGATGAGTGAAACCTCCTTGCTCCTATTCTACATGGTCGAAAGTTACAGTCTTAATTGAATTAATTAAAGACCCGAACGTTGTCTTGCTATGGTTTTTAAAACACAGTGATTTCCAATTTGTCTTACTCATATAGAGATAGGAACAACATACTAATATTGTGAACAAACAATGATAGAAATCATTTCAAGCCCATGCATTGATATGGGCAAATAAAAATTGTAGTAATAAAGTTAGTTTTCGGATATTTGTAATGCTAATTACAAACGTGTATAAATTTTGCAACACAAAACTATTTTTATCCTTTATCAATGCACTTTCTAGAAAATGAACACATGTTGTCTTGCTTCAATGTTAGTGCCCAAAAAAATAGTAACGGACATAAGAGATTGACCTTATCGAATACAAGGCTGAGTTCGGTGTTTCCCTATAGTTATTTAGAAGTCATTTGTGTTTGGCTTGAGGATTCCCTAGACCTTGTTTGAGACTTTTTTTTTTTCCTTGAAAACAATGCGGGATGTGGAGAGTAATGGCTCAGTGCATAAATCTACCTAGCAACATGGTAAAGTTAGAACCGTAGAACCATATGGAAAATACAAAGCTTGGCAATATTTGGAAAAGATTGCGAGTGATCAAGCAATGGTGGGCAAAGTGGCCCTGCAAAAAACAATTCATCACAACGCCCACCATTGTCCTCTGTGGACAACCAGCACCTCCACCTTTCGAACAAAAGTTACATACCACATTACGTATGTTTTAATATGCTCATGCTATAGTAAATTTTTAGACTTAGCCACATTTCCAAATGCCCACACCATAGCAAAATTGTAGACTTAGCCGTTCATTTATAAAGCCAAACCATGGTAAATTCTCGAGTTAGCCATATTTTCATATACCCAAACCCTAACTCAAACCCCAACCCCAACCCTAACCCTAACCCTAACCCTAGGCCACATGGTGAACGTCACCGTGTGAGAAGACGCGGACCTGGAGACGGAGAGAGAGAGAGAGAGGAGAAGGGGGTGGGTCACTGCGCCACCGCCGCCGCGCGCCGCCGAGGGCCGCGCCCGGCTTCGCCGGCGCCGCCGCCGGTCCGCCGCCGGGCGCCGTCGCCCACCGGCCGCGCCCTGCCGCCCACGCACAGGAGAGGAGGGGGGGGGGCGGGGGGGGCGGCCGGCGCGGCGGGTGCGGGGGCCTCCTGAGAGTTTCTTTTTTTTTTTTTTTTTTTTTTTTTTTTTTCGGGGCGTGGTGCGGAGCGGTATATATTTGCCCGGGAACGGAGCGGGAGCCGGATCCGAACGTCCAACGCGAGATCGAACGGTCGAAAAAAAATTTTACTACACGCCTTTGGCGGGCGTTTGCTCCACAACAATTCTTACTTTTAAATTAGATCTTCTTCTTCTTCTACTTCTTCTATTCTATCTCCCAATTCTAGAGAGTGAGAGAGGGGAAAGGCTAGAAAGAAGCTTGATTCTTTCTACCCGGAGTTGCCTGGTTCGCCCCTCGGTGTTCCGCGGTTCCTAGGAGGACCCTAGCCGGACTTGTCGGTACCCGCCCCGCTTGTACCTCTGCAAGCTGCTACGCTTTGGTAAGGAGTCTTGTGATTATCTTGCAGCCTACTTAATTTCCTTCGCATTTCTTAGCTGTTGTAGACTTGCGGGATTGGTAGATCGTTTTACGTTAGTTCTTGGTGGAGGGACTCTTTGACCGGGAACCTTGGCCAACATCAAGAACTGTGACCAATAGTGCAAAACGTGGTGTTTGGACTAGCGTTCACCTACCTTTGTGGCGCATCCCACGGTTGAGGGGGTAGGCGGCTTGGTCGTGGACAAGCCTTGTCCGTCCCTTGAAATCCCCCCACGTTAAGTGTGCGCGCAAAGGCTAATTGCCTGACACTTTGTTCTTTGAGCGTGGGCGGTGCCCGAAGTGAGTAGACAACAGACTTTAGGAATCACCGCCTGGAAAACTTAGCCTATAGATACCTCGCTACTCTTAGAAAACAAACCCTTGCCTTAGGTTGACATAGACACGAAAAGCCAGCTGGCGCGACCGTCCCTCGTGAAAAATACGATACCACAGCTACCACCGGGTGAAGTGCTACAACGGTATTTCCGTGCGCTTGCGGATTTCTCTGTGTGCGTAAGAAACACCAACACACCATCAAGCACAAAGTTCCTAACGGTCAGGATCCTTTGGTGAACGGTTCACCACCGCCCTATGACATCATCAAGCGTGAAGTTCCTAGGGGCCATGACCCGTTAGTGAACCGTTCGCCGCCGCCCTATGACATGGTCAAACGTCAAGTTTCGTGGCCAGACCCCGTTGGTGAACCGTTCACCGCCGCCCTATGACATCATCAAACACAAAGTTCCTAGCGGCCGGGATCCATTGGTGAACCGCTCGCCCCTACGACATGGTCAAACATCAAGTTCCTAGAGGGCACGACACGCGTTGGGTGAACCGTTCACCGCCGCCCTATGACATGATGAAGCATGAAGTTCCAAGTGGCCAGAATCCTGTATCTAACCGTTCACCACCGTCCTACGACATTGTTTAGAATACATAATAATATTGTTTTGGTTGATGATCATGTTTATATGCGTTTTTGTTTCCTTTATTGTCTTTCTATGGGGCTATTTGATTTAGGGACTTTTTAGTCCTTGGGACTAATTTTTAGTCTCTACCAAATCAAATAGGGAGGGATTTTTTAAGACTTTTTCTCTATTAGTGCCTAAAAGACTCTTTTGGAGAGACTTTTTTTATTAGTTCCTAAAACTAAAAAAAATTAGTCCCCGAGAACCAAACACCTATATTGTCAAGGTTTTTCAGCTCGTCCTGCCGCCGTGGGTGATTATTATAGTTGTTGGCCAAGATCGTACGATAGTGGATTGTGGCCCACGATGAATCCGGAACCGTGGCAAATCGTACATTCGTATATACTCCTCGTGTAACACGAGGTGTGACGAAGCACCAACTCATGATAACACCACTGTTATTATGTGGCACAGGGCAAATCCAGGTGACACGCCATTAATATTTTAGCTGTACACTCAATAATTCTGTGAGAAAAAAAGACTTATATGATTTTTTTCTGAATAAATAAGTCAGAATGCCGGCATCGTGAGTTCCGCCGTGCAATTTGCAAATCCTGCTTTCACAATCACCAAATTCACCGTATATCCGTATATACGCCCGCCCGTAAAACCCAGGTGAGTCGGTGACCCGGAGGCCGGCCGGAACCTCTCCACTCCTGCCCCGCCGCCGCATTGCCGTCGCCGAAGATGCCGAGGGGCACCACCACCATGGAGGTGCGCGCAGACGGCGTCGCCGTCATCACCATCTCCAACCCGCCCGTCAACGCCCTCTCCCTCGACGGTATTACCCCCCAAACTGTTCCCGTTCCCCGCCCACGCTCTTTTTTTCTCCCCCGAAAGATTACGGATGCTCTGATTTCCCTCTCGTCGTCGATCCTTAGTTGGGGAGACACTCGTGTTGGTCCTTAGTTGGGGGCATATCGTGCGGAATGCTCCTGGATCAATGGATTTTCGCTTGGCCATTTCGCCTGTAGCATGGTAGCTTGGCCATTTCTCTTGTGCATAACCAGCACTTTGTTCTTTGTTTCCGTCGTTATATAGCTGTGTTTTGGAGTATGCTGTATTTAGGCAACAAGTCAAATTTTGTCGGCTCTGGCGGAGTAGCTGTTGCCTCATCCTTAGAAGGTCAATTTTACATGCTGTACATTCAGGGATTGCCGTTTGTCTGGCCTCATAAAGCAATATACTCCAGTAGTGTTTTTCTACTTGCTATGTGAACCTGCTAATCACTGTTCTTACTGATGCAACCTTGTATGATTTTGTTTCCCTAAATCAACACCAAACCATTAATGTGTCAGTCTGATGGGCTCTGTTGTTTTTGTTTTGCAGTCATTGCTAGTTTGCAGAGGAACTATGCAGAAGCTCTAAGCAGGAACGATATCAAGGCAATCGTCCTTACTGGTACGTCACCGAAATAAGTTCCTTGTCAAGTTTTCAATGCTAGTGCCGTGTTTCTAGTGTTTTTCTTGTTGCACAGGTGCCAAAGGAAGGTTCTGTGGCGGATTCGATATAGCTGCGTTTGGAAATAAGCCAAGTAAGAATTGACAGTTCTCTACCAAGTTTGTCTGGGCCCTTTTTGCTCCTGAATAACTAAATACTTTACATGTCATCAGAAAATGAGAAACCTGGATCTCTGTCTATTGATTTCTTGACTGACATAGTGGAAGGTAATTTATCATGCTATTGCTATAAGCATGTATATTGGTAAGCAGGTATTTTCCATTATTGAGTCATTGATTGTTTGTTGCTGCCAGATGCTCACAAACCGTCAGTGGCTGCTATAGATGGCATTGCTCTAGGAGGTGGATTGGAGGTTGCAATGGTATGTCTAAGATGTTTTTCATTATATCATCCTTCAGATTATTGAATCATTCATTATATTTGTTTTACATCGAAAATTCTTTCTATCCAGGTTTGCCATGCTCGCATTTCAACACCTTCAGCTCAATTAGGACTACCTGAACTTCAACTTGGAATCATTCCTGGAATGGGAGGTATTCTCAACCCCCAACATACACATACTCTCACAAATGTCCTAATATTTTCTCAATCTCCCCTATTTCTAGTGTTTTAGTCTTAGGCCTAAACATTATTATGTTTGACCCTGCACCTATCTCCTTTTGGAAAAGGGCTATTGCATCCATGTTCAGATTTCCACGATGAATGGTATATGAAAGCATTCCTGACACAAAAACAGAATTAACTCTTCTGTAATTCTCAAAGATACATTGACATATTTTATGTACATACTAGAAGTCTAGGACCATAACATGTTGGAGTTAGCTCCTCCAAACAGGCCTGATATGTTCTAGTGGATGAACACCAAATACAGTTCCCATGCAGTGGGTATTGGGAAGTACAAGAAAAATAGTTTGCTAGCAAAAGTCCATCTGATGTACTCCTCCTCTAACTATAACAATTATTTAAATGGTCATGTTCTGAACACACTACTGCTGTGAACCCTGTGCTGAGCATACTAACCATTCAAGATAGCAAACTATTTACCCACAAACAATAGTTTCTGTAACATAGTTAGGATTCAAAGTTCTGACTAATCAAATTGTCAATTTTTGTAATAAGAGAAGTAATGCCAAGAGGTGTCTTCGTTGATTTGTTTTTTCCAATTTCTATGTTGAAGTTTGTAACTTTTTGCAGGGACACAGCGTCTTCCCCGTCTTGTTGGCCTGCCAAAAGCCCTTGAGATGTTGTTGGTAAGCTTGAATTGTATTAATATAAGTTGGAGTTATGTTCATGACACAAACCTACATAGACTATTGATTACTCATTACTGGTGTATTCTCCTAATAGATGTCAAAGAGTATAAAAGGCACGGGGGCACAAGAACTCGGCTTAGTTGATGCTGTTACTTCAGCTAATGAACTGGTCAACGCTGCTTGTTCCTGGGCTCTAGAAATTGTTGAAAAGAAGAAACCATGGTTCAGAAGTCTCCACAGAACCGATAAACTTCCAAATCTTGAGGAAGTGAAGGATGTTCTGAAATTTGCAAGAGTTCAAGCTAAAATGAAGGCTGCTAATGTTCAGCATCCCATAGTTTGCATTGATGTTATTGAAGAAGGAATAGTCTCTGGCCCTCGTGCAGGTCTCATGAAGGTAAATCACCAATTGGTGCTATTTTTATGTTATGATCGCCCCAGTCCTTAGTATATTTTCATTTTCTAACAGGAAGCCCTCTCCGGGAAAATGCTTGAAGAGTCTCAAACAAGCAAAAGCTTAAGACACTTTTTCTTTGCTCAGCGTGCTACTTCAAAGGTTGGTAGAAATATGAGGTCAAAGCATCTTCAACATATTCATTTTCATTCATATAATTATCCATATTCAGAGCTTTGATTTATTCGTTGTAAATCCTTTTAAGAATGGTTTTCATCTTTCATGCTTTTAACCGAATATGTTGATGGTCATAATAGTTGATGGTCATAATAAGTTTATTTATTGTAATTTATAGATAAATCAAATTATCGTATGAAATCGAAGTTTGTTTCAGGATATTTGTGATGTCGCTGCAGGATTTTTGTTACTCCAGTAAACTTCTTTTCAAGTGCCTTTATAACATAAATATAAATGTAAATATAAATATAATTGTATCTTAAATTACACATGCTAATTCATTCATTTTCTTAGAGATATGCTTTGCAAATCCATGTTACCACCTTTCATTAATCTGATGATATCAACTTACCACCACCAGATTCCAAATGTTACCAACATGGGTTTGACAGCACGGAAAATTAAAAAAGGCAGCTATCATTGGGGGTGGTCTAATGGGATCAGGCATTGCAACAATATTGATATCGATCGAACAACTTCAATGTTATCTTGAAAGAAGTAAATGAACAGTTCTTATCTGCTGGCATTAACAGAATTAAAGGTATATTTTGTCAACTTCTCTTATTTTTTTTGGGATTGCCTTCAAAGTTCCTCATAAGTTTGTTCTCTTGGTCAGCCAATTTGCAGAGTTTCGTCAAAAAGGGCCAACTTACCCTAGAAGATTATAAAAAGAAACTTTCTCTACTATGTGGCGTTCTTGACTATGAACAGTTCAGAGATACAGATGTAGTCATTGAGGTAGACCCTATATCTATATTCTTCACTCTCTGATTAATATGAGATAGTGCTGCTTATTCAGGTTCGTCACCTATATAGAGAGGTAGCTTCTAGCAAAGTTATACCATGTGCTTAGGTATAACTAGTTATGTGTTTCTTATAAAATGAGAACTAATCAAGTACTCCCTCCATTCTAAATTATAAGGGTCGGAGGAAGTATCTAAGGAGAAAAAATAATCTTATGTGAGGGTTAACGATGAAAATATTGTAATGGCTACTTGGCAAAAGCAACAAAACTCCTACATTTGAGTGCGGTTTGAACTATTTATGTTATTGGAAACCATTTAGGTTTATGATGAAACCTAGAAGAGTCCTGACAGTATATGACTTAATAATTATTATATTCTTGCAACAAAAATACATATTGTCCTTCTTGCTTACTGTGTACAATGGGTTGTAAATTCACTGCATCCTTAGTCTACTTAACTTGAAGTGTTTACATAGCTAAAGTTCAAAAGACAATGATCTTGAATTCTTGATGGCTTCTTGGACAGGCAGTTATTGAGGATATGTTTCTGAAGCAGCAAATATTTTCTGATCTTGAAAAGTATTGCCATCATAATTGCATATTTGCCACAAACACTTCAACAATAGACCTTAACATAATTGGTCAGAAGACAGCTTCTCAGGACCGCATTGTTGGCGCACACTTCTTTAGGTAGTGTGTTTTCCACCTACATTCTGTTTCCTTTTTCTCAAACCCTGTATCTAATTTATGCATTAATTTTCAGTCCGGCTCATGTCATGCCACTGTTGGAAATAGTTTGTACTCATCATACATCTTCTCAAGTTATTGTGGACCTGCTTGATTTGGCAAAGAAGATACAGAAAACACCAATAGTTGTTGGCAACTGCACAGGTTTCGCTGTCAATAGGATGTTCTTTCCTTACGCTCAGGCAGCTGGTTTTCTTGTTGATTATGGTCTGGATGTGTATCACACAGATCGTGTGATCACCCAATTTGGAATGCCAATGGGGCCCTTCCGGTAAGCAGCTACACATGGCCTTTCGTTATTGTCTTCAGGAATTGAGTTTGAACATAGACATGCCTTTTCCTGTCTGCTGTGATTTGTCTGAAATTATGCGATCTTTCCATTATATTTAATTAATTCGGTTGATGCACCTTCTTGCATTAGAAGAATCAAGATTATGACCTTGTTTCTTGGTGCAATACAAACCAAGTAGATTCTGAAACTTTTGACTAAGAGATGAGTGAGTCTTTGTAGTACTACTGTTTTGTATAAGTCGTCTGTCACATGCAGTCCTTGTTTTCTTCCATGTCTGTCTCTTGAGTTATCCATCTCAACCTGATAACACCCATAGTACCTAACTTTGGTTAAGTAAACTCGTGGGCTGAACAGAATACATTTATAACACATTTTCTTCCTAGTATGGCTACTTTGTAGAATTCATTTACGTATTGCTTTCCTTTTCTTTGAAGCATAAGAAACGCTTGCTTTTGTTACTGGTTGTACACTTGCATTGAACTTTCTTTGTTTCTTCTTTCCATTTTGCGGATTAAGTAGGTCAGTATCAACATAACCTATCCGATTCATATTCATCGTGGCACCTTGTTTTGTCTCAACAGATAACTGTTTGATTGACATTGGGTTTCTTTTTTGATAATTTGTCATACAGATTAGCTGATCTTGTTGGTTTTGGTGTTGCTATTGCCACAAGAAAGCAATATTACCAAAGTTATCCTGAACGATGCTACAAATCAATGCTTATTGAGATTCTTGTTGAGGATAATAGGACAGGTGCTTTCAGGCTGAAATTATGTTGACACATAATTTGCATCAAACTATGAGTCCAATTGTTTTTTCTTCTAACAGCTGCAGCTTTTCCTATATTTTATCTGTGGAATGTTCAGGTGAATCTTCTCGTAAGGGCTTCTATGTATATGATGATAAGCGCAAAGCCTCTCGAGATCCTGATTTGGAAAAGTACATTGAAAAATCAAGGAACATGGCAGGTGTTATGCAAGATCCTAAGGTCATGATCCTTTATCTCCTTTCGCTTTTTTGCTCTTTTTCCAAGGAGGATCCGCATGTGTTCTATCATTTTTCTCCATGCACACTTCTCTAGATGATCTAAAACAAATGCATAATGGGCTGCGCAAGTTGCTGAGAATTGTAGGAATTTAGGTTCTTTGGAAAGGCAATTCAAGAACAAAAATATAACTTTTCTATCACAAGAATTAGGTTTACACGGAACTATGTTGCTACTAGTTTTTATGAAAACTGAGTAAAAATAGCACGCAAGAAGATTTCAAGCTTTGGATTTTGGGTTTGCATGTCTGGTATCAACCATTACACTCTAAATGCTAATCTCTTTATATTGTACACAATAGTAGCTCTATTATTATTTTGTTTCAAGTTATTATAAATATATATGTCAATCTGACAGTTGATTTTCTTTCCCTCAGTTGATGAAACTAACAGATAATGACATCGTGGAGATGATCTTCTTTCCTGTGGTGAATGAAGCCTGCCGAGTGCTTGATGAGGGAATTGCTCTCAAAGCTTCTGACCTTGATGTAGCTTCGATTATGGGGATGGGTTTCCTTTCTTACAGGTCCAATAGCTTCTGTCCTGTATCAGTTTCACTATTTCTCCTTTCCACTTCCATCCTTACTGATATAATCCTAAATCTTCCATGTCACTGCTATTTTCACATCAGGGGTGGAGTAATGTTTTGGGCCGACTCACTTGGTGCGAAATATGTGTACGACAGACTAGATGCATGGTCGAAGGCTTATGGGGAGTTCTTCAGACCCTGTGAATATTTAGCTGTGAGAGCTCGTCAGGGTGCATCCCTGGTAAAGACCTAGAGCATCATGTCTTTGATTGCGTTGATGCATTTATGCTTCCTTATCAAATGAACCTTCTCTCATACTATTTTTCTTATTGGTTGAATAACCTAAATTTGCATTACTGCAGGCTGCTAAGGTTGATGATGTCAAATCGCGACTCTAGGATTCTGTTGTTCATTTGTCCGGTCATGCTTATAAAGACTTTGGCCTTGAGCATCAGGAGTTCGACTGTTACAATCATGCAGTTGCAAAACTTACACAAGTGAGTGATAGGGAGCCTAGCGAAGTAGAAATTGCATGTGCATTCGTGGGGATTGCTGAGGATCTACAACAGGAAATTCTCTGAATATTATGTGCAGTTTGTTGAAATGATGCTCGCAGCTTTGCATAGAATACAGGGAGTTTTCCTATACGTCATAGGAAATTTATACTTTCCAGTAAATTATTATTAGTTTTTAAATAAAATTCGTGGAAGTGACAAGACAACATTATATTGCCAGGCCAGATTCACGACGTGGCACATTTCCTGTTGCTCTGGAGCCTGCAGCATTCTTTTGGACGCAACGGTGCCACTGAAACAAAGCTTGTTATATAGGAGCTTGCGTGGGTAGTCGAGTGACATTTTAGTTTGAAAACACAATACTCATCTTTCGAGAGTTTTTACCACGCTTTGAATTAATATTAGCTCTCTATTTGGTCTGATCTAATGGTTAAAAAGGTATAAGAACCGGATAAGAGGAACCAATTGCGTGCGTGTGTTCATAGGGGTGAGTGTGCGTGCGTGTTGTGAGTGTCTGCGTTGTACTGTGTCATTCTTAAAAAAAAAAAAAAAGGTAGCGGTAGGAACGTGGATAAACCGAATTATAATTAACACTAAAGGGTATAATGGTCTTTTTTAGCCGACAAGGACCAGCTTCTCCAATCTTCAAAGATGCGTGTGAAGCTGATTATGAATCAGGTTCTCAGGAGTCGTGAGTAAAAATAGAAATCGTTCATCCGATCCCCGCTCCGGCCTATCGGAAAAAGCTGCCACCCCCACGCCGCCGCCCCGTGCTCGTCTGCCCCCATGCCGCCGTCACATCCGCAGCTGGTCGTCCGCCCCCACGCCGCCGCGGACGTCGTCGTCGTGGACGCGGGCCTCCACATCCGGGTGGGAGGCGAGGAGCCAGAAGAACCAGGTGAGCGCCACGGATCTGGTGTCGCGACCCGCGAGGATGAAGCTGATGCAGAAGTCGCGCAGGAACTAGTCCGAGTACCCCGCCGCGGGGCCAGAGTCTGCAGGAGATGACATGAGCCGCGAGAGGAGGTCGCAGCGGCCGGCCAGGTCCCCGACCTTGCGCAGCTCGGCGCGGCGGTCGGCGTCAGTGTGCTCGGCGAACTCCGCACGACACGGGTGGCCTCCATGAGCGCGCGCTCGGTGCCGACGCCGTGGAGCCGCTTGGCCCTCCAGATGAAGGGCGGCGTGTAGAAAGCGAGAGCTCCGTGGCGCGCTCGAACGCGCGCGCGAACAGCACGTCGGGGAGCGCGTCGGCCAGGCACCCAGCCTCCACCCCGAACGCGGCGGCGCAGATGTTGTCGAACGTGAAGCATAGCAGCATGTCCTGGAAGTCCATGGCGTGGCCCCGCTCGCACAGTGTCTCCAGCAGCGGGACCGGGCGAGCATGCACCAGCCGCTCGATGGTGGCCACCGAGAACTGGAGGAACCTCGCCGAGTGCATTCCGGCGCTGGAGACGATGCGGAGGCCGCGGCGTCCGTAGAAGAACAGGATCGGTTCTAGAGAATCTGATTATTACTAAAAATAGAAGCCAAAGAGAATTAAAAGTACTAAACTGCCCCTGATTATGTTAATTAAGTGGAGGAACCGGCCAAATTGGAATGGACGGGAGGAACTGATGGTTCCTCCAAGCACAGTAAAAATTCTCCATCCTTTTTGTTTAAACTTATGCCCGGCTTAGCAGTTATGGTACGCAATGTTTCTCTTATAACAAAACAGCATCAGTCGGCTTATCAGCCACATAAACCATCATCCTAATATAAACATGTATCAGTCGGCTTATTAGCCGCATAAACCATCATCCTAATATAAGCACGTTGCTGATGGCAGAAGATGTTTTCTATCTTTACATGCCAACTGAAGAACTTCTCCAACATCAACAGGACATGGCCTTGTTCCACCAGGCACCAAAGAAACATGTGCTTCATTAAATTAATGCTTGCACGTATTACTGAAATTCCTCTTTTATTGATATTTGGGAGAAAACATCAATGCCACTGCATTTGCTTTGTATCACAACACGTGCAGACGCACAAACATTGAAACCGTTTATGAGTTTCCCCTACTAAAGAAAGTTTAATCACCACCGCTTATGAGACAACCGGTGGTGATAATTACCATCATCGGTTCATAGCCTGAGGGGTCCCTTCTAGGCTTCTAGGTGACCTACCGACGGTGATAAACGTTTTCACCGCTGTTCCGGCGTATGACCGGGCTTAATTAACATAATTAGGGGCAGTTTACCTCACGTTTTTACCACGCTTTGAAAAAAGTGTCGGTCCTTGCTGCTGTGTCGTACGCCAAACCGGAATTGCAACATTTAGCCTGCCAACTAAGGCTTTTTCGTTTCCATCGGATTGGCTCCATTCGGGTGGATTGATTTGATCCTGGTTTGATTCCGGTCCACGATAAAAATATGTGTTTGGTTAAAAATGGTTCGGACAGATTGATTTGTCATGGTTTTAAAACCCCTCATTTTGTATACCAATAGACTCGGATTTGTTCCGCACCTCTTGAGGTCCAGAATGGAAATAACCAGATCAAGTGAATCCATTTGATTCACTCGTTCCTAGTCTAGAATAGTTCCTGGGGCTATTCCAATCCGATAGAAACGACCAAGACCTAAGTATCCAATGCACGACGTGCAAAGAAACCGGCGGAGATAGACATGCCAGGACAATAATATTCATCTTACCACTTCATGCGAGTGTTACTGTCTTGTACACATTATGTTTACTTAGTCTATAACTTTGAGTGTAATTAATTAATGATGTATGCTTATGTATAAACATGCAGGTTCTTGGTGATCCATCTTTACTCAAGCATTGCAACTGTCTTCGACTCATTGATGAAAGACAGAGAAAGAGAAGTACCAAGACGGACATATTCTCCGCAAGTAATTTCATTCATCCACTATATCTAGGGGTGGTAAAGGGCACTTTCATTTAGCATAGCATATTTAAGAATCGGGCCGGATTAGGATAGGACCGTAAGACTATATAATTTTAAACTAAAAATGAAAATGGCTAAGTAGGATTGTGAAAGAAAAAAAATGCCGGATCCATTACCGCCCCTAACTATATATATCTCTATTGTCATTTTGGTGGTAACAAGGGAATAACTCTATTTATTTATTTTGGTGCTGTTCTTGGGTAAGATTCATTTCAAAAAAAGGTGAATGGAAGGGCTCCTTTGAATGCGGGTTTGCGGCTCCATATTTTTTACAAACTTTGTTACATAAACTTAAAAGAGTTTGACTATGTCCAAATCTAAAATGATAATTTTTAGAAATAAAGTAATTATAAAAATAAAAAAAAATCCAAATAAATATGATCAGATTAATATAGTACATCTATTAGAGTCAAATGTTAATAATATTTCTATATATTTAGTCGAACTTAATCCAAATCTATAATTGTATTTTTTAGAAAAAGATGACACATGGTACATACACGACAGGTATCTTCCACAACCATTTACAACTACTTCAGAACATTAGAATTTTGTAAGAACTGTACGTGAATTAGTCTATTTTCAAAGGAATAAAAAATGTAGCAAATGAGAATCTTGTTTTAGAGTGGTTGTAATCTAGAGAAAGAATGGATCAGCCTCCAAACATTTTCATTGAATGATCTCGGTATTTATATAGGGTGAAAGGATGCCATGGGAGTAGGGAATATTCCTTTGGGGACATGGTGACACGGTCTGCTGAACGGATATCCCTCCCGGTGAGCCGACGGTATGAGGGTGGAGTACCGTACGGAAACAACCCTAGTAGTTAGAGCTGTGTCAAAAAAAAAAAAACCTAGTAGTTAGGCCTTGTTTAGATGGCTAAAATTTGTAACCGTATGTCACATCGTGTTAATCAGAAGACGTTTCGCTTTGTTAGTGGTAAATATCATCCTACCATGAAGTAACTAGGCTCAAAAAGAATCGTCTCGCAATGTACATCTAAACTATGTAATTAGTTATTTTTTTACCTACATTTAATACTCCAAACATATGTCTTTTTGGTGTATTTAATGTGATGTGATGGAGAGAAAGTGGAAAAAAAGGTTAGAAATTTTAGCAATCTAAACAAGGCCTTAGAGCATCTACAAAAGTATCATAAACTTTTACCAAATCTTTTTCGCCATTCGAAGGAACTCAGTTTCTCAATTACTAAGGGGGGACTAATTAGGAACTAATTATTAGTCCCTAAAGGTGTTTGGTTCAAAATACTAATGAGGAACTAATTGTATGCACAAATGAATTGACGACCGACGAGAGCACAAAGGCGCCATTTTTTTTTTTGTAACTAGTCCCAATTAGACCCTCATGAGGGAGTATTAGACTAGGGACTAATTGGTACTAGGGACTAATTGGGACTAAAAAATTAGGCCCCTGTTTGTTTCCCAGGGACTAGGGACTAATTTTTAGTCTCAATTAGTCCCTAATTTACCAAATACCAAGACTAATGGACTAATTTTTTTAGTCTCAACTAGTCCCTAGTCCATTAGCCCCTTCCGAAAGTCTAATTGGGACTAGTTTGTGCTCTTTGTCGGTCTCAACTCATTTGTGCATGCACTAGTCGGTTGTCGGTCGTCAACTCTAGTCCCTCATTAGTCCTTTGAATTAAACACCTTTAGGGACTAATAATTAGTCCCTAATTAGTCCCTAGTCCATGGAACCAAAACAGACCCTTAGTCTCTAATCCCTAGTCCCCCTGGAACGAAACATGCTCTACCGTAATTAAGGGGTTGTTTGGTTTAAAAAGTCTAGAACTTTTTTGTTGCAGTAACTTAAAAAAAACTCTCTAAGAGGTAATTTTAAAGACTTTTTAGGAAAAAGCCTTTCTGTTTAATTTTTAGGGATTTTTTTTAGTCTTAATGAATAAAAATACCCAAACCAAGTGTCGAGCAGTGACGGGAGACAGCCAGGAAGGCGGCTGTCACTCACAGTGCATCGTCGCGGCTCCATACTCGCCGCTCGTCTCAACCACTATACGGCTGGACGGAGGCACAGAGCTGACATACGCCGCCGCCGCTCGTCTCAGCTACTCCACCAGTGCAGCTGAGTGTTCTATTCATTTCCTTCCATGCGAGGGGCAGCAAGCCGCACTCCTCCACCGCTCTCCTCACGGCCCAGTCAGCTATGCTCGCCAACCGCCTCCTCCTCCTCGCCGTCGCCGTCGCCGCGGCGGCGAGCGGCACCGCCTTCGCCAAGGAGTCGGCGTACGAAGTCCTCGCCGACTACGACTTCCCGCCGGGGATCCTCCCCAAGGGCGTGGTCTCCTACACGCTGGACAACGCCACGGGCGCCTTCACGGCCACGCTCGATGCCTCGGCGTCCGGCACGGGGTCCTCATCCGTCTGCGAGTTCAAAATCCAGGGCTCCTACACTCTCCGCTACAAGACCGAGATCACCGGCACGATCGCCACCGATCAACTCACCGACCTCGAGGGCGTCTCCGTCAAGGTCCTCTTCGTCTGGCTCAGCATCGTCGAGGTCACCCGCAGCGGCGACGACCTCGAGTTCTCCGTAGCTGGCCTCGTCTCCGCCTCCTTCGGGGTCGACAACTTCCTCGAGAGCCCCACCTGCGGCTGCGGGTTCGACTGCGACGACGACGACCTGCTCATGCTCCAGAAGACGGGGGCCGCCAACGCCAAGCTGCACCTGCGAGGTGCCTTCTAGCTAGAAATTCCACTTCTGATTCGGTGAATGCTGCTGAGTTGCCACTGCTAGTAGATGTGGGTTAATAAAGAGGGCAGGATTCAAATATCCCAGCATTTTTATGTGGGATGGGTTAGTAAGTTCAAGACACGGTTTCATGTTTCATCAACTGTTTCAGACAGTTTGAGGAACAGTCGAAAAAACAATGAAGATCTTTCAAATATTTTAATTTATATAAATCTCTATATGCAAATACTCTTCTTTCCATTGAGATGTTTGCACCACATGAGAATTAGTTTCTGAAGTGGTGATTTGTTACCGATGGCTACTTCCCCTACCGGAAACAATTTGCCTAGTGTTACACTCGGCAAAGGAGGGTTCCAGAGGCACTTGGGAATCACCTTTGCCGAGTGTAATGTCCACAACACTTGGCTATAGGGGTGTAAATTGGTGACAATTAGGTTCACCTTAAAACCTCTTTAATTCAAGTATTTGTACTACTTGTCTAAAATCTTGAAGAAGTAATACAAATACTTGGCCTAAAGAGGTTTGGAGGTGCACCTAAAGAATACCCCTTTGCACACTTGACTTTACTTCACCTAGTGTCGGCGGGGCACTCGGTAGGCATTCAGCTTAAGGCGAAGCGGCCGCCGTGTTCAACACTCGAGAAGGCTTGTTTTAGGGCCTTCGACGAAAGTGTTTGAGGCACTCGGCAAAGAAGCCGATTCGATAGTGTTCACGTGCTTGTTGTGGTTGTTTGTTCAAGACTTCTTTTCATTTGGACGAGACAAAATATTTGTTCTCACACAGTTGGGACAAGCTAAAATAAATCAATAATCAAGTAACTTTTAACTTAATAAGAGCAACACTGTGATTCCACTTCAGAAGTTATTAGATTTTAAGAAGAGTTAACCTTTCTTCCTAAATAGGAGGAGAATTGCAACAATATTTGAAGCTATTCAAAGGATTTTTTTTGTTTCTAGTTAGAAAAATATTTTTTTTTCGGGGTTTTAAGTTAGAAAATAATGAAGTGAAATGGAATATAAATTTCTGTAGATGAGTATGTGACCATTTTATGTTGTTTGAATGTGATGAATATCGAAGCATACTTTGTTAATTTTCTATAGTTGAATTGCCCATTATGGATGGTGTGCTTTAATCGTCTGTTGTTTTAGTCGGGCAAAGGCTTCTTATTATTGTTCATTTCGAGAAGAAATGGAGTTCTGCTTTATTGGACCATTGAGAGAGACACAGAGCCTAAATTGGTAGAGTAATGTTTACATACAAATGTATTATTGTTGTTAGAATTATTTCAAGAGGTAGATTTTTCTTCCTTAAGGGCACTACAATTTTTTTCAAAGAAGAGGGAGTTGCTTAGTAATACAAAGCACTATGTACCTTTGGCATGGCAATCTTTGCTTCACTATAGCTAGTTTACTATCATGGTGGTGGAGATTGTGTGAAATTTATGTGGAGTGCCTTCCAGCCACACCCTCACCAAAGCGCAATTTATAAATTAGAGCGATGGGGCACTGCACGACGGGCCCACTAGCGGTCTCTACCTCGGGGGCTCGGAGGTCGGAGCACCATGGTTGTTGCAACATGTAACCTAAGCCCAAGTAATCTGCAATCGAGCTCACCGACGAGCATGGGGCGACAAGTGATGAATTAGCAGTAAAGCTGGAGGCAAAACTCGAAGCTCGTTGGCTCGGCTCGTGGTTGGCTCGGCTTATTAGCATAACGAGCCGAGTCAAGCCAAGATTTTAGTTCGTTAGCTAAACAAGTCAACTCTTTTTTTTTTTTTTTTGAGAATGGCACAAGATAACGCAGACGCCACAACACGCACGCACACACCCACCCCAACAACTCGAGCCAGCCACACATTCAACAAAAAAAAAAATAAAATATATATTAGTTTTGCAAGAGGGAAGAAAAGGAAAAAAAAAAAAAAGGGAAGGAACAACTACCCGCTCTTCTCCTTCCGCTTGTTGACGAAAGCAAACAGAAGCAGAAGCCGTACTCCACCGCTATTCTCCCCAATCAGCCATGCTCGCCCACCGCCTCCTCCTCGTCGCCGTCGCCGCCGCGGCTGCAGTGAGCGGCACCGCCTTCGCTAAGCCGACGGCGTACGAAGCCCTCGCCGACTTCGACTTCCCGCCGGGGATCCTCCCCAAGGGCGTGGTCGCCTACTCGCTCGACAACTCCACGGGCGCCTTCACGGCCACGCTCGATGCCTCCGCGTCCGGCACCGGATCCTCCGTCTGCGAGTTCTCCATCCAGGGCTCCTACTCGCTGCGCTACCAGACCAAGATCACCGGCAAGATCGCCCCCGACCACCTCACCAACCTCCAGGGGGTCTCCGTCAAGGTCCTCTTCCTCTGGATCAACATCGTCGAGGTCACCCGCCGCGGCGACAACCTCGAGTTCTCCGTCGGCATCGCCTCCGCCGACTTCGGGATTGAGAACTTCCTCGAGTGCCCCACCTGCGGCTGCGGGTTTGACTGCAACGACCTGCTCATGCTCCAGAAGACGGGGGCCGCCACCGCCAAACTGCGCCTGCGAGGGGCCTTCTAGAATTCCACTTCTGGATTCGGTGACTGCTGCTGTAAGCTGCCACTACTAATAGTGCTGTATGTCTTAGTAGATGCGGGTTAATAAAGGGGCCAAAGTTGAAAGATCCCAGCTTTTAGATGTGGGATGGGGTAGCAAGTTCAGGACCCGATTTCATGTTTCACCACTTGTCTCAGACAGTTTTAGGAACAGTCACAGTAGCAATTAAAGATCTTTCAAATATTTTAATTTATACTTCTCTATGGAATTATCTTATTTTCATTGAGATGTTTTCTCTCGTGTGAATTAGTTTCTGAAGTGGTGATAGTTGGATCCTGTTGTTATGGATGGTTGATTCATGTGCTTGATGTCTACGTTGGTTCCAGACTTCATTAGTTTTCTGTTTTGACAAGACAAAATATTTGCTCTCACACAGTTAGGAGAAAGCTTAAATCACTAATAGAGTAGCTTTTTACTTTGCAAAGAGCAAAGCTATTGTTGCTACTGTGATTTCACTTCAGAAGCAATCAGATTTAAGAAAGGAGTTAACCTTTTTTCCTAATAAAAGGAGGAGAATTGCAACAATATTGAAAGTCATTCAAAGTCTTTTTGGGGGGTTTCTAGTTGGAAAAAATGATAAGAAATAGAAAAGTATAATTTGCTAATTTGTTGTAGTTGAATTGGCGGTTATGTATTGTGTGCTTTAATTGACTGTTGTTGTAGTTGGTAAGGCTTCTTTAATTTGCCATTACGAGAAGAAATGAAGTTTTTCTTTTGGACTATAGTGTGTGTGTGTGTGTGCGTGTGTGTGGAGGTTGTTGCTACATTGATTTCAAAAGGAGCTAGATTTTTTCTAAGGACACTACAGTTTTCTTCCAAAAAGAGGGGAATTGTTTAGTACAAAGCACTATGTAATGTACCTAGTACCTTTGACATGTCAGTATCTGCTAGCTAGTTTACTGCCATCTTCTCTTTCTTTTTTTTTTCGAACATGCAGAAGGGCTGCATATACATTAACAGAAGAAAAGAGTTACAACACACAGTCTTGCTAATCTATTATTATCATTTAGTTATGTTTATATTTCCCTTTTCTATACTTTTCACCTTTAGTTAGATAGCAAGTTCAGAAAGAACTGGATGTTACGCTTCATGTACTATTTCTGACAGTTTAGAGACACCAGACAAGGAATTAAGATCCATCATCGGTTCTAATTTATGAGTCCCTCATGGAAATTGTGTTCTTTCCTTGTGATGCCTGCTGCATGTGAATGAATTTCTCAAGTGCTAAGTTCTTGAATCCAATGGTTATGGATGGTTTGCATTTTGATGGGAAATTGTTTCTTTCCATCCTAGTTGGAAAATAGCCATGGGAAAGGGAATAGAAATTTCTGTACATGTGTATGTGAACCTTATGTCCTGGTTGTTGAAACCCACGGCTGTGAAGCCTTGAAAGCTTCATTAGTTTGCCATTTCCAGTAAAAATGAACTGTTGCTTTCAGACTGTCGAGAGACATCTTAATTCAGTATGTCTGGTAGAAGAGATATTATTGTTGCTACATTGCTTTCAGAAGGAGCTAGAAGTTTCTTCCTTTGTAATTTTCTATGCTTAATATAAAACACTATTTACCTTTGACATGAAAATGTGTTATTCCTAGTATATACTGTTTTATACAGTTTACAGAGACCAGAGAGCAATTAAGATTTGTCATAGGTTCCAGTTTATGAAGCCCTTTTTGGAAATCGCGCTCTTTACCTTGTGATGTCTCCTTCGTATGGAGTAATTGTTTAATCCATGGCTGTGGCCTGTGTTTTGTGTAGTTTGATTGTCTGTTCTGGTAGACTGGTAATTGTTTCATGGGTTCATGCTATTCCAAGTGGACATGAAGATGCTTCTGGACTGTTGAAAGAGGGCTTAGATTAGCAATCATTATTGTACTATAGGAGCACTGTCTTTTTTCAGAAGGAATTAAATGTTAAGAAATGGCTACAATATTTTCCCTAGAGAAGAGGGGATGTTGCTATGTAGTTTCTAAACTGCAAAGAATTGTGAAGAAAAAAAAAGGCATAATTGGCTTCAAACATTCCTGTAGATATGTCTTTTTTTCCCTTCCTAAACAAGAAGAACTGTGCATCATTGCATTAACAAAAGAGTTACTTCTAGTTTGTTAGATTGCATTAGCGCTGTTTACAAATTGGAACTCCAACATAGCATAGCTGTTTATTTTGTGTTGTGTAGATGTAATTTCAGCTGCTCTGGAGCTATTTCACAATTATTATTCGGTATTGTTTCTAGTTTCTTATTGTTCAGAGAATTGCAAGAATGTGTGATTTATATTAATAGAAGAAGACAGTTAAACACACAGGCAAGCTAGTTTATTATTATCATTTGGTTATGTTTATAGTTCCCTTTTCTATACTTCTGAGCTTTTAGTTTGATAGCAAGTTCAGAAAGGACTTGATGTCACACTTCATGTACTATTTGAGACTGTTTAGACAGACCCATGAAGGAACCAAGATCCATCATTGGTTCAAATTTGAGTCCCTTGTGGAAATTGTGTTCTTTCCCTTGTGATGTGTGCTGCATGTGAATGAATTTGTGAAGTTAGTTGAATCAAATGGTTATGGATTGTTTGCATTAGTTATCTGACATGGTTGTTGGCTGAAATCTTCACTAGTATGCATTTTTATGGGAAATGGTTTCTTTCCATCCTAGCTGGAAAATAACCATGAGAAAGGGAATAGAAGTTTCTGTGCATGTGTATGTGAACCTATATGCTGTTCTCAATCTCCTGTGGGTTTGCTTTAATTGCCCACTATTGTAGTTGGTTTGCTTTAATTGTCCGCTATTGTAGTTGGTGAAGCCTTGAAGGCTTCATTAGTTTGTCATTTCGGAAAAAAAGAATTATTGCTTTCAGACTGTCGAGCGATCTTAATTCAGTATGTGTGGCACAAGAGATGCTATCGTTGCTACATTGCTTTCAAAGTAGCAAGAATTTTCTTCCTTTGTAATTTTCTTTGCTAGTATAAAACACTAAGTACCTTTGACATGAAAATGTCTATTTTTGTCCAGTTATATTACTAGTATTATCACTTGGTAATGTTTGTGCTTCCTAATAACTCCCCTCTATACTTCTCAACTTTTTGAGTGCATGGCAAGTTCATGAAGAACTTGATGCCATGTTTCATGTACCATCTTATACAGTTTAGATAGACCAGACAAGCAATTAAGATTTGTCGTAGGTTCTAGTTTATGAATCCCTTTTGGAAATCACGCTCTTTACCTTGTGATGCTTGATTCATGTGGATAGCTGTAACAGTTTAATCCCATGGTTGTGGCCTATGGATTTTGTTTTGAGCATCTGTTCTCGTAGACTGGTTGTTTGATGGGTTCATTGCCATTTCTGAGTGGACATGAAGATGCTCCCAGACAGTTGAAAGAGGGCTTAGATGAGCAATCATTATTATTGTATTATAGGAGCATTATCTTTTTTTTGAGAAGGAATTAAATGTTAAGAAATGGCTACAATATTTTCCCTAGAGAAGAGGGGATATTGCTAGGTATTTCTAAAACTGCAAACAATTGTGAAGGAAAAAAAGGCATAATTGGCTTCAAACCTTCCTGTCGATGTCTTTTTTTTTTTTTTTTCTTCACAAAACAAGGAGAACTGTGTATGATTGATTGCATTAAGAAAAGAGTTACTTCTAGTTTGTTAGATTACATATGGACCCTTTAAAGAGTGAAACTACAACACAGCCTAGGCATCTATTTCTAGCTGTGTACATGTCTTCGAGATTGTAATTTCATCTGCTCTGGAGCTATTTCACCATTATTGCGTGGTATTGTTTCTAGTTCCTTATCAGTTCCTTCACAGAGATTGGAAGAATTTGTGATTTATATTAATTAATTCAATGCGGACTTTTAAGAGGTTTGTATGTAGCTTTGTATTTTGATATTCAGAATCAGCAGTGGATACGATCCTTGGGTTCATATCTGAATTAAGACTGCTACATTTTCCTTCTATGTGAGTTTTGGTTGGTTCCTTTATACATTCTTAAGGCCTTACCAGTTGAACTAAGCATAAGCATTGGTTGGCATGTACAGTTATTGCAAAGTGAACTTAACTGTATGTGAATGCAGGTGTTCTCCCCATTCAATAAAAAAATAGCATTAATCAAGAAGTTGGTCAGGTACTGAGCGAATTCTAGTGCACCCAAGACCGAATCTATTTGGCTAGCACACAAGGAAGTAAATTGAAGATTCCTAAGCATTGAAGAGTTCCAAAATCGAGATTGTTCAGAAGAAAGAAGGAACTCTGATTAGATTGCAAGACATCTGATTGCTTTTTATTTTCAAGCTGGTCTCCGATTCCAGCAGTACGAAACTTAGTTCAGAACAAGAATACCACTGTTTGAACATTACGCAATACAAAATTAAATGGTTAGCGTTTAAATTTTACCACCCTCAGCTAGATGTCAATGTCGTCTGTTGCAACAGTTTTGAACTGAGGAAACAAAAATGAAAATATGAAGCACACAGTGAAAATTCATGTGTTCCAACTATAGCAGCTTCTGTCAGCACAATTTAGGTAAATGCCTATCAACTTTCACTTACCGAAAATTTTAGTCAAGCTGTGCTGTGTAATAACGATCAGTAACCAGCATTGAGTCTGGCAACTCATACTACAAAACGGAATGGATTGAATTGTTTCTGTTACAGTTACACAGCAAAGAGTCTTTTTAAAACGGTTTTGTTATCACCAGCAAGATGCTGCTAGCAGCCAGAAGTCAGGTTTACTGACGGCAAGGCAATCCTCACAGGGCATTGCTGAATGAGCAGGATTGGAGCAGACATGCGATAAGCTAGAGCAGTCCAAGGTATTGGAAGCTTGGTTTGGCTAGGGAATCCGCAGTGGTGTTAAGGCTCCTGTTAATTTTGAAGATGTTGATTCGGCGCCGACCTGCATAATTTGCAAATAGCTGGGTGAAAAGTTTCATTTTCCAGTGCGGGGGATTAGCTTGACCTGTAGCTTTGAGGAACTACACTAGCTGCTGGCAATCTAACATATTGGTACGGCTCTACTCCCTCCGTTCTAAATTATAAGTCTCTTTGACTCTTTTTTGGCTCATCTATTTAGTTATACTAGGGGAATTCCCCGCGCGTTGCTGCGGGAATTTAGAAATAATGCAATGGTCATAAGAAATGGTTTCATCTTATCATCTCTTCTCAACAGGGACATGAACCTAATAGAGAGAGTACAAATATCATTGGTTTGGGTGTACACGAATATTTATTTAGACCACATTGACGGGCTATTTGAACTGAAGTATTTCAATTGTAACATTGAGCAGAAACTAACATTTATTTAGACAACGCGCGTTGCTGCGGGCATAGAGGAATAAACGGGTTAAAATATTGTGAGAAGACGCTTGGGAATAATACCATCAAACAACACTATGATGCGCTTTGTCATGTGATTTGAAAGATAAATTTATAGATAAACATAATAGTATGAATATGACAAAAACTTTTTTTGAGGGAATAATATGACAAAAACTTATTACAATTTAATTAAAGAATAGATTGGGAATTGATATTGATGCGATGATTGCTACTTCCAAGAGGCATGGCAACATTACGGATGGTTAAGCTCATGTATATGCTTGTGACAGGCTAAATGGCTAATGAAAACGGTTGGTACTACTTTGGAGAACAAATTAATTAGAGTAGTTGTCATACGTAATAGAAAATGGCAGTAACTTCATGTGCCCATGCGTGGCGGTGGCGTTCTGCTAGCGGCGAGCGGGTGCAGTGACTCCGGCGGTCCGGCGGCGTGAGGCATTGGGCAGTGGTGGCGACGGCGTTCGTGGCGGGCGCGGTGGCATGGGCGTGGGCGACGGGCCTCGTCGTGGCCGGCCGCAGCCACAGGGCGTGGCGTCCTAGCGGCGCTCCGGGCGAGCACGGCTTCGGCAGCGCGGCATGGCATCATCGTTCGGGCCAGCGTGGCTTGGCGGACGCCTTGCTGGTCCTTGTCAAATCGTCGTGGAGCGAGGCGAGCAGAGCAGAGCCGCGAACTCGAGCAGCGGCCAGCATGGGCTTCGGTGAGATGGATGGACTTGGGGCGTGCGCACGGCTTGTGGCTCGACGTCGGGCTTCGACACGACCATGGCCTCGGTAGCGACGCGGCGAGCACCACGGTCTGGCCGGAGCGTAGGGAGGCGAGGAGGAGCGAGGCAGCGCGGTGGTGTGGGTAGTCCGCAGTCATGGCTATAAGTAGACCGCTCACGCTCAATTGATGCTCGGTGGAGGGCGCTTCAAATCATGCATGCATAATGGCTTCTGACGTTTCAAAAGAGGATGCACATGCGATGGACGGATGGTTAGTGGAGAAGATGTACGCCAACCGTTTCAATTTCAGTTTCCACTACCAGAACCAATCATAGACCAGAGAATTCCTTAAGGGATAGATAGTGGGGAGCTCCTATAGGAGTTTTAGATATTTAGAAAAGCAACATAATTTGGAATGGAGGGAGTAGTTGAGAAGGTCACATATCATAGCTGCGAGAGCAACTGATGCAGCCTCTGACATGAGTACCGAATGGTTCCTATCATGGGTGCTTTGATGAAAATGGTCTGGGCTCTAGTTGGTCCCCATGTATAGTCATTTGGAGAGCTTTCTTCCGTTTCCAATATGGCTGAGCTCTTCGGTCCCTGTTCTCCTGATTGACACTCTCCGACTCTAGTGATCCCCCCTCTCTCTTAGAGGCTTGCAAGTCTACCGACTCCTTGGTTCGTGACGAAACATGTGTAACTAGTGCATATTCCTTCACCGGTGAGAAGATAGTAGAGCAAGCCATTGCAACGCCATTGGACGCCCCCACTGTAATGGTTGCGACGTTGCTAGATGTTGTCACCCCCGTGTTGAGGATTTTGTTCTAGTGGACAAGATTATGGAGAACCATCGAAGACGCCCATGCATTCTAAGGGAACATCTTCTTTGTCCCCCAAGATGATGGAGAATCCACCGATGAAGGGAACATCTTCTTTGTCTGCCACAACTAGGATGGAGCAGGACATTGCAAGTCCTCCTTTTCACCATCTTCACCACCATCCCTGACAACAAGACGACGACGTAAGTCCTACAACAGGTCTTCGCTTTGCCGAAGTGTTCGTCTTGCATGACGCAATGTGTTAGACGATTTGGGCATTGTTGGGAAGGATGGAAAGCTTGATGGCGACACAATGCAAGACGTTGTAGACTGTTTGAAGGAATTTCTAAGCTCCTCAAATCGTTGATGGGTTTAAAGGGTCTTGCCTGATGGGTTTAAAGGGTCTTGCCTTCCTCGAAGCTTGTGGCGGAGGTCTCTTTGCCTCTTTGTAATGTGTTGTAGGGGTTTGTTGTTGTGGTGGTTGACTGTTTGTTCTCAATGTCATTAGCTTTGTTGGTAGTCATAGTGTCTTCGTTTGTGTCTTGTTGTCCTCTCGTGGTTGTTGTTGTTGTTTTTGCGTTGTCTGTTGTTTTTAGTTGTGCTTTCAAAGTAAGTTTATCTTCTTTTTTAATATAACAGGCAACTCGCCTGCCTTGGTTTGTTTTTTTAAAAAGATAGTCTGGGCCGGCTGTACCTACGGATTAACAAAAAAAATATTCTAAGTCGGGCGGCAAGGCAGGGTTGTCAGGAATGGTTTAAGCGTCGACGTAACACCTCACTCTGTATTATTAGCCTTGCTCTAACTTACTGCCGCTGCCCCCCCCTTACTTCTGTTTTGTGTGATTGCGTCGCTTCTAGTTAATTCTCCGTGTGGTTAGCAGATTGCGACAGACAACGGATTCATCAAGGCTTCGAGTAAATGTCATCCCGTCAGCCGGCGTGGCCTCACCGGTGTGAAACAGCACCGGCGGAGCTAGATGGAGGCTAAACTGGGCCGTGGCCCCCCCTTGCCTTGCATCTGTGTCCAAGGAGCCCATGTAATCTTCAGCCCATTAGCGCTGCCATTAGCCCAAATCCACCTACGATGAGGACATCAGAGGAGCAGCTGCCTTCGTTCAATCGTTCATCATCACTTTAGTTGAATTAGAACAAAGGCAAGATGAAGAACAAGTGCAAGCACATGAAACTGAACCTGTTGTATTTCGAGGAATTGAATTTTGAATTCCTACAGCGAGATCCAAGGTTACGTCCACAAATTTGGGAGTATCCAAGTAACCAGCAAGATGAAGTACAACGGGCATACCTGAAGCTAGGTCCTATGCAGCCCAAACTGAAGAAGTATAAGGGTTTTGGACCATCAACGTCGTTTCCAGTACAATTGGTTTAGTGAATTTCCATCTTGGTTGGAGTACCTATGTACTCATGGATTTAACTAGTGATCCCCCTGTCAAATTGGGCCAACTAGAGCAGCTGAGGATTAGGATTAGGAATTACCAGCGAGCGCGAGTTTGCAAATGCAACTGTCCAAGAGAGCCACACGCTAGACGCATATGCTAACTTTTGTTCCCTCAATCACACAAAATGTTTTTTCGTCTTTTGTATTAAGATGATAAATGTTGAAAGTTACAACGAGCAAGGTATGGTAATTCATATGTGCAGCTTTCTCTTGTTTGTATTCCTCAATGAAATACTTATATTATCTGTATATGTTAATATGTTTATATATACATTAAAATATGGTCATGGTACCCATATTTGTATGGCTAGCTAGTAGTAGCTAGTAGCCCCTTTGCTATTTTGCTGGTACCGCCACTGCTCGTTCCCTCGTGCCCCGCAGCATGTCCCGCATGCCCGCCGACGACCCACTAACGGTCATCATTCTAGAAATCAGGCACTATCCATTCTTCTTAGTTTCACATTTGTTATTCCAGTTTACTTCAAATGGGTGGCCACCTCTTGGTGGATATTGGAGAAGGGAGCTCGATGTTGCGTCGTCGTTTCTCGAGGAGGCATCCAAAGTGGGCCTTAAGCTGGTCCATGCCGCCGCTTGATTGGTGGTGGGCAAAACATCCCCACCCAGAGACGACAAGGGCAGAGGCGAAACAGGGGCTGTGCCCCCCCCCAAAACGCCCCTATTTTTGGATCACTTACCGTCTGTTTTAGTTGGGGGTTGGGTGGGTTGGAGTGGCTCCAAACCCTGTTTTGGGAACGGCTCCAACCCGTCTTTTGTTTGGTTCGTTTTTTTTTTTCAAGATGGGTTCACTCCAACATTTGTTTGGTTGAAGGAATCAAAAATCAAGATGGAATGCAAAATAACACTGTTAGTGAGGGCAATTTTGCATCGAGGAATCCTGAAGATCTCGAAAAACTAACTAAGCCCATATGAGTAAATTCTTATCTCTCGCGATTTTACAAAGTGAACACACAACTGATTTTTATTTGCATCTAAAACCTTCTTTGACCGCTCCGTCGTGGGACGGCGCTGGTCTCGGCCGCCGGGAGCTCCGCCGCCGTCGCCGCCGCCCCAGGGAGTTCCGCCCGCCCGGGAGCTCCGCCGTGGAGCGCCGCCGCCGAGCTCCGCCGTGGAGCGCCGCCGGGATGCGCCTTGCGGCCACGGGACGAGCGCCGGGAGCACCGACGAGCTTCGCGCGGCCTCGGGGGCGAGCCCCGCCGAGCCGGAGCGCCGCGGCCGGGAGCTCCGCCGTGGAGATGCGCGCGCGCCCTTGGTAACAAGCGCGGACGGAGAAGACGGAGTGGGTGACGAGCACGGGCCGACGTAAGCCAACCCGGCCGGAGCTGCTCCGTTCGCGAGATTTTGAGGGAGCGTTCCAACCCGCATCTGAGAGGAATATTTCCTCTGGAGCCAACCCATCCCTCTTCATCTCCATCAAACAGCTACGGGAGCGGGTTTGCTCCATCCCAACCCATCTCAACCCACAACCAAACAGACGGTTAGCGGTCCAGGCAGGTAGGAAGCATAAACGTCGCATAGATCATCGTAGACTCACCACCCATCGCTTCCCGTGACTTCTGTTTTGTGTGGTTGCGTGTTGCGTCCCTTTCAGTTAATTTCCGTGCGGTTAGTAGACTGTGATAGATAGCGGAGTCATCTAGGCTTCGGGTAAAGGCCAAACACCATCCTGTCAGTCGGCACGGCCTCTTGCTCGCGGCCATGCCATGCGCCCTCGCCGATGTGAAACCGCCAAACCAACTTTTTACTTGTTCAGTTGTTTGTATTCCAAAATGAAATACTTATATTATGTGTATATATATGTTAATATGTATATATATATATACATTAAAATATGGTCATGGTACCCATATTTATATGGCCGGCTGGGCCCCTTTTGCCATTTTAATTTGCTGGTTCCGCCACTGCAATGGACCAACAAAAATTCCCAATGAACCAGATCAGTTGGCAAAGAAATTACACGAAATTCCTCACATTTGCCCAGAATTAAGACAGCCAATAGTAATCGCTTGCCATCTTCAGATGTACATGTACTACTAGGTACAGTAGCTTGGTCGTGTGATCTTGACGGACAGGGACAGTGCATGGTGCACACGTTTCAATTAATCCTGCAGCATCCTCTGCTTGAGCATCTCGGCGCGCAGGTCGGCGGCGTCCACCTCCTTGGTGCCCGGTCACCGGGCGGTAGTAACCGGTCTCTGGGTCCGGCTCCCAGAACGCCGTCTTCTCCTCCGTCGTGGTCGCCATGGCGCTGGCGATGTCCTTGGCCACCGTGCCCAGCTTCACGGCCTTCTCCTCCACCTTCTTCACCGACTCCTCCGCCACCGTTATCGCTGCCGAGACTCCCCTCCTGGATACATAGCTGGACGCAACACGTGCCATCCGATCGCAATCCGACGACGTTAGCTAGGTTCAGCTCGATCTAGCCTTCTCTCTCGATCTTCAGGGGAGGAATGAAGCCTACGACGACCAAGCACACTAATACGCTTTTACTCCTATTATTATATAGACGAAAACAAAAAAATAAATGGTAAAACCTAATAATGAGCAATGGCAACGAGAGGTTGTTAGAACTTGTCGGAAGGCACGTTTTCTCACATGCATTAGCGGGATTCTATGTGTAGACACACCGATATGGTTTCTGTTTTTAGTTTTTTTAGGTTTTTTTTAGGAAATTCTGTTTTGTTTTTTTTTTTTTTTGGTAGGAAGACAATGATGATGACATTTAGCCGCATTTATTTTGTGGGAACGGGCCTTCAACTTAGATGGGCTTTTCCAAATATTAAAGGCGAGGTGCTTTGCATTTCATTTCGTGAAAACTGAATTTTAACTCCAGAAATTGAGACCGCTTCCAAGCCGTACCGCCACATCGCCCCGAGAGTTCTTTGGCGTCTGGATCTTCGAACGTGTGGCCACTATCGTTCAGAACAAATTCAAGTAGAAGTGGCTTCTCTTGCTTCCATTTGCCTTCTCCAGCCTTTCCTTAGCTTCGCAACGACTTCTCCAACTTCTCGTTTGAATCCAGGTAAACAAATATAAACTCTGGCTTCTATTCATATTCCAGATTCTTCTCTTCCTCTCCTCTTTCTCTATGTTGCTCTCTCCCCGTCTCTCCTCTGACGCAGACACGGCGATGACGGCTGGCGCCAACAGGCTTCAGCGCCCGGTGGCGCTCGCCCTCGCCCTCCTCCCCTCCCCCTTGTGCCATGACAGCGTTGTCGGCTCTTCGCGAGGTGCCTACGAGGCAATATTATTATCCTATTACTGAACATCAACATTGTATCGTCTCAAACCAAATTCTTTTATTTTGATAGAAATAAACAATGTCATATTTGTCTAGAAGATGGTGTCGTTTCAAAATAACAGTCCATCAAATGTTCCATGCAAATTCAGAAAAGATTAAGAATTTTGTTGACACCCGAAATTATTCGGAGAACATAATGGACACATCATCATGTTTCTGTTATCGAGACGGAAAGAGAGCATACTAAGATCATCAAATTTGGCGCTTGTGCAAGGAAAACCACCTTTTGGGTGTTGGACCAACTAGGGTCGTCTTAGCCGACTTGACCAACTTCCTCAAATGTAACCATTGCATTCCACACTCGTTGAGTTGATTGAAAAACATTTAAGGTTTGCCCCTTCTAGAGTCCAGATGGATTACTTATGATTTTCGAAAGATTTTCATTTGGAATTTCTTACGCCCCCTCGCTGTTTCCAACCCACAAACATCGTAACCAGCCTAATGAAGTTGATTAAGCTGACTTGGGTATCGGATAAGCCGACTTGTGCCTGTTTTTCGAACCGGATTGGCTTCTAAGATAGTAGTTTTGAACCAATTTAGACATGAGAAATTTGGAGTTAGCAAGTTGGTGATGTTTCTTATTGGGATAGACCACCCCCCTCTATAAACTACAAGAGGATCATGGCCAATTGAGGACCTAACATCCAATCATCAAACAAACCAATCTACTACTTCCTCCATTCCAAATTATAAGTCATTTTGATTTTTATTTTATCAAAAAAAGTCAAAGCGACTTATAATTTGGAACGGAGGAAGTACCTCTCATTTACCCTCTTTTCCATGTTGTTCATTCCTTATCCGACTACCCAACATTGCGCCCTAAGCTTGTCGGCTGATCTAGGACAACCTGACGACATCGTTGCCCTGACGGGTCCCTCCCGGGTGAGGGCTTCGTGTTTTTTTTATTATTTTTTGCTAGTTTGCCTAGCTAAAAACTAGCCGCTTTGTTATGCAAGCACGTTGGTTATCCTTCTATGGTTTGCTTATAGACCTTTTCGTACTTCTTCATGAAAGAGTGATCCTCGCTGCATACGTTATTTGGTCCGTGGCGGCCCAGGCGTCAATAACCTTTGCCTGGTAAGTGATTCGACATCAACAAGTTTATTTCTCAAAAATATTATGTTGCTACAAATGAATTTACTATAAAGGAAATTTCTTTTGATGAGAACATGCGTGCTTTTACGTACATGTCGCCTCGATCTCTAGCTAGTCTCTAGTAGGGTACAATCTTCTTGTTAGTACGTGTATGTCACTATAGTCAAAAGCAAAAAAGGTAAATGGAATCACCGTACTCCCTTCGTCCCAAAAAGTGTGCCGTTTTTAGGCTTTTCAAACATCTCGTTTGACCATTCGTCTTATTAAAATTTTTTGTAGAAATATTATTTATTTTGGTATGACTTATTCTATCACTAGAGATACTTTAACAATAATTTATTTATTTTTCTAATTTGCATAAATTTTTTGAATAAGATGAATAGTTAAACACGAAATTTGAAAAATCTAAAACGACACTCTTTTTTTGACGGAGAGAGTAGGTGCTAACTGCTAGATAACAAAAACACTCATATCGTTTACTCTTTGACTTGACTAAGAGTGCTAGCTAGCTCTAGCTACAGTAGAGTAACAGCTGTCCACTGCTCTCTTAGACTATTCGACGCGCACACTGAATACACATGATCTTCAGTCCATCAAAAGCAGCCGATTACACTATTCAACGCGCACATTGAATACACATGCTCGCTTGCTTAATAAAGCAGTAGAGGGGATCACCTCCTCCCTTATTTCTCCAAAAAAATTCAAGAACTGATGAAATGCATTATAGAACTACGTGTTGTAAATTAGGAGTTTGCAAAATAAATTAATAGACCTGTGTCCCAGCATTATTTCGTTTTTTTTTTTTTTTTTTGAGAAAAAGCATTGTTTCGTCTCTTACTCTCATCATATTTCTTTCCCAAAAAAAAAAATATGACATGCAGAAATAGTGTAAGCATTTATTTAATTGACAACGAAATGTTTTCAATGTAAAGTAAAGTTTTTCAAACATATCTTGTGTGTAGAACCACTACTAGAAACGACATCGTTGCCTAGTGCCTGTGACACTAGGTAAGGCCCCGATTACACTAGGCAAACAATTAAGCCTAGTGCTACATTAGGCAAGGCAAACAGCGCTGGGCAAAAAATGAGTAGGCAAAGGTGTGCTTTGCCTAGTGTCGCTATCGGGCTCTAGGCAAAAGCATTTGCCTAGTGTAATTTTGATACTAGGCACAAAAAATGACCATGACGGTGTTGGCGCGCGGCTGTAACCGTAGGATTTGCCTAGTTCCATAGGCTCGGCACTAGGTAAACCCATTTACTTTGCCTAGTGCCCCTGCGAGCGGCACTAGGCAGCGATTCCATCTCCGGTAGTGAACCCTTCTTCGACTTGTTTCTTTGCATCTAACTTGGTTCAATCTTGTGTCTTGAACTTTTTGCATGTCTTGGAGGTCTTCTTTATTGTTTTTAATGTCTTGCTTGAGAGTTGATCACCCGGATCATACCGTTGCATCCTTTGAACTATATCAAAAAACAATAGCAAATAATCTTTATGTTGTTCATCAAACATAAAAATCCAAACTAAATGGTCGCCCATAGGTTTGCCATAATGAATGTACGTAAGATAGGCCACCGCGACTTGAGTGTTGCAGCCTCTCAACTCAAGTTGCCTATGCCTTAGGCTCTGCAAGCTGTACTTGGAGGTTCTTGATAAGCTGCCTCCTCTCTGCCCAATGAATGCACTTACTAATCGTTGTGTGATGCATGTATCGATCCGATCCGTTTGAAATCATATCCAGACAACTAGTGATGAGTGCACATGTGTGGTTTGTCAGTGCGTGATGTAGGCTGTAGCTAGACTAGATGCATGCACGCTCGCTCGTTGTGACGGCCTAGTGCATCTATCATAAATAATCTGCTTCGAATCCGTGTTGAATAAATCCAGCTAGCCATCAAGCTTGATGTTTACTTTCAAAGTCTTGCAAGTAAAAATTCTCTTAAGTGCGTGTATGACGCGTCGAGAGAGGAAGCTAATTTCTTGCGACACAAGGTTAGGAAAAGTGCATAAATAAATGCATCTCTTTACAAAATGTCTCAAAGTAGGATAGGAGGTGCATGATGATACATGCAATGTATATAGCACTCATAATAAAATACAAACCTAAACTAAGGCAGTAGGATAGAACAGAGATAGCAACACCTTTGACTCCAGATAACAGTTAACGTTGAAGAGCAATCATGGAGCCCCAACGGCGAAGTGGCCCTTGAGGAACTTCATGCACACCTCCTTGAGCCTGCTGCAGCCATGCTTGTCTGCCAGTTCCAGGCCGTACGTGCATCATTCACGTAGGTACCCATGATGTCGCCGCAGATCAACTTGAGCCTCTCCATGGCATACCGATCTGCTGCGACAAGCAAACCCTGGGCCATCACGAACATGTCCTCGTCACGTACCTCAGGTAGAGCATCAGTGTAGATGAAGTGGAGCAAAGCCTCAAACACCCTCGGTTCCATGTCATTGACACGCACACGACGATCAGCATTCCCCTTCCCAGCGGGGGCAAAGAACTCGGCCATGAAGGCCGTGCACCGAGTGGCCAGCACACACTTGTGTGCTTCAAACAGATCGCCGCTGACCTCAAAGGTCACGTCACCACTGACTCTGATTTGCCCTTGAAGATTGCCGCCGATGCGGCGCAGGTTTGGCATCATCGTGATCCTCTTCTTTACAACTGCAATATCACACCTGATCTGGATGCCGTCATGGAGAAGAGGCCAGGTCTCATGCTCCATCATAGCAAGGAAACCACAGACATATACTTTGCTACTTTTTGAGAAGTTACTGAAATCTTGGGTCGACGAAATTACCTGCCCACCATCGGTGAGCAGGGCTATCTCGAATAGAACCTTCACAGCTTCATCGTCACTGCCAGGGTTATCGAGGAATAGTTTGACACTAACACTATCGTCTTTGTAATAATAGTCTTCTCCGCACGGGTGGAAAACGAAGTACCATCTGTGCCCTCCGACACGGAACATGCTCGACTCGATGGACTCTCCGATGACAAGTCCTCTCCGTGTTTTGGAGTATTCGTCGATCGTCAGGACGTGCGATCCAGCCATGGTTTCGGTGCCCAGATCCATCTTTGTTGGAAATCACTCACTAATTATGGGAATCGCTCCCTCACTCCGTGTTTATCACAAACACTCACAAACTCTCATGGATGAACACATAGGAACCATAAAAAAATAGAGACACATTTGTTGATGCAAGCCACACCACTCCCGTCATTTTTCCATTCATTTATAGATTTACAATTACATACATGCAAAAAATAACAAATGACTAATTTCACATAGCCGTGAATGCTTCATGCAAGACTTGCCTCTTCTCACAAGCCAATAATAGCCTAGCATCACATCTCGTGACTCCTCCATGCATCACGCATTTAACGTTGATCAATTCTCTTGGCTTTGTTGAGCTTTCCTCACCTACAATTATGCTCCTTCTCGTAGCAACACATGCAGGACCGTTTCACACGGCTACACCCGCATCACACGGCACATCAACATCTTAGCCATGAACGACCAACACTTATTTTCTAAATGCAAATACTAATGTAAACGTGCAATTATAAAATGACAAGATTAAACACTAACAATCTTCTCTATGCGCAAATCACATCTGACATGGAAAGAGTCATCATTCAGGAGCGATACCAACTCCTTTGTTTTGATGAGTTCAGTGCCCGGTACCAAAACCCTGTCGTCGTTTGCCAAGGTGATCCATTTGGTTCCATGTCCAATTAGTCTCTGGAAACAGCCGTCCCTGGACGCCTTCATCAGGGTGAAGCCGCATTTTGCCCTGACTATGTCTAGAGGGTGATCGTCCTCCTTCTATCTGCGCAGGTAGAGGGTTACCCAACCAGCGCTCGCCTCATCGTCACCACAAGCAGTGACGAAGCCTGAAAAAATTTTAGGTGGGGCTGAAACAAAGGAGATGTTAATTTGCATGAAGATTTAATGGTGATTTTTTGTTTTTGCTACAATAATTAACCTTGATTATCGGATTTTAGGAGGGGCTAGAGCCCCACCAGCCCTAGTGTCGGCTCCGTCCATGACCACAAGGGTAGCACTCGATGTACCAGCTGTGCCCTCCAACCCGAATATACCGGATTTGATGCCGAGATCCTTGGTTGCCAAGAAGCCCTCGATTGAAGATGTGCGACCCAAAGATCGTCTGGCTGGTGGTGCTTCGCCCGTGCCGCCGCCGCTGACGACGACATCGGTGGTGCCAGGCGCAGCTTGGGAGGTGGCCATAGGTTGCAAATAGGGCTTGTGCTCTAGCAATGGCGGCGAGGTGATGCGATGTGGAGACGACGAGGAAAAGGCCGGGTTTTATGGATCTTGATTGATTTATCATATCGCTGACTCCGATAATCCGATTTAGTGGTGGGGTTGTTGGGAAGAAGAGACGACGCTTGTTACGGTAGGCTGAGACATTACGCCAATTAAAGTTTCATTCTGTGAAAAAGATCGGTCTAAAAGATAGATTTCCTTCTCTGAAAAAAAGGTACTCACGCATCAAAAAAAAAAAAAAATTTCCTTCTCTGAAAAATATATGGCAACGGGCGGCGGCGCAGCAACGCAGCACGACGTCCCCATGACGGCCATGGTGAAGAAGGTCATCCCGGCCGGTAGACCTCAGAACGGCGGGCCGGTACTACGGCGTCCTGTGTACTTACGCGCGCGCCGCCGCCATGTCTTTCGTGGTCCATCGATCGTGGCGCCGTCGACTTCCTCACCAAGGTCAGCCGAGTCGTGTACTCGTTTCGTCATTCATGGTTTCTTGTAGAATGGACTGACGATATATTAATGTGTGTCGTCGTTCATGGTTTTTCAGCGAGAGGAAGCAGTGAACCCAGATCAACCGTTGGGTCGGAGTCGACTTGTGTGTAGAACCCTTCTTCGACTTGTTTCTTTGCATCTAACTTGATTCAATCTTGTGTGATGAACTTTTGCATGTCTTGGTGGTCTTCTTTAAAGTTTTAGATGTCAGGTGTTCATCATAAACCGTTGCCTAAGTCTAAGTCCAATTAAGTCCACTTTTGCATCCTTTGAACTATATCCAAAAACACTAGCAAACAATCTTTATGTCGTTCAACAAACACAAAAAATCCAAACTAAATGGTCGTCCATAGGTTTGCATAATGAGTGTAGGACAGACAGGCCACCGTGATTCGAGTAATTGTTGCAGCCTCTCAACTCAAGTTGCCTATGCCGGCTCTGCAAGCTTTACTTGGAGGTTCTTTTTGACGCAAAGGACTGTGGGGGAGATCCCTACAGTAGGAAATTAAATTAAACAAAGAGTACTTGAGGTTCTTGATCAGCTTCTCTGCCTCCTCATCTGCCCAATCAATGCACTTACTCTAATCGTTGTGATGCATGTATCCATCCGATCCGTTTGAAATCAAATCCATACAACTAGTGATGAGTGCACTACTGATGGAATAGAATGGAAATGGGGTTTTTCCCCGAGTGGAAAAAAAATACAACTAGTGATGAGTGCACGTCTGTGTTTGTGTAAGTGCGTGATGTAGGCGCTGTAGGTTGCGCCCAAAGCTTGTCGGCTGACCTAGGACAATCCGGTGATATCATTGCCCTGACGGGGTCCCTCCCGGGTGAGAGCTTCGGGCTTTTTCTTTTTTGCTAGTTTGCCTAAAAACTAGCCGCTTCGTTATGCAAGCACGGCTTATAAACCTTTTCGTCCTTCACTATAAAAGAGTGATATCCTCTCGGTTGCCTAGTATGTGATTTGACATCAACAAGTTTACTTCTCGAAAATATTATGTTGTTATAAATGAATTTATTATAAAGGAAATTCCTTTTGATGAGAACACGCGTGCTTTACGTACATGTTGTCTCCATCTCTAGCTAGTCACTATTAGGGTACTATCTTCTTGTTAGTACGTGTACTCCTTCCGTCTCAAAAAATAACTCATCATGTTAACTTTAAGATATCATGTTTGATCGCTCGTCTTATTCAAATTTTTTATATAAACATCTTCCATTTTGATGTGACTTAAGAAGACGTTTAGGACACGCGACACGGTCTCCAAAGTGCAACTTTGACTTCTCTTTTCTATAAAAATATTTATTAAAAAATTATATATGTATACTTTTATGAAAATATTTTTCAAGACAAATCTATTGATATGATTTTCACATTTCTAAACTCAACGATTTAAAAGTTATTAATGATTTATGTTCCCAATGTTTGACCCAACCCTTTTCCAAAACGTCTTCCTTTTCAACCATGGAGTAGTACAAAATTTGAATAAGACGACCGGTCAAACATGATGTCTTAAAGTTGATGAATTATTTTGAGACGGAGGGTATATGTCAGTATGGTCAAAGGCAAAGAAGGCAAATGGAATCACCGTAGGTGCTAACAGCTAGATAACAAAAAACACTCATATCGTTTACTCTTTGACTGGACTAAGACTGCTAGCTAGCTCTAGCTACAGTAACAGCTGCATGCCAGCAGGCCTCTGCTCTCTTGGACTATTCAACGCGCAAACTGAATACACATGATCTTCAGTCCATGAAAAGCAGCCGAGGACCACCCGGTTGCTCTTACCAAAAAGAGAGCTGGCAGCTCCGAGTTTCTGCTTCTGCATCGAATACACATCTTCTTGTTTTTCTTGTTTTTCTTTGTTGTTTTTTCTATTTTATCTTTCTTTTGTAAAACTCTATTTGTCTTAATAAAAGCAGTATTGGGGATCACCTCCTCCCTTATTCCCCAAAAAATTCAAGAACTGATGAAATGCATTATAGAACTACGTGTTGTAAATGAGGTGTTTGCAAAATAAATTAATAGACCTGTGTCCCAGCATTATTTTGTCTCTTGCTCTCATCATATTTCTTTCGTAAAAAACAAAATATGACATGCAGCAATAGTGTAAGCATTTGTTGTAATTGACAACAACGAAATGTTTTGAATGTAAAGTAGAGTTTTTCAAACATATTTTGTGTGTAGAACCCTTCTTCCACTTGTTTCTTTGCATCTAACATGGTTCAATCTTGTGTCTTGAACTTTTGCATGTCTTGAAGGTCTTCTTTATTGTTTTTAATGTCTTGGTTGAGATGTTGATCATCCGGATCATACCGTTGCTAAGACTAAGTCCAAGTCCACTTTTACATTCTTTGAACTATATCCAAAAAACACTAGCAAATAATCTTATGACGTTCATCAAACACAAAAATCCAAACTAAATGGTCGTCCATAGGTTTGCATAATGAGTGTACGACAGACAGGCCACCGCGTGATTCGAGTAGTTCACTAGTAACGAAATGATTTTGCGAGCACTGGCACAATCTTTTCCGTGGCGGACACTTTTTTTGCCCGTCACGGAAAATGCCCCGCCACGTCCCGTTTTCTTTTGCGTGGCGGGCGTGTTTTACCCCCACGGAAAATTGATTTTGCGTGGCGGGCACCTTAACGCGTCCGCCACGCAAAAATCAACTATTTTACGCGGGCGGGCGCCAGCGGGGTGTCCGCCACGCAAAATCAATTTTACGTGGCGGCATCCTAAAAGGCCCGTCCACGCCAAGATCCGAGCCCATCGGCCCCAAAGCAAGGCCGGTCGACATAAGATGTATAAATAGCCAGAGTTAGGGTTTGGGAACAAGCCGGCCACTCTCTCCCCTCCCGAGTCTCCCTCCCCCTTCTCACCAAACCCTAAAGTCCCGAGTCTCCCTCCCCTTCTCAAAAAAAAAAAAAAAAAAAAAACTTCGTCTACTCCCACCCGCCCGGCTCCTCCCCACTCTCTCCCGACCTCTTCTCCCTCCCATCCGGCGATGTGGCGAGCCAAGCGAGGCAGCGCCCCCGCAAATGGCGATGTGGTGAGCCCCCTCCTCCGCCGCACCCCCTCATCCTACTCCGCGGCCAAGCGAGGCGGTGGCTGGCCCCGTGGTGGCGAGCCCCTCCCCTCCGGCGGCCATGGGCGGCTGGATCTACGGCGGCGCCCCCCTCCCGATCCGGCGGACAAGTGCGAAGGGCGCTGGATCTGCGGCGGCGCCCCCTCCCACTCGGGCGAACAAGCGTGTGGGGCGCCGGATCGCGGCGGCGCGCCCTCCACTCCGCGGCCATGTGCGAGGTGCGCGCGGCGCGGGCGGGCGGCGGCGGATCCGGGGATCCAAGCCACGCTTCGCGCCGCTCCTCCGCTCCCTCGTCCTTGGTGTCGCCCGGTCTGCGCGCTAGCGGGCGGCGGCGGCGACGGATCGGCCGGGCGCGCGCGGTGGATCCGCGGCGGCAAGCGGCGCCGCGGGCGGCGGCGGATCTCGGCGATGGGCCGGGCGGGCCGGATGGGCTCGGGCGGGCTCGGCGATGGGCTCGGTAGGGCCTGTTCAGGTTTTTTATTTTTTATTTTTTTTTTTTTTAACCGTGACGGCAATGTAATACGCCCGCCACGGAAAACCAACTATTTACCGTGACCTTTCATTGGAGACGGGCCCTTATGCCCGCCACACAAAACAAAAATCGACCGCCACGCAAAAGCATTTATGTACTAGTGGTTGTTACAGCCTCTCAACTCAAGTTGCCTATGCCTTAGGCTCTGCAAGCTGTACTTGGAGGTTCTTGCTAAGCTTCTCTGCCTCCTCTCTGCCCAATGAATGCACTTACTAATCGTTGTGTGATGCATGTATCGATCCGATCCGGTTGAAATCAAATCCAGACAACTAGTGATGAGTGCACGTGTGTGGTTTTGTCAGTGCGTGATGTAGGCTGTAGCTAGACTAGATGCATGCCTCTCGTTGTGACGGCCTAGTGCATCGTATCATAATCTGCTTCCAATCCGTGTTGAATAAATCCAGCTAGCCATCAAGCTTGATGTTTACTTTCAAAGTCTTGCAAGTAAAAATTCTCTTAATTGCGTGTATGACGCGTCGAGCACTGCAGATCCAACAAAAAGACAATAAACGAATCGCTATAGTTGATCGCTGACTGTCAAAAATTGAATGGACTACCAGACCCTGACTTGGACCAAAGAAAGCCGCCACAGAGCCGCCCAGAGCTTCTCACGTGTCCAGTCAGTCCACTCCATAAAACGCACTGCACTACTGGAGTCCGGACGACGCGGCTTCGTCTATCTCTAGCCTTCCTCCGCCCACCCGACGTGCGACGGCACCCAGCCCACTGGCCACTGGCCACCGCCCATCGATGAGGGCTTTCCTCGCTCGGTGGCTCCGATCCTCAGCGTTTCTCTTCGGATCCCACACGAGAGCTCGTCGTCGTCGTCGTCAGAACCATGCTACTCAAGTTCCGGGATCTTGCAAGGTATGTACTCCATTCTGACAACATGACGTACGTAGTTATAGCCCGAAATCCTGACAACAATCGTGTCCATGGCGCCATGCCTGCCAGGTGTTGTTTCATCGGATCGAAACGTGCACCGGCATCCGCCGCCCGGATAAGCGCGGCTCCCACCTCGCCATCAGCGCCATCAGCGCCGCTTCCGTCAGTGTCCATGTCCCTGCCGGACAACGACGATCTCCTCCGCGAGATCCTGCTGCGCCTGCCGCCACTCCCGTCCTCTCCCCGCGCGCGTCGCTCGTGTGCAGGCGCTGGCGACGCGCCTCGTCGCGGACCCTTACTTCCTCCGCCGCTTTCGCCAGCACCACCACCACCACCGGTCGCCGCCTCCGCTGCTCGGCTACTTCTTCTGCGACCCAAACGGGCCCGTCTTCGCCCCGATGCTGGCGCCGCCTGACTGCATCCCACCCGAGCGCTTCTCCCTGCCGCGGCAGCAGCCAGATGGGGACCGGCTCTTCTTCCTCGGCTGCCGCCACGGCCTCGCCCTCCTCATCAACCGCCGACGCCTCGAGGCCGTCGTGTGGGATCCCGTCTCCGGATGCCGGGCTACCGTGGCCTATCCACCGGAGTTCACCACTGACAACGGGGCGCACTGCTGCCGTGGCACGGTGCTCGCCACTGCCGATGATGTTGGCGCTGGCGATGGGCACCTGGTGAGGCCATTCAAGGTCATTTTGATACGCACAGACGTAAACCATGGCCAAATGCGTGTGATCATGTGTGTCTACGTCTCCGAGACCGGAAAATGGGGACACACCATCTCCACCATGATTCCATCCATGTTTGTGTGGAACCTGCCCAATGTCTTGGTTGGCACCGCGCTCTGCGGGTTTCTCCAGTTGCCAAACGGCATCCTTGAATACGATCTGGAGAGGCACAGTCTGGGCGTAATCCAGACGCCAAAGACCCTCGATTCCATCGACACATCGCAGTTCCAGGTTGTGAGGACACAGGATGGGGAGCTGGGACTTGCGATTTTGTCCGAGCTGAGCTTGGAGTTGTGGGGGAGGAGGAAGGCCTGCAGCTCGTCGGATCGTGTTGTCGGATGGGTTCTTCAGAAAACTATTCAGCTGGACAAACTCCTTTCGCTACCACGTATGAATAAGAATATGATGGAGAGCGATCTGTCAGCAGGGATACTGGCGTTCGATGAGGACAACAATGCAATTCATGTATCCACATCTACGGGCGCCTTCGCGATCCAGCTTGACTCCATGCAGTTCACGGAGCTTGTGAACGTCAAACGGACTGGTTCCTACCATTTCTGTCATCCCTACGCAGGTTTCTATACTACAGGTGCACCTCGTCTTTCAACTGCATAAGTAACAATTATTGCAACAACTTTTGGTATAGTCATTATTGTTCAGGTGCTTAATTGAACTGATTGTCTATTATGTTTTGGGGTTGTGTATGCAAATTTTCAATGTGTCTATATGTTTCTGCATCCCCTCTCTAATTTAAAGACTTATAACTAGTTTTACAAAATAGCTAAGTTGTTGGGGAAACAGTGCAATTTTTTTTGTAAATCTAGAGTAGGGTTGCCGACTCATAGGGACCGAAACGTAATACAAACATTTGTAAATGTCGTATTTCACAGCCGGTTCATAGCAAGAATCAGGAGGAATAAGCATTTTCACTCACACTGGGTGTGGGTGTCATAACTCTATTTGCTGTCAGGTCAGCACATAAATTGATTCTGAAGGGAGGCTCACCGCTGACATCGATCAGTGCCAGTGTCCAATGTTTTAGGAGACGAGTCACTCATGTGAATTGTGGATGATGTTTTGGTGCAAGGAACAAATTCTGTTGAAAATGTGAAGTAGATTTAATTTTTTATTCAGAATTTGGTCTGTGAGACAACGTGAAGACTGAACACTGAATGACTGATGTACTCATGTACTGTGTTTCTCCTTAGTTCCTTGGCATCATGCATATGGTCTTTTATTCTTTCAACTGCTTGAGCTGAAACTATATCGGAGCTCCTTGTTAAGTACGTTGTTATTCGATACATTTGTATCGGAACAAGAGGATCAAACCTAAGATTACTATAATGTTATTATGACCGCTTGATTTATGAATGTGAAACTGCCAGAAATTTTGATATATGACCCTTTATTTGGGTGTCCTGCACAATTTGACCTGCAATTCATATGCCTTTTGAAATATGACCTAGGTTATGCGAATTGTTTGAAAATTTAGCCTTTTTAGACGGTAAACCCTAACATCGTGAGATGGATTCGACTCCGCTCAGCCCATCCACCACTGTCGCCGTCGCCACCGCTCGTTCCTCTTTCCGACCGGCGCACAGGTGAGCAGCGGGCAGCAAGCAACCCCAAGAAGTAGCGCGACACGGAGCCACCGATGAGCTCGCCCTTAGTCCACGGGAGGATCTCCGTCGCCGCCATCTCCGAGTCCCACCCGACAGAGACGTCGGCCCTCAGCGTCGACCAGTGCCTGTGCGATGGCAGCCTCCCCAAACCGCGCGTACTCGAGCGCGCCGCAGCAGTTGAGCAGCTTGACCGGCGAACAGCGAGAGTGCGAGACCGCCCAGGCCTTCGCGCCACCGGCCTCGCGCCCGTGGCTGGCCCCACGCGGTCTCGTCTGGCTGGCGGCCCTATGCCCTGCCTCGCGCCGCAACGACGGTTCTCGTGGGGAACGCGAGCCCACAGCTCTTGCACACAAGACCGGCGTCGCTGTCGTATGATTCGCCGGAGACAAGATCGTACAAGGTCACCGGCGCTATTGCAGCACTGCAATACGAGCGGAGCAGAGTTTTTCTTCGTCATCAATCCTTAATGAGCAGAACAGGAGTACGAGGATCTAGGATGCAGGAACGAGATGCGGTATCATAGGCGACGCTGGACGGACTGCCATCGAGCCGGAGGACACGCCCCCGTGCTAACGTGCCAAGCCGCTGGAGGAGGTACACCATGATCATGTACTCCGGCCCGATCTATGACAAGATGATAGGCAGCGGCCACAAGTTTTGTGCCAGCACCATGCATATGCATGCAGAGCATGCGTATACATATACAACCTACGTAATGAAGGCCAGCCTTGATCAACGGCGGCATAATATTTATAACTAACATCTCCACATTTTGTATTATATCTAATATACAGGATACAGGAGACATCGACAGTTCGACACCCAGACCACGACGTCGACCGGCCCGAGCACACGCCTGCTCCATATACTACACCTACACGCCACTTCGACACGACAATCGATTCGGTATCCACGAGGCTGGTCTTCTACTTCGACTACTCCTGTCCAAGCTCCACGGCGTACCACGATGACGTTGTCGATGAAGTCCATATCAGTCCAAGCTATATCAACCATGCAAGTGTTACTACCACTACAACATGTGTCGCTCGACACCGACGAGGCGAACGATACAGACGGTGTGGCTAGTGCTCTAGCCACGTTCTAGATTTTTTTTTGTGAAATTTCGCCCTTTTTTTTAAAAAAAAAAAAAAAAAAAAAAAAAATTCAAATATGTCCCTAGTTTGAAAAAATTTGCATGGGGTATCCCTTTTGGTCGCCCCGCTCGGTGCACGATTTTTACACATGTCGCGCCACCGCATGTGGCGCGACGTGCTGATCCCAGGGTTGACCGAGATCTGGTTTTGGCTTATGCTAATATCATGAAACGCATGCATCAGGAACGTGACTATGCAGTATATGCACGTGATGTGAGAGGACGCTCATTAGTGTAGTGTTATCCCCGCCACACATGCATACATGCACTCGATGTACTGTCCTTGCAAAGCATCAAAAGTCAAATGGTCGTAGGCTGGCAGCTACTGGCCAAACTATTTATAGATCGATATACACTACGTTAACAAGTACGCCATACAGTGGCGCGACGGGCGGGCCCCACGCTCAGCCACGCATGCACCGGTCAACCCCGGATCCAGCGTGGAAAGGGCGTCGCGCCACATGCGGTGGCGCGACATGTGTAAAAATCGCGCCACGAGTCGGCGGCGACAAAAAGATACTCGTGCAAATTTTTTCAAACTAGGGACAGAATTTTTTTTTTTTAAAAAGGCGAAATTTCACAAAAAAATCCCCACGCTCATGGACCCGGCGAGGCCATGGACACGCCATCCACATCGATGCACCAACACACATGCATGGAGACGTGAAGCGAAGATCGACGCCGGCGACCAGCGCAGCTTACCGGAGGTACTCTGTGAGCTTGACTCCACGGGGGTAATTAACTAGAGCTTTACGAGGCCCTAGGAACCATGAAGACCACATAAACTTATGTCGGTTGCGCCAATAGGCTACCTATGGAGCGCACATGTACTAGGGAACATATATTTGTATTTTCATTAAATATGAATAAAGTTTGTATTCCCTCTATTTGTTTATTTTTGTGTACTTTAGTACACTGGCACGCCTGCGCATTTATTTTTATTTCATAGAGAGATCCTCCATTCTTGAGTGATTTTTCTATGGAAATAGTAGGCAATTTGGTGAGGGCCACAAAATGGGAGCTAATGAAGCTGTTGGTGCTGCCCCTGTCCACCAGCATGATCATAGTCTTGTCTTGTACCTGGGCTTTGATTTTGACACAATCAACTTTCTTGGCACTGGGACATTGCATTAATAGAGTTGGGAGAAATCCTCCTGCAAGATGTCTTCAGTTGCTAACTCATTTAAGACATCATCTGATATTTCTCTGTCTAAATCATTTACAGCCGAGTGTATTAACCTGTGGTTTATTTCTCTTTGGACACACCTCCATATGGCCTGGAACGAATTTCTCACCACAGGTATAACAGAGGCCATTAGCCTTCCTGTAGTCCCTGAGTTGCCTATCCTTCCACAGATTGTTGTTGGCCTGGTTTGTTTTCCCCTTTGGGCTGCCCAAGTGCTCGATTCTGTGCTGCAAACCTGTGAGATTTGGCCTTGGCTCTTTCCAGTACTCCTTGCTGGATCTTTGCTATAGTTTCTGCTCGAGTGACATTGGTTGGCATCTGGGGCTCAACCACAGCTCTTAGTTCTTCTTTCAGTCCCATTACATACTTCTGAGTGAAGAAAAGGTCATCATAGCTAGAGTTGTGCATGATGATGGTGAATTGCAGAGCATGGAACTTTTCTGTGTATTCCTCCACAGTTGTTGTTTGCCTGAACTCCAACAACTTATGCATAGCTTCTCTCAAGTCATCTGACCCAAATTCAGCATCCACAGCTTGACAAAGGTTGTGCCAAGTTATCTGCTGGTGGCTTTGTTTGTAAGCCTGCCACCACTTAGCTGCATTATATCTGAAATGGATAGTAGCTGCTGTGACCCACATACCTTCTGGGATGTTGTATGGAAACAAAGTATCCAATCGCGATTGTCTTTCCAGACTTTAGGATCCTGTCCCTCAAACATAGGGAATTGCATTTTTTGCGAAAAGTGATTGTTAGCATTGAGTTGCTTTGTTGTGGTCTTTGAGGCTTCTTCTTGTTTTTGAAGGCTACGCCTTGTTTTTTTACCTTTGTTGTCGGCAAAGAGATTAAAAGCTTTGGTTTTCCTCAAAGATTTCGATCTTTGAGTCGATGTCCTCGGCTTCCTCATCGAACTTAGCCTCTGTGTCCATCCTACGCGAGGGGTCGATTGGCTACAGCTTGGCCGGTTGCTCGCACTTGCATATGCGATGTTGTTCTTATGAATACTGATCCATTGCAGCCCCCCTGAGATCCAATTGTGTTTTCGGTTGCTGTTGCACAATCCCAATTCCATTGACACCTCTTCGCAGGGGCGTCAGGGCTGATAACTAACTTTGATAAGTCTTGTTGTCTCAGCTATCCGGTGCTCCGATGCGGACATGGCGGTCGATGCGGCGCGTTCCGTGTGTCGTGGCGCCGTTCCCATGCCGTTATCTCGGGGGTGCGGCTGGCTATCGGCGCTGCGGCGTCGAAGAGCAGGCTATCGTCGATCTTTGTCGCGGCAAGAATACCAACTTGGAAGGCGATCTCCTCACTTTCGGTTGGCGGGGTCGGCTCACCAAGGTAACAATATCGTCAATCCCGACTCACATGGCCATCTCATGCTGCCTTTTTCAGATGGGCCATTGGGCCAATAGATGATGGTACCGTCGCACCTTCATTTGGTCGGGGAGCCATAAAAGCGGTTGGAGGGAAGTGCAAGCTTGCTTGGCCTGTTTGTTGCCGGCCGACTGACCTCGGTGGATTGGGAATCCCCGATCTTCATGTTTTCGGCTTGGCGTTGAGATTAAGGTGGGCATGGATGGGAAGAACCAACCCCAATGCACCTTGGGCCACTCTCCCACACAGGTCAGATCGGTTGGTCGATGCTATGGCGGAGGCTAGTATTTCTGTGAAGCTTGGTGATGGTGGGTCGGCTATGATGTGGACTGACTCGTGGTCGTCGGGAGGGCCGCTGTGGCGCTTTCGCGCCCGACCTCTTCTCAGCCGTCATGGCCGGGAAGAAGAGAACGGTGCGGCAAGCTTTGGAACACAATGCTTGGGTTGACGACATTGTGGGCGCCCGGCCAGGCGCGGTGTCATTTGCCGCTTTCTCGTGTCCGGTTTGCCGTGATGTCGAGCTAGATCCACTGCAGGCCGATAGATTCGTTTGGAAGTGGTCGTCAAATGGTGCTTACTTTCGGCCGTCGGCTTATCGGGCGTTCTTCAATGGTGCGGCCTCGTTGCACGGGGCGAAAAAGCTTTGGCGCACAAAGCCCTCGGGGAGTGCGCTTCTTCTTTTGGTTGGTACTTCACCGCAGGATTTGGACGAGGCGTCGACATAGACATGGGTTGCGGGATGATGATTCGATGCGGCGTTGTGCGGCGGGCGCCGGAGACTTGCACGCATTTGTTCATTGGGTGTATCGTCACCCGGCAGCTGTGGTTCTTGCTCATGTCGTCGGCCGGTGCGCAGCGATTAGTACCGCATCGCGTGAGGCCCGCGTCGCGAGGGCGGTGGCTCACTCGGAGGAGACGCATTGACAAGAGTTGCGGAGGATGTGTTTGACGGCTTCGTTCTCCTTGCCTCTTGGATAGTATGGAAGGAAAGAAATGATGGTGTGTTGAACAATAGGTTGTCAACGGTTGGCTCCATGGCTGCTGCGGGTTACCGGGGAGGCGCAGATTGGATTCGGCGGGTTTCGTCAATCTCACGCCTGCCGTAGCCGTTTAATCGGAACAAGACTTGAATGTAATATACACGCTCGAAAGCCGATGAGCTAGGTGTCTTCTCTTGCTTGCTTGCAAGTTAGTTCGATTGTTTCTTTTCTTTCGTTTCTCTCCTCGATGTCCCTCGGCATCCTTTGTATTTGTATTTTGTATGTTTGCATTTGGGTTTTCCTCCCTCTTAATGAAAAACGGGTGAACGGCCCGGTCGAGAAAAAAAAACTGGTCCTTTGTCCCATCTATGTTTGTCTTCGCCATTACTACGGGACATGTCCAGTAGGATCTGTGTCTTCGGTGATGGCTTAGGTGGAGCCGTTACGTCAATTTGGGAGTGAAAAACTCAACCTTGAGGGTGACAAGCAACAGGTTTGGATGTCTCCTCCCCTTTGTTACGCTTGTCACGATCACCGCCACCTAGGAGTGAGGCAAAACCGAGGAATTTTATCACGAAGACTAATGCTCCGCAACCCAAGTTCTGGACACTCCCCCGCCGAACGCCACCGCACAATTTGGACACGAAAGCTTAGGAATTTTACGCAAGAACCGGTCCTGCAACCCTCGCCCCTCAATCCAAACGTGCTAGATGATGAAAAAAAGGAGCAAGCTTGAATTTTGCTCACCCAAAGTCCTGCCGCCGAACGGATATTGTCGATGTAGGCCCTATTTGGTTTAGAAAAGTCCTAGGACTTTTTAGTCCCGAGGACTAATAAAAAAGTCCCTCTAAGAGAGTCTTTTGAGACTAATAGGAAAAAAAGTCCCTAAAGTCTCACTGTTTTTGGTTTCTCGGGGACTTTTTAGTCCCCGAGGGGACTAAAAAGTCCCTCAACCAAACAATTCGTCGTATCCCCCGACTTCGAACACCTTTGCGTGCGGCAAAGTGATGGTGGTGCTTCTTCCGAGTCAACGAAGCCGGCCCGTCGATTTGTGGTATTTGTGGAAGCTAACACCAGGAATTGCAGCCGACCCAATCAACCAAGGAGGGACCTACGGGCCTCTATCCGCCACCGCTAGAGGCGCGGACCCGAGGTGATCCAGCCCACCGAAATTACGATCGTGATCAAGGCAAGTGTCGCGATTTGCGTGGTGTTGGTGGATGCGGTGATGGAGTGGCGGCGGCGGCGGCGGCGATGGAGGTGGTGGTGGTGGTGGTAAACAGCGCCCGATGCGGGCGATGGCGGCTCCACACCCTTGCCGAGGATAGTCTCCTCCGATACCACTTGTTCGCCCTTGGCCGCGAGATCGCCCGGCGACATGAGTACCTGCGGACAAGAGGAACCGAGATAGCGAGGAAGCGGGCAGGGTTCACCCCTCTGCCTTGCCCGAAGTTCTTCGATAGAATGAATGTCACCGGGCTCCCTCAACACCGGGTTTACAAGTAGTGAATTATTATAGTCCCCGGCCATCCGGGCCCACATGTCATGGAAGCGTAAATTACAAGAATGTCTATAAGTACGTAATCGTTGCACGGGTCACGCATCCTCCGGCGTGACACCACCATTATCGGCTCCTACAGGTTTGTGTGTCCGCTGCATGCCCCCACCATGCGTAGAAGCTAGACACACGTAGAAGCTAGACACGGGAAGCAGTGTAACATGCGTCCGTACGGTGGTCGGGCGCACGTGCGCCGGTAGTCCACCAAACGTGCGCGCACTTGTGGTTCTGGCGCGCGCCCGCAGTGTAAGAGTCCCCGTGTTTCTTGGACTCACCCGGGGGTGGTGTCGACAACAAGCAAGGGCCACGGGGCTGATTGGGGGTCCGGGTGAGGGTCCCTTCCCACAACAATGCAGTTAACACAAACCAAGTTTGATGAATGTCCATAGCAGTAAGGCAGTAACAAGGGACTTTGACTTCAACGCTAACACAAATATATATATACAGAATTGCCCTCACCGTCAAGGCGTCAAATGACTGAACACATACCACATTCATCTTTGCTCCAATACAGTCGTACGGAATTGCCCAGACTCATGAACAAAAAAGAATTGTAAAAAGATGGTCCGAGTAACTTATCTCAACTAAATGCATGGAGCCATAGGTGGATGGAAAACTTAGGGCCTGTTTGGCGGAGACTTCTTCACGGCTATGGCTCCGGCTCCTCCGGAGGAGCCCAGCCCAAACGGTTTGGAAAGAGGAGCCATTTGGTACCGTTTTTCGGTGAAAAATGAGGAGACAGAGCCGTTTTGGAGGCCCCAATTTCGAGTTTCTCCAAAATGGCTCCAGCTTCTCTAGCGAAAGCCCCTCCCGAGGAGCCCTGCCATGGCTATTGCTAGTGGTTTAGATTAATGTGGATTGCTGTGGAATCACATAGAATTGGTAGTGGGGTTTATGTTTATAAAAGATATATCGTATAGTATCCATCATATCCGTACATTTCTTAAGCAATGAAAATCATGTAGAACAGAGAATCTTCTAAATTGTTTCAGTTAAGTACCCAATGGTTGTAATGACTTTGATTGTAGCAACCCAAAGAACTTCACACTTCAACAAGCTTTAAGTTATATTCTCATTTCAATTTCGTTTTAGATAACTTCAACTTTAGTTCTTCCTTCCATGCATCTGAGCCTTCACTAGGAGTCAATATCTATAGTCGCTATTCCTCGGTCACATCCAACCACCACCCTAATGTAAAATGCATGCTTGTTAGAACATTCTTGTCCGGGAAATCAAGTATATCGGATAATAATGATGAATGTAAAATGCATGCTTGTCAGAGGATTCTTGTCCGTGTGAAATTAAGTATAATCGAAGTTGGAAGGAAGTGCGGTTAATCAATAGCAGCCAATACACATTAATTAGACCTTGTTTAAATGTTGTAGGATTCACCTCATCCACATATGTTGGGGTAGAATTTAGTTTAAGTTTATTTACTCTACATCTCAACACATATGGATTGATGCAAATCCGACACAAAGCCTTAATGGGACAAATATCCCACATATCATTAAATTAATTCACGTGTTTCTCAAAAATACTAGTAGATGTTCCATTGATATATTGGAATTTTTTAATAGCAAATTCCTCCTAGGCTGGCCTAGTTTTTACTCAAATGTATTTACTATTCTACAAATTATACACATCTGTTTGCGCGCTAAAATGAAAATCATATATATCTTTGGTTTCTTTTTTTCTTTCCATTGTTTGTTTGACAAAAAAGAAACCGAGAAATAGCAGTGTTCTTCGTCAATTCAGTGATCTAGAGGAGCAAGAGAAATTGCAATCATTCATTACCTTCTTATGCGAATAATATATCCAATAGCATAAACAGCACCAAGGTTAAAACAAATTATATTCTCGAGCCTGTAACATCAGGAACCCTCATCAGCTGTAGAACTCACCAATATGCATAAAGAAAAAAAAAACAGTACAAGACCTCTCCTTTTTAAAAAGCTCTTATATATTGAAATAGAAAGCAATGGAATAGCACGGTAAAAAGATTGATTACTAAGCCATATGGAGTACATATACATACATTGGCAAGGATGATCCAAGACTAGTCTCTACCCCTCTATATCTATAATATACACTAAAAGTTTCTACCAAATCCACCGATCAACCACCCTCACGGGTCACAGTCATGACTAATCTAAGTCCACTCAAATTTATCATCCGGATCATGTTCATCATTGATAGATTTTCGACCTGTTGCAGAAATTACCTACTGGCTAGTGCTTATCCTGCATACCGGTTCATTTCGCTCTTCTTTTAACTATCGCGTAAACAGTTTGGCCGTGCTCTGGTGCTACTCTGACTGCTATCTCCCTGCCTCCAATCCCAATCCGTACTCTGGCAAGTCAAGTCAGCCAATCAACAACTCCAAAGATCCCAGCTTTCCCAACGGCGGGTGTGGATCTCCCACCTCCCTCCTCCCGAGGAGACGCCGCCGCCAAGCCGGCAGCGTCCAAGGAGGACGAGAACCTGATTGAGATCGTGGAGGAATGGTCAAAGTAGAGATCGCCCGGTACGTGGACCACGTCCAGGACTGTCGGCGGGTGCCATCACGATGTCCGACGGCACGGCACAGGACCACTTCGTTGGACCACGTGTGGTGGAGCTCCGATACGAGGCCATACGTGGCCATGGCGCAGCACCGTCTGGCGGCCATCCTTCGGTCATCGCAGGAGGCTTGATGCTGATGGATGACGGCGCCCAGATCATGTAGTAGGTAAATATTCCACAAACACATATTTTCTTACTGTGTTTCCTAGGCGACTCGAGCGGGTTCCGCCGTCGACTCCGGACTCCATCCGTCAATCCATTCTCTTCTAGACTCCTAGTGCGTCTCAGCCTAGGAGTCCTCGATCTAGGTTTCCCACATCCTCGTTCTCCCTCCCCCGGGGATCGACCGTGCACCCGGTGTCCATATCTTATTTCACGATCTGTTTTCACCCCAAAACCCTAGTTCTTGCTAGCCCATTCACCCGTTCGGGTTACGTAAGGCATTGGAGGATGGTCCCTGGACGATCTCAAAGGATCCCCGGCGTGGCTCAGCCACTTTGGTGGCGCCTCTGGTAAGTCCGGCCGAACATAACATCTCCCTCCCCTCGGAAACGGCTTTCGTCCTCAAGCCGGAAGGAGGGATAGGCTTCACGAAACGCAGGCACCGGCTCCCGGGAAGCTTCGGCGTTGGCATGCCAATCCATTCGACGAGGGGCGTGCCACACTCCCCGGCGGAGCTTGGGCGTAGGATGCGGGCCGATGGCTGGAGAGCCCGGCCATGTCGGATGAAGCACCGGGTCGGCTGTTGGCGAAGGACCTCGAAATGGCCCGGGGCGCCGGCGTGGAAGACGTCATGAATGCGGGCGCCGTCCGGGAAGACGAAGACGATAGGCCACCTCGCCCGATCGCGGTCGAGCACTGAAAAGGCCCGGCATACTTGGGCCCGGCTTGCCGCGGCCACCGGGAACCAAGGACTGTGTATGGCGATGAAGGAGGTGCGATAGAACCCGTCCCCAATGACAAACTCTAGAGTGCGATGACTAGCATCATAGAAGCGGCGAGCATACTCCTGCGCCGGAGAAGACGAGCACGCACCTCCTCCAAAAACTCATCCCGGGTGGCCGACATAGTATCAATGGCGTCGGTCTTGGCCGCCCCGCACATAGGGCGCGACAAGTCGCGGCGATGACCATAGACCACCCGGAAGGGAGTCGCCCGAGCACCGCGGTGATACGCCGCGGTTGTAGCGTATTCGCCCACGGCAGCCAGTCGGCCCATCCCCGGGCCGGCCACCGTGAGGCAATCGAAGATACATCGTGATGACCTTGTTCACCGCCTTCGACCGACCGTCCGTCCGAGGATGGAACGCCGTACTCATGCGCCAAATTGACACCGACGCGGGCGGAAGAGGTCGCGCTTAGATGTTCCCGGTGAAAACCGTGTCGCAGTCACTGACGATGGACTCTAGGAAGCCATGGAGGCGAAAGCCCGGCCACCGAGGACGCAGTAAAATGGATGCCCCCTGGGATGAAATGTGCGCATTTTGAAAACCTCACAACCACCGTGAGCAACACGCCTTACCATGGACCTTGGGAAGAGCTTCAACGAAGTCCATGGAGATGTCCACCCGCACCCCGATGGAACGGGCGGGCCGCGGCAGAAACGGCGGGGTGCAGCGTCTCCGTTTTGTTCCTCTGGCAAGTGGCACAGGGAGCGGACAAAATCGCCAACCACCCGACGATCATGCTCTATGTAGAACTAGGAGCGGAGGCGCCGCAATGTCTTCTAAATGCCTTCATGGCCGTCGGTGTGGGCGAGGCTAAGCACCGCCTCCTCCGGTGTGCCGACGAGGACGACACGCAAGACACGGCCATCTTGGAGAAGCAGCCCTCGTGGACCGCCCAGCGTCCCCCGTGGGCACCGGCGGCCACAAATGTCGCGACGGGCGCCAGAGCGCCCGGCATCCGCCTCCGAGCTCTTGGTGGATGTCCTCAAAGAGCCCGAAGGTGGACGTCGAGATGGCTGCCACGACCACCAAGTCAGCCCCGCTAAGGTCCGCCAGGAGCGGCGTATCACCATAGCAGCGGGACAGAGCGTCGGCCACCACATTCATCTTGCCGGGCCGGTACTCGATCCCGAAATCATACCCAAACAGCTTGCTTACCTAGTGGTGTTGCGGAATCGTCGAGAGCCGCTAGTCGAGCATGTATTTGAGGGCGTGTGGTCCGGCGCGACGACGAAGACGCCGTCCCCACGTGTGTACGCCGCTAGTGCCGGACTACTTGGACAAGCCCGACCTGTTCACGTTCGTAGGCCGCCACCTTGAGATGCCACAAACGGCCGGCTGAAGAAAACGATGGGGCCGCCGTCTTGGTGAAGCACCGCGCTGAATCCAAAGCCGAAGCCGTCCGCCGACGACAAACGGTGCGCTTATGCCGACAGGGGCGAAGCACGGGCAGCCTTGAGGGGGCCGAAACGCGAGGCCTCTCGCGCCAGACTACCTAAAACCGTCCTTCCACAAGAGCCGGGTCAACGGGCCGCGATGGTGCTTTGTAATCCTTAATAAACCGCCGGTAGTAGCCGGGTGAGCCCGAGGAAGCCGTGGAGTCCGCGAGCTGAAACGCGCCGCGCCAAGATCGACAACCGCGACCTTGGCTATGTCCATAGCCACGCCTTCCGCTGATGACATGGCCGAGGTAGCGGACGGACGGCGGGCGAAGGAGCACTTTGATCGCTTGAGACGGCTGGTGCTCGCGAGGACATCCAAGACCGCACGGAGGTGCCGCCGCAGTGCTCCGGCCCACGTGAGTCAGACACCGTGATGTCGCCGAAGAAGACGAGCATGTAGCGACGGAGGAACCGCTTGAGGACGAGGTTCATGAGCGCTGAACGCCGATGGAGCATTGAAAAGCCAAAAGGCATGACCAGGGGACTCGAAGGGCCGTGGTGCGTCTAAACGCCGTCTTCTCCGTGACCGTAGGGACAAGACGAACCTGATGATACCCGGAGCGGAGGTCCAAATTTTAGCGAAGAATTTGGCGCCATGGAGCTCGCCTAGAAGCTCCTCGACCACCGGTATGGGAAACTTGTCCTTCACCGTGACCGCATTAAGGGACGTGTCGGCGCCAGGCGCCGTGTCCCATCCGCCTTCTTGACCAGCGGCCGGGCCGGGGACGGAGAAGTGCTCCCGATGGCGCCACGCCATGCGCAGCATAGAGTCACACCTGGCTCAATTCATCTTTTACGTAAGTGCGGGTAGCGGTAGGGGTGAACGACGATGGGCTCCGGTGCCGGGCTTCAGGTGGATACGGTGGTCACGGGCGCGCACCCGGTGGCAGCCCGACGGGTTCGTCGAAGACGTCGGCAAAAAGTCCGAAGCCGCTCCAAAGTAGCCCCGACTCGCCCCTTTGTCGGCGAGGAAGTGCCCGAGAGCTCACGGTTCCAAGTGTCTCGCGGTAGCGAGCGGACGCCCGTCCACAAGATGCGGCGCTCGCAAGATGAAGGCCATGCGCAGCCTCTCAAAGTCCCACGGGACCGGTCCCGAGGTGCGAAGCCATGCCACCCCCAAGACCATATCATAGCAGTCCCAATGGGATTGAGAAGCAATCCACGGCGAAGGTGTCGGCGCCGACCGTAGTGTCACGTCACGGGCCAGCCCCGGCACGCGATCTTGTCACCTTTGGCCACCACCACGTGTGCGCCATGGTTGTCACCAAACTCCAGCTCGCGCATGCTTCCGAGCCGCGGACCGCCGATGAAATTGTGGGTGGAGCCCGAGTCCAGCGGCCTTGGTGAAATCGTGGTGCCAATGCGGACACGGTTGCATCGTCTTCTGGCGCGGATGCCCGTGATGGCGACAGCGAGATCGCTGGGTTTGTCCGGGTCGAAGGGTTGTGCGTCCACGGGCTCTCAGCTCCTCCACGATGTAATCTACGGCCTCCGGTCGAAGAGCCGGGCACACTTGTGGCCACGCGGACGTCTCGCTGGTCGCGCAGTTGTAGCAAAGCCCCATCTTGCGCCGCTCCGCCATCTCTTCCGGCGACAACTTCTTGTATGGGCTTGCCGACGTGGGTCGTGGACGTCGTTCCCACGGCCGGTGCGGCAGGTGCCCAGCGTGCACAAGGCGGGCCTGGAACGCATCCAGATACGCCTCGACATTGGACGAACGGAAGCCTTGCCAGATCTGCGAGGTGGTTGGTGCCGAGCGGGGGCCCGAATCGCTCATGGCACGGCGGCGGAAATCCTCCCACGATGGCGGCCATTGTCGCTCAAGGTTGGAGTACCCCACGGCTAGGTGCGGCCAGTCATTTGAAACGACGCCAGCCACACCCAATCTGCATGCCGAGTCTGCTGCCCGCGGAAGAAATGCTCGCAGTTGAGCAGCCATCCCAGCGGATCCTCCGCCCCGTTGTAGGAGGGGAAGGTCAGCTTGTAGTAGCGTGGAACGGCAGCCTGCTCTAGATCGGTGGACGCCGAGTGATGCCGCTCCGAAGAGTCCCGGTGGCGATGGTCCTGCGGTGGCGGAGGGTGGCGCCCCCCCCGCGCAAGATCTCATCTTCCGTGGCACGCGAGATGGGGACTTGGGGAAGTTGATCTCCGTGATGGGAACCCCCTGGCTTGCCGACACTGCCGATGGCTGGCTCGCCGGCTATGGTGCTGACGAGGAGGACGACAACGTGATTGGTGACGGCGGCGACGAGAAGGGCATCCACGGCCGCGTCGTGGTCGGTGAGGTCAGCGAGCGAAAAGCCCTCGAACCGCGATTGGCCGCCTTGGAACATGGAGTTGGACGACCGACTTTCGATCGCCGAGACACGGAGAGAGAGCTCGCCAAACTGGTGGAGCATGGTGCCGACCATCGAGGCCAGCCCAAGGCGGTGGTGAGATCGGGCCCGGGTGAAGTCGGCTTGCAGCGCGGGAATGATCGGCGCGGCCCCCTAGGGGATGGCGAGAGCGGAGGTGGTGATGGCGATGGCATCCGTGGTGGTGATGGCGGCGGTGGAGGCGGGAGGGCAGCGGTGGAGGCGGGGACGGCAGGGGCGGGTGGGATGGCGGTGGAGGGCGGTGGGGCGGACATTGGCTCGTACCAAGTTGTTACAAAGGTCGAGCTTTGGATCCTAGAAAGTAGGGAGGGGAGACGGAACGCGTGTTCGCGAGGAAGCGACGGCGAGAAGGAGCCGTGATCGGCGATGCGTGCGTGGCGACAATAGCGAGACGATGAATAGGAGCGCCAGGCGCCCAAGGGTGATTATATGTCACAATCCCAAAGCTAATCCTTTCCATTAACGAAGGACTCTTATAGTCTTTACAACTCTGACTCTTTGACGATAACTGCTAACAGACTTACTAACAAACTCCAAATATCTAGGACTCTCCAACTAACCAATCTTCTAAGACTCCACAATAGACTCAACCGATCAGGCCTAAGCCCTCCTAGCCCCTGGCGTGGCTCAGCCACTTTGGTGGCGCCTCTGGTAAGTCTGGCCGAACATAACATCCCACCTCGTAAGCCTTTTGGCTTCAAGCAGCAGGAACCGGGGAGCCAGGGAGAAGCGGGGGGTCGGAGTCCTGGCGATCTAATCACTATGATGAGGATAAATCACAATCTAATGGACCGATTTAGAGGAAGAATGATGCTGCTGGGTGCCCCGGGTGGTGCCGATTGAGGGGATGAAGGGGGAAGAGCAGGAGGTCACGAGCCCTCTCAAGAAGGCGCAGGGGGCGGGGATGCAGGTGGCGGTGCAGCATGATGCATGGGCAAAGGCAGTCCTGTTTTCTGATAAAAAGGAAGAGGGTGAGAAGGGTGATCCGACAGTGATGGAGGCCCCACATGTGAACAGTGCCATGCAATCCATGCACGTGAACGGGGAGGTCCAGGGAAGAAGGGGAGGAGAAGAAAAAGAAGGGGGTACATACAAGATGTTGAGGGCGAGGAGAAGCCAAAAGGGGACACCCCTGCTGGTCCTATGGAAAAGAAGAGGAAGGGTGATGATGAGGCCATGGAGGTAGATGGCCGTAGCGGGAAGAAGGCGAAATAATCTCCCACTCACCGAACAACCCCGCAAATCCCAATGAAGATCATTGCTTTGAACCGCCGCAGATTGGGGAACGAGGTGGCGGCTTCGTGGCCTTCTGGAAGTCCGTAAGGAGGAGGACCCCGGCATTTTGTTCTTGCCCGAAACTAAAATGGATGAGAATACGATAAAAGGTCCGAGGTGGAAACCGGGTCTTGCGAACATGGTGGTTAAAGATTGGTCCGTGGAAATGGCCGTGGAAATCATGTTGTCAAAACAAAAGAAAAGTTTTTTCTGGCTCTTAATTAAAGACAGGCTAAGTACAAGGGATCTTTTGAGAAGAAGGAATATGATTTTACCCTCATACTGCTGTGTCCATTGCATTGACCCTACAGATGAATCTTCTCTTCATCTATTCTTTGACTGCCCTCCGGCCTTGGCTTGCTGGAATCTTCTTGGTCTCCAATTACCGTGACACCTATCTCATTGATTATATTGCTGAAACTTTCAGGACACAAATGAATCTTCCCTTCTTCATGGAAATTATAGTCTCTATGTGCTGGGCAATCTGGATGCTTTGTAATGATCAAATTTTCAGAGGAATTGCACCCTCCCTTCGTCGCTGCAAAGAGATCTTCAAGACTGAGCTTTCTTGGACTGTTCTCAGGGCCAAGCCTTCTATATCCACCCGGTTCCAACAATGGATAGAAGCCTTTGTGTAATTTTTTTTTTTTTCTTTGTTTCCTTTTTGTTTCTTGAGGAAGCTTTGTAAAGAACTCTGTACTTTATTTTTCAATAAAAGCACAGTAGGGGTGCAAACCACTCCTGTTTTCCCTAAAAAAAAAAAGATTGGTCCGTGACTCACGGTGGAGGCCTTGCGATCTTTTGGCGGAGCTCCAGGTCTCTGGACAGAGGAGCTCTCCTTCATATTTATTTCCGTTGGCGAGAGGAAAGGGCGATCTGCTGCTGCTGCTGCTGCTGCTGTGCCCGTACAGCGCGTGGGGAGCTCCTCCTGACCGTTGGAGGCCAGCCGAGGACAGGGTGCTGGTATAGGCCATCGGTCTCCTCTCTTTTCCCACCCATCTCCTGTGTCCGCCTACCTCCCTAGCCCCTCAGACTCACGAAGACGATGCATGACTTGGCACTGTAGCCAATGCAAGAGCGTCAAAGGTCAAACTTCGGTATCAACCTAATGACCACCTCAAGAGCAAAACAAGGAATGCAGTATCCCATCCTTACAGGAATATAACGACCACAAAGTGTGAAAACAACAACTGCGTCTAAGACAATCCCAAATTCTAGTATCCCATCGAGGGAACTATTGATTATATCTGGATACTCCGGGTAACAGAGGAATATAACGACCACAAAGTATGAAGCAATACCTGTGTCTAAGAGAATCCCAAATTCCAATAGTCCCATCGAGGGAACCTGTGATTATGTGCGGATACTCTGGGTGACCGAATACTGCACTGAGGTGATCTGCGTGCCCTTTAAGTTTTTGAACACATTCTTTTGTTTCCATGTCCCATATCTGATGGAAAGAACCGCATAAATGTTATACAACAGAAGTATGGGGCAATGGATTCTACAGACAAATATGCAACACCTGTGTAGTCCCATCCTTGAAGCCAGTTATAAGGTGCTTCCATAAGCCATCAACCACGCATGCAGAGAGCAGGCTATCCTGATGGTCATCCAATGCCATGATGATCTGGCACTCATTAGAGAAAAGACTCCATATCTATAAAATTTGACCATGAGGATATGTCAAATGACCAACTAAAACTTATTGTTACAACTTTATTCCAAAAATATAAAGGGCACAAGATCAAAAACAACGATATTGAAAGAATAAAAAATCAAATAAACCAACCTTCACTGTGCCATCAGAGTAAACACTTGTGAAACTACTGGTATCTTCTGGGTTAAAAGTTATTTGCGTCACTCTGTTGGAGTTGCTTCCCTTAAATGTTCGAGTGCACTCCCAGCCCTTCTGGTAGTTCCAGAGCTTAATAAGGCTATCATCAACAGAAGATGACAGCACATATGGATCAGTTGGGTGCACAGCCAAAGACACGATACTACTTTCATGGGCTTCATAGCTCGTCACATCCTGGCCTTCTTCATAGTTTTTTGAAAGGCGGCAAAAAGACTTTGCCGGATTTTTATTAGACGAAAGGAGACAAAAAACAAAAAGGAGAAAAAGGTTACACCACTTCCACTCTACTCACCTCTATTGAAACTACTGCTACTCACCTCTACTAAAACTACTGCTCGTTCTTTCTACTACAGAGCAGGGCCTACTTTACGTGGGAGAAGAAAAACTGTACAAGAAAAACCCCCTAGAAACTACTCGAAACAACTCTTTATCTGCCTAGAAGGAAAAGAAAGCATCGGCCCAAAACATTGCTGCTCGAAAAAGGAACTGGGCCGATCTGCACCAGCAAAGCCTATCATCGCGGACATTCTGGAATCCTCCGGCGGCGTAGTCTTCAACAGGACCCGGTCGTAGTCTCGGTCGTAGTCTCCTCGTCTTCTCTCTTCATTTTCTCCGTCGACGTCGTTTCCCTTCTTGGCCACCATGAGTGACCGTGCTTCCGTAGCCCAAGCGATGTCCACCCTCCTCCGTCGTCCTCGTTGCAATGGGGCTCCCGGATGCCCCTGTATGTCCACCAGTGTTTCGTCGGTTGTCGCCTCATGCTCGATGGCTGGTAGTCGTGCCCGGGGCGGCGCCGCCACCGACGATTCCGTGGTTGGCGGGCAATCCAGCGCCGCAAACGGGAGCCGTTCAACCTCTTCCGCACAGGTAAATCCGATGTCCCTTTCTTCCAGTCCTCGTCGTACCAAGGGTTACCGGCAGGAGGCCAGATCCCTCTTGTTTTTTTCTTTCCCCGAAAGCCTTCCTCTGAATCACTGGTTTGCAAACTCGCCCAGTCTTCAGGAACCTCCGGATCAGGCGTCCCTGCAGCTGAGAGAGGTCGCTATGGAATCCAATAAGATCCTAGCTGCGGAGTTCCAGCGCAAGAGGGCCCTGATCCATGATGTGTGGCTCCAGAAGCATGCCACTACCAGGAAGCTCGTGAAGCAAAGGGGCCTTTTCATCGAGTATGTCAACTTGCTGGTCGGTGTGCTTGCTGTTCTTGTTGCTGTTATCACGTACATTGCCATCAGGTAAAGCGTCAGGAGGTCATAGCATCAGGAAGGGCACTCTTCCTAGGATGCAGGTACGTTGATGGTAAACAGTCACTTTTGTTCGTCTGGATGGCTCGGTCATAAGCATCAGGAAGGGTAGATAAAAGTATCTTTTGGCTTGACCCCTGTCTCTGGTAGTATTATACCAAATATAGCGTCTAGCACTTAACCTGAACTATGAAGCTGTAAATATGGCCTGAATTATGTGCCTTCTTCATAGTTGTACACATGTATGTCACCATTACTGTCACCAGCCACAATCCACTTCTCTCGGGCAACAAAATTAGCTACACATACTGCATGATTTTGGAAATAAAGATGTTAGCAGTTCTAGGAAATCATAATTTCAGGGGAGGGAGTGATGAACTACTAAATGTAAAAAAAAGGGCAATCAAAAGCTTGTGTGCCTTGTTCGTCTGTGACTTCAATGGATTTAATAATTGCCTGTGGATAAATGAATGTATACACGTAACTTCAGTTCAATGTGGCATATTCTATTTTGTAATAAATTGTAATAGCTATAATATCAAGGGCTCACCATTGTCTGGTAGTTCCAGACACGAAGGTTTCCCGTGCGGTGAGTAGTCATTATCCTGAAACAAATTCCTTATTTACACAAGGCGTTATTTTGATAACAACAACCACTGCACACTCACCAAGCCTCTGTGGGATGCACTTCTATTGACAAAACTTCTTTGGCATTCGGCGCTGATATAATCTAGTAAACCAAACACCAGCCATGGTCAGTTCATTTAACCTATTTGTGTTTTCACTTTTCAACTGAAATGCACTATTTTGGAACAGCAAGCAGTGTACTGATGGAAATTAAGAAGACAACCTCAATTTCGGTCGGGTCGGCTGCTGGATCAATCCCAGAAGAAAAACAAATCATCAAAAGAAAACATGAACACATGTTATATTTCACTCAGATGTTTCACAACACAAGTTTTCTTTCGTTTAGCAGAAAAAAGATACCTTAGAGTCTGCCTGTTCAGCTGGCAGATCACAATCAGCCTTAAGCTTCATCTCATGCACTGCATCGCCAGCATCTTCAAAAAACTTTGCAATGGTTGACTCTAGGCCAATTTTCTCTCTTTCTTCAACACCTGCTGCAATACTCTGCAGTGTGAAGGTATCGTCGTCACTATGGGATGTTGACTGCTGTGTCGGCTTGCGCATTGTCAGAACAAGGGTATAGGTGCATGATGGTGGCAAAAAGCCATGAGGCGGAAACTTCATGAGATACCGCCTTGGGTTATTGGAGAGAAGCCTAAACGCAACGAGGCCATCTCCACTATTGTGTATCCGGACAGTACAGGTGGCCAGCCTTTTTGGCTCCAAGTGGAAGCAGAGACGCTGTAGGTGCACATTAAGCAGCCTGTGGTCACGCTTTTTGTGAATCAAGGTTTCAGTTTTGTTTAGCATCAGGACAATATCACCTATGCTGGGCCTTTTGTGTCTATCAGGTTCTACACATTGGATGGCTATTTTCATGCATTTCTTAACTTGCTCGCAGTACATTTGCACTGACGTGTCTTCCAATGTTGTCCCCAGCCTCTTCATCCAGTTTCCAGTTACCTACAAAATTACATAACAATACAAAGTTTGAATGATATTATGTAAACACAAAACATTGAGATACCAGAAGAACTGGCACTTGATCTTGTTATAGAGACAGAAATTTATCTTTCCTTACAAGATCGTGAAACTCTTCGCCAAACATTTCATAAAATTTTTGCGTAACCACCCGATCCCGCTGATTATCCTTATGATTATTACACCCAAGCTGAAGATGTCAAACTTGTTCGATATTAAATTTCTCTCTAGGTATTCAGGTGGCAGATATCCTCTGTAAAACATAGTAAAAATTACTGCAAAAGATATATAAATAGTAATGATTGATCTTAGGCAGGAACTAGTGATGTTTTGCTTGACGCATCTAGCTTACAATGTTCCCAATATATTATTGGTTATCTGGGTGTTTGACCCAGGAACGAGCCTTGACAGACCAAAATCTGCTATTTTTGGCTCCATGTTCTTGTCCAGAAGTATGTTGGCAGGTTTTAGATCCAAATGGTACAATGCACCACCTTCCAGACCATTGTGGAGGTAACTCAAGCCTTCACAGATACCCACAATTATTTTGTACCGAGTTTGCCAATCAAGACCGCAAAACTCATCTGTACAAATGAATATAAAATTATCACTAAAATGTACAGGTACCAACAACTTACATGTTGAATACATGTACTTGAAGGAAAGCATTGTGTTACCAGAAAGATAATCTTCAAGGCTTCCATTTTCAATATACTCAAAGCAAATCGCTCTTTCTGTAACTTCGGCCAAAACTAGCTTTCCATCCCACTCGATGTATTTATTTCGGATCTCATAACAATAGCCGACTAATTCTACAATATTTCTATGATGGAGCCTCTGCAGGTTCTGGAACTCATTCAGAAATGCTTCGTCATTGATCCCAGGGAGATGATGAAGCTTCTTAACAGCAATTGCTTTACCATTATTTAGCGAAGCCTGTTTAACATTTATTATGTGAAAAATGGCTTCTTTGATAATCTGTAATAGCACAGAAAAATCTGTAAACTAAGGGTATCGAAGATACCTTGTAAACTTTTCCAAAGCTACCAGAACCAAGGGCTAGATCCTCAGAGAAATCGTATGTGATCTCTTGCAAGAACTGGAATGTTAAAACTCCTGGTGTCAAAATTGGATCGTCTTCTTTGTCCTTATAAATGTTTCTGCTAGCCTTGCTCGTTGCACCTGTACATAAAAATTCTTTTCCTTTTAATTGTGCTAGACTTAATCATCTCAATGATGAAGCTTAATGTTGAAACGACATTCGCAAATCAAATTTTCCTGGACGATTGTACCGATAGAAGCTACTGTACAAGAAAAATAAGGAGGTGGTGACTGGAGAAAACTTGTATAGTCATTCACATTGGGGATGAGCTTAGATTCGAACGAATAATAGAGTGGAGTCCTCCCTACATCCCCTCCCACCTAGGGATGGCAATGGATATAAACTCAATCGCCCACCCTTACCCATACCCACACCCGATAGGATAACTCATATCGATTAAAAACCCCATACCCAATTATGGGCACCCATACCCTTTTCCACGTGGGTAGTGGGTACTCATGGGTTGCCCAGTTGCCCATACCCGAGAAGAACTACACCATTACCATCATCAACACAACTCAAATAGACAATACTAAATTCATTAGCTCATAATAAAATAGTACCCAATAATACTTTAACCTTTCAATCACAGTTCAAGTGAGGACATAAAGTTTAATTAATCTTGACACCAAATATTAGGATTATCGTATAGCCTAGCCTATCGTACCACATGTTGTACTCCACTTGTACTACACGTTGTACTCCTAAACATGGCTATACATATATGAAAGGGTGTGTGGGTGATTCCCCCAATACTTTTCTACATAGTATCACAAACTCAGGCCTAGGTACTGTCCACCCACACCAAACCGTAACGCTGCCCCTCCAGGCTATTGGTGCGCCCACCCCCTTGCTGCCGCATCTCGGCCGTGACCTCCCCCCTGCTGCCACGCCGTCCACCTCCCTGGATTGAGCCTTCCCCACCCCCCCTCCTAACCCTTCCCCAGCTGGTGGCACTAGCAATCCACCCAGCTACCGCCATCTCCAAAACCCCACCATGGTGACAGCGTCATCGCCCAACGCCGCCTCCAGCGCCCTCACCAACTCTTCCTGATAGATGATAGATATATACTTTAGGCAAGTGTATATTAGGTGCGATTAGCACCTGCCATGTATTGTTGGCATATTGCCATGTATTGCAGCCGCATGGGCTATATATATATGAAGGTCACCCCGCCCACATTGGGTGTGTGGTGTTTCCCTCCCTACCTTCTCACACTTCCTTTGGATCAAAGTCTATCCCAGTGTTTAACATCCCGCCGTATGCCACCATCTCCATCAAGTCTCAAGTGCCCATCACCCTCAAGTTGAAACGCCCTAACTACACCTGGTGGTCTGCATACTTCCACTCCATGTGTGGCAAATTCGGTCTTCGCTCGCATGTTGACGGCACGATGGAACCACATCTCGATGAATTCGATCTTTGCTGCTCAGTATTGGCTTGGGCTGTTTTATCGGCCTTTCTACACAAGTCTTGGCCCACACATGTCCTGTTTTTTCTTTTCTTATAGACTTTTGCGGTAAAATATGAATGGATTTAGAATGCTTTGAAACTCCTAGGCTCGCCTAGGCTCTAGGCTATGGGTCAGCGCCTAGAAACCGCCTAGCGCCTTGCTGAACTTTGAGAAATTGTGCACCAAAGATTTTATACCCAGGATTTCAACTTGATTAAGATCTGATGATGTAATCTTCGAACATTGTCCTGATTATGAATCATGTGATTATGAATGATGCACAGGGGAGACATCACTTTAACTCTAAATGGAGTTAAGGTTGTCTTTTCCTGGAGGTAAAGAAATTAAGTCTAATGTTACGTAAATAGTTTAAACATGGCTTGGTAATGCACAATTTTTTAGAAAATAGAGTTGTGTACTCAATAGTATAGGAACTATGCTTGACTATAGAAACGTAGTAGTTTTAATTTGCATATTTGAAATATAGCCGTAAAGTTAGCATGGACACACTACTATTATACATAGGTGGCCATCAACAGCAAAGTCTAATTACTTCGTACAAAGTAAAAATCCAAACCTTCAGAAGGCCAGCCCTGGGTGTCACCCTTTCTGCCACAAGTCCTCTCCTGGGTGTTGGTTGTAGAATGAATTGCAGATTCTGGGTCATCGAACTGAAAAGAAAATAGAGGATGGTTAAGGAAAAGGTAAAAAGTTTTTTTCTAAACATAATAGTGATACTTGGTTGTTATCAAAAATTTATGCTCCTTGTACTGCTGCTGGTAAGAGAGAATTCATTCAATGGTTCAAGAATATTTAGATGCCTGATCATGTCAAATGGCTTATAAATGGAGATTTTAATCTTTATAGAAACCCTGATGATAGAAATAAGCCTAGTGCTGACCATGCTGAAATGTATTTATTCAATGCTGCCATACGTGCTTTGGGCATTGTGGTACATATTTCTACTGTGTCAAGGGCGTTAAGCCCAAGAACGGGAGGACCTCGGCTCGCAACTCGTAGCCTTGATCCGTGGTAGCCGGCAGGGTTATACCCCCACACCGGTGCTCGTCGCCGGGTTATACCCCCGGCCGGCAGCTTGAGAAGAGAGGAAGAGAGAAGATTGGTTTAACTTTGCTTAACCTTGACAAAGTGCGATTACAGGGATATATGGCCTATGGCCCAACCAACCGGATCACAAGATCCACTAATTTAGGAACTACAAAAATAGAAGGCTAACAATCAGCTAACAATCCTTCCTTCTCAGCCACTAGCGTGACTATCGGCCTGGACGGTTCTGGGTCGGCCCGTGCCTCGCTGTTCGCACGCCGCTCACGGGCACGGCGCCGTCCTCGCTCGGCGACGCCTGGTGTACATGCGCCCGAACATGACATACTGACATACCAAAAGAAGCTCTTTCAGGTTTGAAAACTTTTGGATGGAACATCCAAATTTTATGACACATGTTTAGCAGGGGATGGCAGGCTCCCTCTTATATCTCTGATGCAAAGAAAAGCTGTTACAGGGAAAAAATCAAGAACGTGAGGAAAACTTTTGAAGGAATGGTCCAAAAATTTGTCCAATCTCAAGCTGACTATCAGCAATGTAAAGCTAGTTCTCTCTCTCTCTTGCTCTTTACGGAAGAATCCAGGGATCTTACTATTCCGAATGGAATTTTAAAAGTTTGCTTGAGCAAAAGTTACTGATCAGCAACGAATCTACTGGAAACAAAGAGGATCTATCAAATGGGTTACCTTGGGAGATGCTAGTACAAAAAAAAAAAATTCATGCAAATGCTACCAGTATTGAAATAATCTGATTACTACTTTGGAAAACTCTGAATGCCAAGCTGTTTCTGATCACTCTGCCAAAGCTAAACTTTTATGGGAGAGCTTCCAAGAAAGATTGGGAATATCTTCTTTTCAAGTATCATTTTTAATCTACCTGAACTTATTCTCGCAGTGATGATTTACCATCTTTGGAGAGCCCTTTTTTTAAAGGAAGAAATAGACTCGTGGTAAAGCATTTGCCATCTAACAAAAGCCCCCACAGATAGTTTTAATACGTATTTTATCAAGAAGTGTTGGCCTGTTATTTCTCATGATTTTTATGCTCTCTATCAAGCTTTTTATAATGGTAATCTTTGTCTCCAAAGTTTAAATGGTTCTCATATTACTTTGGTCCCAAAGCATAGCACTCGCAATAAGAATTAATGACTATAGACCTATTTCTTTGCTCAAAACTCCCCGCAAAATGCAGTTGCAAAAGGTTATGCCTAAGCTTATTCATAAGAATCAATATGGCTTCATTAAAGCTAGGTGTTGGTGTAGCCCTGAAGTGGGCTACCCCCTGGTAGGACGAATCACTCAACTAGAATAAAGTGGGCACACGAAGGTGTATGCGAAAAATGGACTCTTTTTCTTATTGATCCTCCTCTCGGTTACAATGACCCTCGGGGGTCTATTTATAGTCCGTAGACTCTTACAATTCCTATTTTACCCTTCTACCGACTGGACCTCCCGTGCTCCTCCTCGGCGCTCCAGGGTAGAATGGTACTTCCTCGCCTTTACGTTCCCACCAACTCCCTGGTGGGCCCTTCGGCCGCCGGACCTCGATATCCGCAAAACACATCGGGTGACATTCGGCGCAGAAACTCCTCCGATCAAACGGGCGAAAGTGATTGCTTTCGACCACTCCAACCGTCTCGGGACCCAAGCCGAGTTCGCCCCCCCAAAGGACGAGCAAAAGCTTTCGACATATCGACCGAATGTAGACGCTTTCGTCCCTTGCCCGATCTTCTCGAAGCGGCCGCCTAGGACGAAAAGTCCCAACATTCGACCACCCATGCCGAATGCGCAGCTTTCGTCCATGCACCGACGCTTCCCACGGACGAGGCTCGGCGAACCGACGCATGCCCGCCCATCATAACCGAATGTCTGCGCCTTCGCCGAGAGATCCACGAAACTCCTGGCCTGCGGGCTCTACCCCCTGCGTCCCCGGATGCTTAGGTCCGAATCCACAGGCTTTCGGTCCTTGGAGCCGAATCCTAGCCCCTTTAGGCCACCTCCTGCCCTGGCATCTTCGCTCATTCTTGGGCCGACCCTAGGGGTGGGCAAGTTCCGCCTCCCAACAAGTAGCCCCTCGAGGCCAAGGGCTAGGCCTTTTGTCCTCGCTTGGTCGCGACTTCTCGGTCCTTAAGAAACCCCCTCGGGCCGAATGCCCGATACGCGTTTTAATTTAAATAATAACTTTTTTTACTGCGGAGGCGAAACGGCGCCACCTCGGGTTGCGAGCCCCGGGCCCGACGGATGGGACGCGACTTCGAACCGCGCGCCGCTTTCCCTATATAAGGGGTCGGGGCCGGGCGGTGATCTCCCCGGCTCATTTGCTTCCTGCGCTCTTGCTCTCCGGCGCTCCTTGAGCTCTTCGGCTTTCGGCTAACCTCGCCTTCCCAGAGTTTGAGGGCATTCGACAACCGGCTTCATCATCCAAAGTAAGTTTCCTTCCTTTTCTTCTTTTTTCTTTCGGTTGAGTTGGGCGCCCATTTTTTTTTTAAGGTTTTGCTTTGTTTCTTTCTATTTTTGTATTCTAGGTTTCGTTGATTTGGTAGAATGTCGATCCGATTGCCTCGGGATCCGGCTCCTCGTCGAAAAGCTCAATCTTCTAGCGGGCTCGTCGAGTTCAGATTAAGTCCACCGTTAACGTGATTGAAGCGCCCCAATCCGAGCATTGATCCGCTTTTTGTTTTCTAGCGAAAGCGAAGGGAGCTCGAATCGGACGGCCAAATTAGTCCTCAAGTCATGGATGAGGCTGAAGTGGATGTTGACATAGAAGGGTCCCCCCCGCGTCGGTGGAGAACTTTCGACTCAGGCCGAGCCGGACCTTTTGGCTCAAAATTTGAGCCCAAGACGTCATTTGGGGCTCTGAGGGTTCGGGGAGAGGATGGGAGCTATTCTTTTTCCGAAGGTTCCGGGAGAATCCGGGGCCTCCGGCTCGGCGTGAGGTTTATTGGGCCGAACCTCGCGCGTCTCGAGGAGGTTCTCGAACGAATATGTTCGCAAAGGCTTCATGGATCGGATCGCACGAGGTTGTTGTGCCGTGCCCCGACCGGGAGAAGTATCTCGAATCCGAAACCCGGCGAGGCTCTCGTTTTCAAAGATTATTTCAGAGCCGGGTTTCGCCTACCCTGCGAGGATGCTTTCATCGGCAGTGTCCTTGAGCGATTTGGTTTGCAACTGCATCATTTGACGCCGAATGCGTTTACTCGCCTGGGGGCATTCGTATGGGCCATGAAGATGATGGGAGCCCCTCTTTGTGTGGAAACCTTCGTTCAGTTCTATGCTTTACACAAGAAGCCGCGAAGATTCGACGAAAAGGACTGACGAGCATTGCATCGTACAATTTGGAGCTTATACCTTCATCCCGAAGGGAAACATCCGTCTTGCTCCCACTTTCTGCAACAAGTGGTCGAGGTGGACACAGTTCTGGTTCTATGCTCGAGTCAGCGCCAGAAATGAGGATGACGCATCCAGATCTGGCCTGTCTATGAACAGTGCTCTTGAGAGCCGAATGGCGCCTCTTCGGGCAAGGTGCCATGTGTCTTTCGTTGAGAACACAGAGGGGGATGCCGAAGCTACTATGGCTTTTCTTGCGACCTTAGAGAGGCAAAGTACTCGTGATCTAGTCGAGGAGTGGATTGCTATGGAGGTTCGTCCCTTGAGTGCTAAGGTTCGATTCGTCATCGATCCTCCTAACTACGGCTATGAGACGAATCAGATTCAGACTGCAGTTCCGTCATGCTTTCATTCGAAGAAAGTATTCTTGGATTTCGTGACTGATGAAGCAGATGCTATCCTCGGGGTAGTGGGTACCCGTGAGTATAACGTGGCTCAAGAAATCATTGGAGAGAATGCTCGAATCAACAGGGCTTTCGACGCCATGGGTGTGCCTTACCCGCACCGTCTGACACCGGCCGAGGCTAGAGCTGAGAAGGCCGCGCGAAAGGCTGCTTGCCGTGGGAAAAGTGTTGCTCGTGATTCGGCCCCGCTTGAACGGATAAAGAGGCAGAAAGTATCTCATCCAAGGAGACCGAAAGAGACCAAGGACATCGAGGTAGGTCGTGTCCTGGCTAGGGTTCCCGGTCGACGTAGTCGAAAGGTTACATTCGGCTGCACTCGCCTGTTTGGCGTTGTTACCTCCGCCTCGGTACTTTGTCCTGTCCTCTCTAGGGATTTCGGCTGTGCTTTCGGCGATTTGTTTGGTTTGCTTTCGTCTTTTGGTATTGCTCTATCTTTACTATCATTAATGCTCATTCGTGTTGGCTTTACGCAGGTAATCTCCAAATGATTCGGAAGATATGGTCGGCAAGTCCATCAAAGCCCCCTTGACACCTTGAAAGATGCCGGGATTCGATCTCAACTGGGCCGAAGCCGCCCCCCCTCAAGCGGCAGCGGGAGCCTTCTGCGCACTACGAATGCCGCGGCTTTGCGAAAAAAAATGTAAGTCGAGCAAGGAGGCTCCGGTTTTGGCAGCAGCCCGCCTTCGTCGTCGACACCCAAGGCCGCCCGGGTAAGTCTCGGTTCTACCGGGAGTTCGTCAAGACTTCCGGCATTTTCGGGGGATTGCCTTTTTCGCCCCGCGCCTCCCTTGGAAGTCATTCTAGTGACTTTGGGGAGACCGCTGTGTACTCGGAGTTAGTTCCTCCGAGGAGATGAGCCCTCGAAGAGAGAAGACTTACAAGCTTGCTCGTTGTCTAGGAGCACATTCGGACGCTCGGGTGGTGGTGGGGGTGGATCCGCGCGGACTGCCCCCCCTTCCTACGTAAGAGGGGATCAGATTCGGCGTAGATTGCTGCACCTCCTTCACAGCCCCTCAGACTGAGAAGGAGCTGATGAAGACGGAGCCCCAGCGGCTCTTCGACGCTCTTAACTTCTATGCCACTGGGGTGAGCTTTAGTTTTGCTCCCTATTTCACTAATGTGAGTTTCGTATTGCTTACTTGCTTTCAGTTTTTTTTTTTTTCTTTTTTGTAGTCGATGCTTGTTGCCCGAACCCTGGAAAAGAAATTCCAGGGACAGGGCAGCAAGGCCCTTGATGCCGAGAAGGCAAAGTCCGAGAAGCTGGCGAGGGACTTAAAACATGCCAAGCCTGAGAAGTCGAAGGCCGAATCCCGGGCTGAGACAGCCGAGAAGAAGGCGGCTGACTTGGAGCAGAAAGTCAAGGACATGGAGGATGAGTTGGATGCTGAGAGGAAGCGTAACGGCGGTTACGCTTACCACGGAGCGCGAAGTCAAGGCCGGCGTTTCGGCCTTGCAGCCGCCGTTGTCGTCCTTCGGCGATGAAGCCGTCCCGCCGCAGGGGCTCGGTTATGGGGAGACTCTCCCTTGGCTGGTGCAGGAGATTCGGGACCTTTATGCACGAGTGGAGACCGGGAGAGGCTATGCCTCCCTCGAGACCCTTCGGGCATTCGGCTCCGCCCTGCATGAGCTAGGGTGTCCTCATATTGAGGCCGTGGAGCCGAAGGAGGATCCGGGCGAGTACTGGCGGACCCCTGCTCCGGTGCTCTCGGTGGCCGGCAAATTCTACGAGGGCTTCTGGCAGAAAGGCGGAAAAGACCTTGCCATGTTCCGCGCGGCCGAATCCCGAGCTTCGGTTAGTTCAACTCTTCCTAGTCTTGACTTTTTTGTCTCTTTATGGGATTCGACCCTTCGTAATCTTTTATTGACGAACCGCTCGGTTCTATTATGCAGAATCCTGAGGAGAAGGAGGAGATTCGCACCAAGGTGCATGCATTCGTTGCGGAGCGGGATGGCCAGGCCTCTCGCGACGAAACCGGCAGCCCCTCTGCGGACGGGAGGCCTGCTTCTCAGGACAATGCCGGGGCTGACGACAATAGGGTAGAGACTGTTTGAGTGGTTCTTGATTCGGTCATGTTGACCTTGTGTTGTAATGATACAAGTTTAAATCGTTGTTAACTCTTTTGGCAGGTTCCCGGGGAGGGGACCTTTCAATTTGTGGAAGATTTTCCTTTGAAAGTTGAGCGTAACGGATTCGGCGTGAGCGGGGCCTCTTGGCTTAGATTTCGGGAAAATTTTCCCGACCGAATGAGCGATTTCTTTTCGTCACATCGACGAAAGGTTATTCATAGTGGGCAACGAATGCTTGATTTCGAGCACTTTGGTCCCTTCTGTTAGGCAAAGAAACTTAGTTCGCGGTGTTTTGCTTGAGCCAAAAATAGAGATGGAGGACGAAACTGTCGTACTTCCGGCTCCTAGATACCGATATTGCTGTGTTAGGGACCTTGGGTTGAACTAAATGTGGGGATATTGCTTCGTGTATCCCTGCGCTAAGTATATGATGTTTCGTTTCTCGCAAATGATTGTTTTTGTGTTTAAGAAACCCCCTCCCCCCTTTTTGCGGGGAACGAAAGTCATGTAATGCGCCGAATGTGACTTTGTCTATTCAACTTAGATCTTTGTTTACATTTTGCGTGTTGCGTATGCTCTTTGTATCGTGTTAGTGGACCTAGCATACCATGTGATCTGAATGCCGCCTCGTTACACATTCGGCCATCTTAGGACCGCAGCTTTTCCCGGGTTCTCAGCTAGGCTGGTAGATGAGGCCAGGGGCAAACATTCGAATCCCGAATGTTTATAGCCGCTCGGCGGCTTGACATTGTTACGTGGCCGGGTTTGGCCGATTATGCCGTGTCTCGACCTTGGTCTTCCAACCTTCTTATACACTCGAGCGGCGACTTCGAGTTGCATCCGGCATGCCGATGGAGATGAACTCGTCGCGATGTCGAATGCTGTGTTAGGCTTTACCAGAGCATTCGGTGCTTCTCCTTTCCGATGCTCTGGCGGGTTGGACTAGTCAGTCGCTGAAACCCTGATATTGTCGGCCACCTTGAGTAATCATTGATGCGCCTGAGTTGGTTGATGTACTTCCTATGCAACTCTCTCAGGGCTAGAGCAGAGGATCTCTACTTGGCGCGCTTATATCTCGCCAAGCTCTTTCCTAGCACTAGCTTGTGGGCAAGCTGTTAGAGCTGTTCAAAATTCAACCCTCTCCTTCTGAGTGGCCGAATGCTACCACTGCTTTCCCGACTCCTCTCAACCCTAATGAGCCGAAGCTCTGTGTGGACCGTGATCCCTCTCGCATTGCTCTTGGTGGCTACTTAAAAAAGTTCCCTCTATGGCTTATTGCTGTCTTTGAGAGATAGGCGGCCCTTGGATCTCGGGCTTTCCGGATCTCGGGCCTTTATTGTCTTGATTGCCCGAGGACATAGCCTTAGGACGTGCGCTTTGAAACACCCTTCATTAATTAGGCGCACCTACTTTAGTCCTTTCTTGGACTTGAGTGGTTGTCTGCCTTAGTTCTTTCTTTAATGCTCTGGATATACTCTGATAGCCTAGTTTGTGCAGGTTTCTCTGCTTATGTCCCGAGTTTGACTCTTAGGTCAATTTCGAGTAGCTTGGGCTTTTTAGCCTCAGCTTTAAGTTTTGGAAGTTGTCCCTTTTTGACTTCCTCCTGACTTGCGGTCCTTTTCGACCTTGGTCTTTCGGCTTTTACGCCTTTGTTTGCTGATCTTTTCAGCATATACCCTTTGCGGGCACGTTGTTTGCCGAATATATCAAGAGTGATGTGCTCACTTCTTGTTTTCGGCTTTATCTTTTGACTTTGTGCCATGCTTGGGGAAAAGGAACCTTTATAAGGGGTTCACGACGGAATGTTTCCAGGTTGCCTCATTAAAAACCTCACATCCTCGAAAGGGCTTCCCTTGTGAGGAAAAAGAGCACAACCTTCTGTAGTTTCGTACCTTATTACAAACCATAACGGAAGAAAAGAAAGAAAATTACAACTCCTGGCTCGAGGAGCATTCGTCACGCGTAGAACCCGCGGAGGTTGTCCGCGTTCCACGTGTGGGTGGTTTTCCTTCGCCTTCTTCTGTTCTCAACCGAATACCCCAGCTTGACCATGCTTGCTTGCGACGACGAATGGTCCATACCATTGGGATTGCGGCTTGCCCTCGATTGTCCGCATGCCGAATCAAGACGAGGTCACCCGGTAGATGTTCTTTCGTAGGACCTTCTTGTCCCGCGCCAGACTTCGCGTTTCCTTGCGGTAGTTGTCGAGGTTTTTCGCCGCCCGCAACTTTCGAACTCGATGTGTCAGCATCTACGAACCTTTGAATTTCGGTTACGTCGGCTATCTCGTGGTATTTAAATGAACCGAGCTTCAGCTCTTCCGGTGTTATTGCTTCTTCCCCATACAACAACCGAAACGGAGTGAATCCGGTTGCCCGGGATTTGAGATGTTATGACCCCGGACCGCGACGGTCATTTCGGCCGCCATTTCCTTTTGCTTGCGTCCCACAAGGACTTGGAGACGGCCGAGAAGATTAAGCCATTAGCCTTTTGACACTCCGTTGCTTTGTGGATGGTATACTTGATCGCGAAAGTCACCTTGGTCGAAAGCTTTTCGCAAAAGTTCCTGGATTCGGTTGAGTCAAATTGCTAGCCATTGTCCACTGTTATGTAGGATGGAACCCCAAAGCGGCAGACTATCTGTTGCCATACGAAAAATGATCAAAGTTGCTTGAAGTGATTACGCTAGGGGTCTTGCTTCTATCCACTTGGTGAAATACTCAAAAAGCGCCACCGCTGCGAATCTCACATTGCCTGGGGGCTGTAGGTAATGGACCCACTATGTCTACCCCCCAACGCTGTAGAGGCCAGGTAGGTACTATCGACCTAGTTGGGTTGGAAGGTGCGTTTTGCTTCTTGGCAAACATTTGACAGCTTTCGCATGTTTTGACCAGTTGTTTTGCATCTTCGGCTGCTGATGGCCAGTAGAAACCTTGTCTCATTGCTCTATGGGCAATCTCGTGAGGCCCCCTGTGTGCTCCGCACATTCCTCCATGTATTTCGTCCAAGAGCTTTCGTCCCTCTTCGGTACTGATGCACTTGAGCTTTGGAGCTACGATGCCGTCCTTGTATAGCTCGCCTCTTATGATGGAGTAATGCTTGGTTCGTGACTCCATTCACTGTTGTTCATGCTTGGACTCAGGCTCTTATGTTCTGTCAAGAATGCGAATATTGGGCTCCTCCAATTGTGACTTGCGATGACATGAATAGCCCTTGGTACTTCCTCTTCTTCTCTCGATTGCTTTGGCCGAAAAGTTGTTGGAAGAATACATCCGGAGGGGTCGGAATCCCAAGCGGCGGGTTTGCTTTTTTACACTCATCGGCTTCCCCTGTTTTATTGCGTGGTATGTATTTTATCGAAAACCCCGAGAAATGCTTTTCCATTGCTCTTCTCGCTCAGAAATATCTGGCCGTGTACTCCTTTTCGCAATGTCCGCTACCACTTGTGAATCTGTGCGAATGACACATCTCTTTGACGCCCATTGCTCTTAGCTCTCGAAGTGCAAGCAGACCGCTTCATATTCAGCCGTATTATTGGTGCTTGTGAATTGTAACCTGGCTGCGTATCTGATGGATGGTCCTTGTTGAGGTATGAGTATAGCGAAATCCCACCTTTGTCACACCGGGCTCTGTCACAAAGCGCCGTCCGCACAGTTCGTCAAAAACCACCGGATTGCTTTTAAATTTGCCGGTGTCGATCTGCTATGAAATCCGCTGTTGCTGCGACTTTATGGCTGATCTATGTTTATAGTCGATTACAAATTCATTCAGCTCAGCTTTATTTCCATTTACCTACCACATAGCGGCTTCGGCTGTTTCGAACAAAGCTTCTAGGGGCGAGAGAGGAAATGACACGAATCTCGTGGCGCTTGGAAGTAATGTCTCAACTTTCAGCTTGCCATCGGGACTGTGTAAGCTATCTTTTTTCCAGTTCTGAATAGTTAAGCTTTGCTGCTGAAAGGGCTTCGGATACGTAGTAGATAGGAAATTGTTTGAGCTTATTCTCGTGTTCTTTTTCTTCGACCAGGACTGCGCTTACCGCAACTGGTGACGCTGGTAAGTATAACAATAACACCGCCTTTGGAGATGGTTTCGACATGGTTGTCAGATTGGTATGGTAATCTTTCGTGTCTTGAAAAGCTTTTTGTTGCTCGTGTCCCCATTCGAAATCTATGCTATCCTTTAGCACTTTGAAGAAAGGTAAGCCTTTTTTCGGTGACCTTGAGATGAACTTCGCCGAGAGCCGCTAGTCGCCCCGTGGAGCCGCTGGACTTTCTTTTTCGGCTGTCTGGGGGCTTCATGTCTATGATTGCAATGATCTTGTCTAGATTCGCTTCTATGCCTCCCCGGCGACACTAGACATCCTAACATCTTGCCCTTTGTGATGCCGAAAATGCATTTCTCCGGGTTTAGCTTGAGGCCGCATCGCCTCAGATTTGCGAAAGTTTCTCTTAGGTCGCTTATGTGTGATTCTTTGGAGTTGCTGATTACCACTATATCATCGACATAGGTTACCGATTCTTCTTCTTCTTTTGCTCTCTAAATACCTCATCCGACATTCTAGAGAAGGTGGATCCGGCGTTCCGCAATCCCTCAGGCATTCGCTTGAAGCAATAAGTTCCTCCTGGAGTGATAAAGCTTGTCTTCTCCTCGTCTTCCGGATTCAGGTGTATCTGGTGATATCCGGAAAAATAGTCGAGCAGGCTCATTCTTTCACAACCTAAGGCCAAGTCGATCGGGGTGTCTATTCGGGGAGAGGGTAAGGATCTTTTCGGGCATGCCTTGTTTAAGTCAGTGAAATCTACGCACATTCTCCATTTTTTGATATTGGGGTCGGATGTTTTCTTCTGGACCATAACCACATTTGCTAACCATTCGGGGTATTGGACTGGCCTGATTACTCCTGCGTCCGAAAGTCTCTGGACTTCGGCTGCTGCTGCAGCGCTTCTTTCCTCAGATAACTTCCTTAACCTCTGCTTCTTGGGTTTTACGGTCGCTGCCACACTCAAATTGTGCTGAGCCAAGTTTCGGCTTACCCCTTTTAGATCCTCGGCTGACCAAGCGAACACATCTGAGTTGGAGTCAAGGAACGCGGACAACTGAGCTGCCTCGTCCGGCTGAAGTTCGGAGCCAATTATGATCTCTCTTTCGGGTCCTGTGGTGGATATCGGGACCCTTTTTGTGGATTCGGCCGACTCAACTTTCGGTTCTCTGACCCTCTCGGTTTGGGTTCGGATCTTCTTTCTCGTCTTCGTCTCTTTTCGGTCAATGTTACCTCGTTGATCATGCTATAACCAGGTATCGGCTTTGCATCTATCTTTCGAGCCGCTTCGATCTCCCCATACGGTCACGATGCCGAAAAGGAGAAGGTATCTTCATGCACAAGAAACTTTGCTTGATTCTTGCATCGAACTTGCTTATGACTCCTCCGCCGAATATCATTTGTGTAGGGATAGTCTATATTGACTATGTCGAATGTCATTATCTCGGTTCGGCATAGACCAACTTCGCCGAAGGTTACCGCGATGTCTTTCTTTCCTATGGCATCTATTCTTTTTCCTCCAAAACCGAATAGAGCATTGCCCGCTAGTTGCGGCGTCCTCCGTTCCATGTCCATGCTATGGAAGGCCTTAATGAACAAAATATCTGCCGAGCTTCCATTGTCTACCAGGATGTTGTGGAGTGTGAACTTATCCACGTTTGCAGCTTGCCACGAATGCGTCAGATGCGGGTAGTCTCTTAGCCTAAGTCACTTTCGCCGAATGTGATTGGGACCATTGACCATCTTTGGCCTGTTCAAGGGTAGTCTCGGTGTTACCGTGTGTACTCTTCTCACATAGTCCCTTCGGCTCTTTTGTTTTCATGCTCAAGGTTGGATCCGCCGTGATTGCATAAATGTGTCCTTGAGACGGCGTGCATCAATTTACAAGCCTGTTTTCTGGCGACCGCCGGGCTTCATGTGCACGCTCGTTATGGTTGTTCTAGGTTTCGGGGGAAGATGCCGCCATTGATGGAGGTCGGGCTTGCGGGATATAACCCGGGTAGTTCCAGGAGTACTGATGATGATGAGCCGGAAGCATGGAAGTTTGCTGTACCAATGGAGGCGGGGGTGGCAACTGAGTGTTCTGGTAGCCGAAATGTGCATTCGGCTGTACTCCTGTTGTTTCTCTCATGTTGAACACATGTTTTGGTGCTTGACTACCCTGTGAACTTTCGTCCTTTGATTTTTGCTCCTTGGCCATCTGCCCATACTTGCAGTCTCTACTGAAATGACCCATGTTCTCGCCGCAGACGAAACAATATGGTACTCTTGGCCCATCTCGGCCTCTACCGCGCCCTCTGCCTCTTGAGCCTCGGCCCCCTCGGTTGGATTGATTCGGTTTTGCGTTTCAGGCGTCCGCAGAACCTGGTTCTTGATTGGGTTCAACCGCTTGGGCCGAATCATCTTGCACACTATTAACCGGGCGGGGATCTTGCCACCTCTTTGGTTGTTGCTTGTGTTTGGATGCGGCGATTGTTGTTTCTCGTCCTTTCTCGCGCCTTCTTTTTAAGCCTTCATCGGATTTGGCGAACTTTTTGATCTGGTCGTATAACTCGGTCAAGGTCTTAGGTTCCTCCCTGTCTAGGAGTGCCGCACACTGACCGATGGCCATGCCCTCGATTGCCGCTGCTATCACTACTTCATCTGAGACATTCGGCATCTGAGCGTGAAGCTGCACTATTTTTTCAAGGTAATCCCTGGTTCCCTTTTTCAAGGCCCTGAAGCCCTCGAAGGTGATGATCAACTGTTCTCTTAACTGTTTCCAGCTTCTTATCGAAAGTGGACGAAGAGCGATGTACCATTCATGCGCGATGTCTTCTACGCCATGATGAGAGATTTCGCAAAGGGTAACGAATCTCCTCTGCCCGAATGTACTTTGCGGCTTCATAGCTTGCGATGAACTTCCTTGGATCTGATTTCCGTTGAATGATGGCGATGCGGGCTTATACCCTATCGGCCACGGGCTTAGTTGCGGCCTGTTGAGAGTGGCGGGCCGAATCGACTTCTCACGCCCGCGACAAGCGGGTTCTGCTCCCCCCCCGGGTAGTGTTGTATTTCTCTCCATCACGTGCTATCTCCCTTAGCGGGTTTCTTTCTCGATTTCGGCCAGTTTCACCGCTGCTCACGCGTGCCGAATCTTCTCTTCGCTTGGCTGCCTCTCCTTTCATCATTGCATCTTTCGAGCTCTCAACTCTCTGAGTTCGGCCTGCCTGAGGCTCAGCTCTTGTATCAACACGGGCGTTGTTCCTGCTCATTACCAGCTGCTTCATGCTCGAGTGGCTGCTCTTCTTCTGAGTCTTCTCCATCCTCTGGAACTTCGGAGCCTCCTGCTCCGGAAGGGCCTGGACCAATTATTGCCCCAGGACCGGTAGCCGCATCTTACGCCGCCTTGGCCCCGACTCCGCCGGAGTGATGACCTCGACCGGGGATCGACCGGGGATCCGCTCGGAGGGGATCCAGCCCGGTGCCGCCGGGCGCCGCCTTGGGTCTTCCTCGCCCGGGCCATGGGTTGCCCGCACAACCACGGTGGGCGCCAATGTTGGTGTAGCCCTGAAGTGGGCTACCCCCTGGTAGGACGAATCACTCAACTAGACTAAAGTGGGCACACGAAGGTGTATGCGAAACTGGGACTCTTTTCTTATTGATCCTCCTCTCTGGTTACAATGACCCTCGGGGTCTATTTATAGTCCGTAGACTCTTACAATTCCTATTTTACCCTTCTACCGACTCTGGACCTCCCGTGCTCCTCCTCGGCGCTCCAGGGGTAGAATGGTACTTCCTCGCCTTACGTTCCCACCAACTCCCGGTGGGCCCTTCTGGCGCCGGACCTCGGATATCTACAAAACACATCGGGTGACATTCGGCAGAAACTCCTCCGATCAAACGGGCGAAAGTGATTGCTTTCGACCACTCCAACCGCCTCGGGACCTGCCGAGTTCTCGCCCCCAAAAGGACGAGCAAAAAGCTTCGACATATTTGACCGAATGTAGACGCTTTCGTCCCTTGCCCGATCTTCTCGAGCGGCCGCCTAGGACAAAAGTCCCAACATTCGACCACCCATGCCGAATGCCGCAGCTTTCGTCCATGCACCGACGCTTCCCACGGACGAGGCTCGGCGAACCGACGCATGCCTGCCCATCATAACCGAATGTCTCTGCCTTTGTCGAGATCCACGAAACTCCCGGCTCGCGGGCTCTACCCCCGCGGCCCCCGGATGCTTAGGTCCGAATCCGTGAGGCTTTTCGGTCCTTGGAGCGAATCCTAGCCCCTTTAGGCCACCTCCTCGCCCTCGCATCTTCGCTCATTCTTGGGCCGACCGTGGGGGTGGGCAAGTTCCGGCCTCCCCAACACTAGGTCAATACAAGATTGTTTAGCTTGGTCAATGGAATATCTACATCTTTGTCATCAAAAAAAGGACTGGGATTGTAATTCTTAAGCTTCAATTTGAAAAGGATTTTGACAAAGTAGAGCATGAGTTAATGTTTCAGATTATGTAGAGCAAGGGTTTTCAGTCAAGATGGCTAACTTGGATGAAGTTGTTGGCACTTCAGCTGTTCTCTGGGAAAGTTTTTCACTGTAGAAGAGGAGTAAGGCAAGGAGACCCTCTATCACCCCTTCTTTTTGTATTTTCTTCAGACTATCTTAAATGATGCTAAACAAAGAGGCCTTCTATCTTTACCTATTGATTTTCCACATGACACGACTTCCCAATTTTACAGTATGCTAATGGCACACTCATCTTTCTCCAAGGTAATACAAGGCACTTGTCTTTTCTCAACGACATTTTAAATGCTTTTGTTTAAAGGTTAACTACAGTAAATCAATGATGGTTCCAATCAATATTGTTGAAGATAGATTGAATATTCTGGCAAGTACTTTTGGTTGCTCTATTGGATCTTTACCTTTTTACTTACCCTGGTTTGCCTCTAAGTCTTACAAGACCAACTGTATGGCCGACTCATGGCCTTTGGTTTCAAAATGTGAGAAAGGCTAGTGACAATTTCCTCTTGGTTATGTGAAGCGCATGGCTACAAATAACAAATGCAGTCTGGAGTGCTCTTCCAACCTACACTATGTGCACCTTCCTTCTCCTTGAAACTATTATTAAGCAAATTGACAAGTTCGGAAACATTGTTTGTGAGAGGTTTGAACATTAAGCGTGAGACAGGCAAACCGAAAGAGTCAGCCAGTGTTTGGAGATGTATCTTCGATGTCTTTGTACACAATTCTCCAAAATCTTGGAATTCTTGGCTAGCTCGCGGCATTGTTTTTTTTTCTCGAACACATCTTCACGTGTCTTTTTCATTATTAAGAGAAGAAGCCAAGACCGGCTGACAAACAAGTACAAAACAACACAACACAGACGATACGACACAACACAACACCACACCATATGACCACGAGGCTCGTGGCCACAACAAACAAGAAAGAGAGGAGCCCGCCACCGAGCCACAAACACAACACGCTAGGTGAAATGCATCATCGCTGGGACAAACTTGGGCGACGTCATCTAAATAGAGTGGAAGTCCCGTTGGCCGAACACAGAGCCAAGTATCAAGGGGGCGTCACACACTCGGCAGCGACGCCCGAGGTGGATCCGGGTGCGACGTCGGTGGCCCATGGCCAAGCACGACGACAACGGCAACGATGGCGTCAACCCCGAGGCGACTCCAAGCCATGTGCAACGTCGGTGGCCCACGACCAAGCAATGATGACGATGACCATGATGGCATCAACATCCAACGAGCCAGGGCCGAGCTACAACACCGCACGGCCAAATCATAGGGGACACGAACAACATGCGCAGTGGAGCTCCGGTCACCGAAACGCGACGTCGGCCGCCCACGGCCGCATAACGGCGACGGGCGGCAACGTTCGCATCAACCCCGAGGCCAGGCGGGCTAGAGCGGCGGCGAGATGACTCCGGCGCCGGTTGCAAGCGGGACGCCGAGGTGACAAGAAGATTGGGGCGGAACTTTGAGGCGACAAAAGGAGCTCGGTGGGCCCAACAGAGACTTTAAGAAGGGGATGATGCCCACGGACGCCAGCTGCGTTGAGAAGTGCCCGGGCTGGAACTTTCGTTCCCAGAGCCCCCAAGCAACCACGACGACAGAACTGAATGACGGCGCCTTTAGGAAGGTGATGACGCAGGGCGCCACCGTCGGCCCAAGGCGCAAGGCTTGGGCGAGGGTTTTCACCCCAGTGCCGTCGTCCGTAGTTGCCACTCCCGACAGTTCACCTTCGCACCAGCAGCCCGAGGAGGACTATTGGCACATAGTAGTTGCTTTCGTCACCGAGAGTGACGTGTCCTACCCGCACCGGCCGGTGCCCGGCGGCCGTGCGACGCCGGACCCGCCGCCCACATGGGGGCAATCTTGGCGGCACACCCCGTCCCGCAAAAGGGCCACCTTGAGCGGGGTGCTCGCCGCGCCCGGCTCCTCTTCGCGCGACCGCCCAGAGCCTTACCCATCGTCTGCATGGGAGCCGCACGTAGCCGCGCCACACTGGACAGGCCACGCCGGATGGTGGGCGCGCGACCACTCGGCCTCACGGTGGGGCACCACCTGGCAGCGCCGAGGTGGGGAAGAGTGGCGGCGCGGCGAAATCGCCGGAATCACCGTCGCGCGCAACCCTAGCCGGCCCGCCCGCCGGCGCCGACCGCGTGGGCGGCAGCACCCGCCAGCGGGGGCCGGATCCGGCCAAGGAGGGGCCAGAAGCGGGCGCCGCCGGCCGGCGGCCGCCTGAGCCGGAGGTGGAGGTGGGAACTGGCGGGGTAGTGGAGGAAACACGGAGGCAACGGGGATGCGGGGGAGAGCGCTGGGAGGAGCCTTGTTGAGCCCCCCCCGCTGGCCGCCCGAAGAGGAGCGGCGGCCCCATCGGCGGCGTGGGGGAGTTGGGGCGGCGGCGGGACCCCCGAGTCGCCCCTTGGGCAGAATTGTGGTATAATACTTCCTTGCATGCCTCTTTGGGTTGTTCCCCATACAAGGCTCTCTATGGACAAGACCTTAACGTGGGTATTGACACTCCAATACCAGCACATACACCGATTACGTGGCTGAACAGTGGAACACAGAACTTTACACCCGGAAGATCTCAAGCAAAATCTTGGAGCGTGCTCAGAATAGGATGAAACTAATTGCTGACAAGAAACGCATGGATTATAAATTTGCAGTGGGTGATCGAGGTTCTTCTTAAACTTCAACCTTACACCCGGTCATCGGTTGCAAATAGTCCCTATACGGTGTTGGACAGAATCGGCAAGGTTGCATAATCGGCTCGATCCGCCCCGAAAAGCTCCATGATTCATCCAGCTTTTTTCATATTTCACGGCTTAAACCTTACACCGCTGATCATTCACCTGTTTATGATGTTTTACCTGTTACTACCGATCCGAGGCCAGCGATGCCGTTCCATCCATGATTGTGGGGAATGCCGATGTCCAAAGCAGTCCAAGTGACATGGACTAAGTTTCCGGATCTTTGTCACAACCTGAAGACTACAACATGCTCCGCCAACGCTTCCTCGATGCACCCGGCTTGGGGGCAAGCTGCTTCTCAAGGGGGAAGATGTCGTGGACCGACGACGCCGGCGTGAATCTTTCTAAAGGCGTCTTCGTTTACAACACCGGCGTATTTTGTTTTTACGTTTTTAGGACAGCCGTGCATCTGTCGTATGGGCCCAAGTGGTCGACTCTTTTTTGTATTGTACTTAAGCCGAACACCAAGTGAGTGCCAGGCATCGAACAATTGAAATCAAATAGACTTCAAAGCCAAGGCAAATGGGGTTTACCCCCCCCGCTTATTAGTCTGAATTCCGTTCCTCGTGCGTACTCACGTCGGCCGGTGATCACCGACGGACCGCATGCGTTACTACTTCTTATATGACTATTTTTCTACTCTAGTTGTTGTGACTGCTACTTCTTCATGGACCATCTCTTAGATGGATGCTAAGAATGCTTTTCTCCATGGTGATTTGCATGAAGAAGTCTATAACTCTATATACAACCATATTTGGGTGTTGATGCTCCACCAGTATATGACTTCGTCGTGTTTTATATGGCCTCACAAGCTCCTTGTGTTTGGTTTCAGTTTTTGACATAGTGAACACGACCCTGCTTTATTTATTCATGTCTCTCCATGTGGATGTAGTTTGCTTCTTTTATATGTTAATTACAGGAATGATGTGGACCACATTTCTGATGTGAAGAAGCAACTAAGAAATTTCAAATGTCTGATTTGGGTCCTCTCAGCTATTTCCTCAAAATTTAGGTGTTGCATTCTAATAAGGGATACTATCTCTCAACCCTACTGATGGGATGCCTCTTGAGGTCCCCTCTCAATATCAGCATATTGTGGGAAGCCTTTTTTATCTCACTGTCACTAGACTCCACATTGCCTTTTTTGAGCATGGACTCCACATTACTCATGCAGTTCATATTGAGTCAGCTTATGAGTACTCCTGCTTCCATTCCTTAATGACATTTCCTTCGAGTGCTAAGATACTTGACAGGAACTCGAAATAGTCTGCTTCAGCTTCATGCTTACATCGGATTCCACTTGGGCAAGTGATCCAACTAATCGTGTTTGTCACTGGTTATTGCATTCTTCTTGGCTCTTCTCTTCTTGCATGGAAGTCCAAGAAACAAGCAGAACTTTGAGCACTTTCCACTACCACTGTTATGAACCTTAGTTCATATGGGGGATAAGGAGGATAACCATTGACAAGAGGAAGGCCAGGTAAAGTTGGTGTGGAGGGAGACTAGAATATTTGGGGGTTGGATTGTTTGTTGTTCATTGCTTTCCTTCTTCAAACCAGATTACAGGATATATAAACATATGTGCCCAGCCCCTTGGCTACTTGATTCTTGCCCAGCCATTACTTCTCCAACTTCCCAACCGTACTAGTAATTGCCATTGACCACAGTTGCATGTGCCTCTACTGCTGTGCCATGACTCTAATCCCTCAACAAACTCCTAAGCACTATTGATCAGCCACCTCGAGCTCCTCCTGGTCATGCAAGTACCCAGGCGGCTGCTGGCCATGCATGTCACCAGGCGACTGTTGGCCCCACATGACAACCACTTCAGAGATTTTATGGCTCCATTGGATGTTAGCTGATTTTGGCATTCCTTGTGATGCTCCTCCTACACCTCCCTAGGCTATAAAAATTGCTAATGATTCTATAAAGCATGAGCTTACAAAGCATATTGGTGTCAATGCCTTACTTACTCGGTCTCTTTTTTTTTTTTGTGACTTTTAGTCAGTCTCATTGTCATTAGAAAACAATTGCTCTTCATTATTTGCCATCCAAAATGCAAGTGGCAAACTTGTTCACTAAAGCACAAACCTGAGAGCAGCATCGACTTCACTTGCTCAAACTACCTCAGATCCTCCACTTCCACCTTGAGTTTGAAGTGGGGTGTTAAGTGTAGGAAGGTCAATCTACAATAGGCCCGCCCATATGGACCATGAGGATCCTATACATATAGTCATCTCCACTACTGGAGTGTTCATTTTCTTATATTCCTAAGGTTAGTAACACCAGAATAATAAATGCAAGATGGAAACAGTGGATAATGTCCATTGAGGAAACCAAGTGAAAAATCCCATAACAGCCACCATGAGATTGATAGGAGCCAATGATACTAGAAAAAACAGAATTGTTGGACAACTAATGTGTTCATGCACGTGTATAAAGATGGATGATGTTACCTTTTCTATTTGCCACCACCCTAGGTTATTCTCTGTATTTTCTATCTCGTACAATTTACTGACAATATCTTTTATTTTAGGCCTTTTTTGTCGTTCCTTGTCCATACAGTTTATTGCTATCTCAATGCATCTCTTCACTTGTATGCAATCTGCTTCCAGCGATGCATGCCCAGGTATCTTCTGTAGCCTTTCCCTCCAGATGCCATGAACCTCCATATTAGAAAAAGAATGTCAAATGAAATAAACATACGAGACAAATAACATTACGAAATTTTCTATACAAATATGTTATATTATATAGAGGGGGAAATTGTGGGGTCTGGTAATGTTATGGTAGTGGTTTTTCTCCAGCCCACTGCAGCAGATATTAATCTGTCATTACAGCTCTTACAGTTATTCGGGGATGCTTCAGGCCTCAAGACTAACGTCCAGAAAAGTAATGTGTGGCCTATCTTCTGTGATGAAGATGACCTTGCTCTCATTCAGAATTTGTTTCCCTGTGATGTGCTGAATTTTCCTTGCAAATATTTGGGTCTTCCATTGACCATCAGAAAACTGACCAAGGAGCAGATCATTCAATCATTAACAGAGTAGCAGATCAGCTTCCGGGTTGGAAGGTGGATCTGATGACACGTGCCGGAAGAGTAATTCAAGTGCAATATGTTCTTACAGGCTAATCTATGTAGCCATGGCCACTGATCTTCCACATTGGGCTATCAAAGCCATAGAGATCAGGAGGGCATTCCTATGGAAGGGCCGTAAAAAGGCGAAAGGGGGACACTGCCTCATTGCCTGGCCTAAGGTTTGAAGTCCCTGGGTATTGCCTTAAAGGAATGATGGCCTTGGTTGAAGCATAGTGTGCCCAGCAAACCTTGGGCAAATCTCCCTATACATGTTCAGTAAAGAGGTGGCTGGCCTCATCTCTATAGCAATGATAACAGAGGTGGGGAATGGATCAAATACATATTTTTGGAAGGACAAATGGCTGGATTGGATGGCAAAGGAGTTCAGGACATACCACCTCTTGTCTTTGCACTGGTCCCTAAAATGAGAGTGAATAAGCGTACTGTGTTGGAGGCTCTCACTGAGGAGAAATGGATAGAGGACATACAGGGTGAAGTTGGGATGACAGCCTTATTTCAGTACCTAGACCTTTGGGAAGTCTTGAATTCGGTGCAGCTAAATGAGAATAACCCTGATAAGCATATATCTGAAGGTTTTCTTCTTCTGGACAATATACCAGCAAAGAGCGCTTATGATACTTCATTCCAGGGAGCAATCTTCTTTGAACCTGCTGAGAGAACCTGGAAGTCCTGGGCTCCCCCAAAAAGCAAATTCTTCATGTGGCTAGTTGCTTACAAGCTTACAACAGATGTTAGACACCGGACAGATTGACAAGAATGGATCTCCCTCATCCTGAGCTTTGTCTTCTCTGTGACCAACATGAGGAGAATATTCATCATCTTCTTGTGGGCTGTTTTTCCTCAAGGGTATTTTGGTTCTCCCTCCTGTCACATGTTGGAGTGGCATCTCTTTGCTCCACAACCTTCTGACCAATCCTTTGATGAATGGTGGAGGAAAGTTGATTTGGCTGCTAGTGGTGATCCGAGGAAGGGTCTGAACTCTCTAGTCATTTTGGGAGCCTAGAGCATTTGGCAGCATAGAAATGATTGTGTTTTTAGTGGTGAAGCACCAATTGTTAATATGGTTCTGTTGTTGGCAAGAGAGGAAGCTCAGGAGCCTAGCAGGGGCTAAGGGGATCTCCCTATTCACTGTCAGAGCCCAGAGGTGCAGTCTGCTGTATCTGTTAAGTTGTCATTTTTATGTTAAGCTGGTGATTTAGTCTCTTTATAGTGAGTGAGTGGGTGTGTGTGTGTGGGTTTGGGTTTGGGTCTATGTATGACTCTATCTTCTTTTAATACAATGATATGCAGATCTCCTGCGTGTGCAGAAAAAAAATGGTATGGTAGTGGCACCTAGCCAAGTGCATTGTAGTCATAAACAGTGCCTCAATTAATTGTAATCTCTTTCTCTTCTTCATGATAAAATGTAATCCATGTTCCATGGGTTACATTGTGTTAGGGTATATTGAACATAATCTCTTACTTTTGATGGAGCAAGAAATTTAATCTTACATGTTCAATAAATTCTGAAGCTTCCATGTCAACAATGCTTGAATACTCCACAACCCCAGTGATTATCTTTGTCATGATAACACCTAAACTAAATATGTCGTACTCCTTTGAGATTATCTGATTGGTTATAAATTCCGGTGGCCAGTATCCACTGCAAGACAGCATAATGATAAATATAAAGCAAGTGTATAGAAAATTCTAGTTTGGTAAAGACTGGAAATTGATTTTACTTTTCGCAAAAAAAAAAAGGAAATTGATTTTACAGTGTCCCTAGCGGAGTCAATGTTATTTTTGTGTTCTCTTCACCAAGGAGCCTTGACAAACCAAAATCTGCAATTTTTGCACCATCTTCCTGTCTAGAAGAATATTATTTAGTTTTAAATCAAAATGCATTATAGGTTCTTCCAATCCCTCGTGAAGGTATTTTAAACCCTCACAAATTCCTTTAATTATTTTGTATCGTACAGACCAATTTTTTTCCAAGCAATTGACCTGCAATAGCAAAAGGCACACTCCAAATGTTAATTGCGGAGAATAGTTTTTATTTACATGGCAGACATTATACTCAGAGAGCACCAGCTTACGAGACAGAACATCGCCAAGGTTTCCATTCGGCACAAACTCGAGGCAGAGTGCCCTGTGTATCTTTACACAATTTACTAGTTTTCCTTCATGCCATGTAACTGTATCCTCCTCTTCATCACAAAATCCCAACAATCGCACAATATTTGGATGATTAAGCCTCTTGAGGATTTCAAATTCATTTCTGAATTGTTGGTCACTAATTCCTGACACAAAATTGAGCATCTTAACGGCAATCTCCTCTCCATCTTCAAGCACCCCCTGTTCAACAGATTACAGCTTCACAATTTCGCAGCAACACTAAAAAAGATTTATTGGTCTATTTTAAATGGGCGGCGTACCTTGTAAACTTGCCCAAACGCACCATTGCCAAGTTTTCGCTCCTCAGATAAGCAATCTGTAATCTCTTTTATAAATTTGAATGAATGCTTCATTGGATTGTCAACTATCCAGCGAAAGTCATTCTCCATGGTATTAGTGGGGAGATTTCTATTCTGTGTACAAGAATTTCAGATAGCTTATAATTTTGGTACTTCTGCACTTGATTTTACATGATGTGATGCAAACCTATAATGGAAATCCCCTTTGGAAACGCATGATGGCATGAGTTTCACAGGATGTGTATAGAAATCTCATGGAAATCAGTTTAATTTCGCAGAATAAAAACGCAGGCATTTTCAGACTCAATCAGCAGTATCGAAGTCACTAACCTGAAGCTGTGAAGAGCAGGTGACGTGCATTGACCAGATGATAGGTGAGGCAGATCAAGAGATCGAAAAAGAAGATCTGCGAGGAGCAGACATCAGCCGCAAGAGACGACCTGCGAGTTGACTCAGAGTAGAGTCAATAAAAACAGAGTTCTTTCCTTTTATCACCCTGACTTTTTAGATTTTGACAGGATTCCCTATTTGACAGAGAACTACAATGGCCTAACGTTTAGTTTTTTTTTTTTTTTTTTGGATGGGCCTAACGTTTATACTTAACTAAAATCAACAGACTTTCGACCACTTTAACTCATTTGTTAGGTCTAATAATGAACTACTCCCTCTATTCCAAAATAATAAGTCGTTTTAACTTTTTTTGAGTTGCTGGGTAGGGGTAACAGCGTGCCGCCCCACCTTTGTAAAAAGGTCCTACACTTAACTGGTCTAAGGGTCTGCTTGTAAATTCCTAAATTAAAAGGGTCGGATAAAAAATTTACTCCCTCCACCTCTCCGTACAGCAAAGGAGAGAGACTCTCCCGAATTTCTCTTTCCTGTTTTTCTTTCCTTATGGTAAGCTCTCGCCCCCTCTCCCGCAACATTAGGTTATGAAAGTAAGGGGCAGGTGTGAACTTCATGGGGGCACCTGTTGGCATTTCTTAGCATCATCCCTAAAGATAAATAATATCCCTAGTGACAATGTCAAGAAACGCCAGTGATAGATGGATTAGATATTGCGTGAGTCAATCCGGAAGCGCATGGATCTATCATCGTAACATTTCACCCAGGAGTATTCGGGTATCGTTCATTTATATTTTCCCAAAGGAAGGCAGGCTTGTGTAAAGTCTAGCATAGTGATGATGATAGCCCACAATTTATTTATGAATAACCATGAATCTAGTACGTGGGTAAGTAAATGATATCTACAATTAATAAACAAGAAAAAGGATAAAGAGAAAATCTACTAGAGCAGCAATTCTAATAACGCTTTTATGCAATGAACTCTAGTGACATGCGTGATGCATGAATAATTATGGAGTTAAGTTATGATGATGAGGAGATGCCCGCAGCTGGTCTGTTAGCTGATAGACACTTTCAGAACTACAACTCAACACCCGAACGTAGAGGAGTACTGAGGACGGACAGGGTTGTCACCACCTGCCGCCTACCTCACTACTGTGGGATGCCGACATTTCTTATGGTTACTATATACCTGGACACCACGCCGACGTGTATAGAAAACTACAAGCAAGACGGTAGTAGATGTGTTTGTCGATTGGATGTAGATGGGATCAAATCGGCCATGAACCTCTTTATTATATAGAAGAGGGTGGTTTTATCCTTTTAGGAAACCGTCCTTGGACGTTTCCAAGCTCCAAAAACCGACCTAAACACGATTGGAAAGAAATCGGTTCGGGATCGTACGGACACGTGGCTGATGTGTGTCAACCGGACGTTGAATCGGGCCGACCGGACGCGCCCGATCACCGTCCGGTCGATTCCGAGAGCTCCGGAATCGTGCGCGAGCTCCCCGGCTACACAGACGAGCCGACGGACGGACGTGCGGAGGTGACCGGATGCGCCGGTGCCGGGTCGTCGCTCCTTGTGAGAGTTCTCGAAACGAGCCTTTTTGACCGGACACGCGGTGGTTGACCGGACTCACAAAGCGCCGTCCTGGCCACTTCCGCAGGAAGCCCGTTTTGATCTTAGTGAGAGTCAACATATGCCCCCTATTTTCACGTGAGAGATACACGATCCTGAAAACAAGACAAGACAAAATCAGACAGCACGAATGCCCATCACATCGGTTGCCCAGCGACTAAGGGCGATACTATGTATCGGCCATTTTTGTTCTAAGGGCAATGCATGCATCGGCCATTGTTTGGAGAGCACTAGGCCTTTTGCCAAACACTAGGGAAATAGTTTTTTTAAGATATCTCCCGTTAATGCGCCTTTGTTTGGCGTTCTCCACTTGTCGACTCAAGCACATAGAAGTTCCCGAATATCACTTTGACCACCTAGAAAGGACCCTTCCAATCGGGTGACCACTTGCCGAATTGATTGCTCTTCGACCCTATCGGTAATATAGTTTGCCAAACTAAGTCACCGATTTAGAACGATTTGCTTTTAACTTTCTTATTGTAAGCTCTTGCAACACGGGCTTTATCCTTCTCTATTTCCTTTAAAGCTTGTACTCTTTTGTCGTTTACCCCATCGATGTTGTCCATCATTGTTGACAGTAGTTATTGACAACTTTTATATATATGGAATGTTATCAATCATGGGATGAATGCTACTAAAGTGTTATTATTACTAATGATTTCCACGAGTTTTGGTCCACACTCAGTTTTGCAGGTGAACTCCGGAAAACAGAAGAAACAGAAATGAAAAAAGGTAAAATAGAGACACCGAAGAAAAGGACCAAATCGGGCGATTAGTATAAATTCTAGGGGTAAATGAGAAGAGAATACAACTCGCAAAGGCTGGGGCCCACCCATCACCAGGTGGGGCTGGGCAGCACCCTCCAGAAGCTTCTCAGGTCCAGCTTCTGGAAGCTTCCTCCACCGACCTATGGGAACCCTAGAAATCATACTAGCTGTCCGTTTAAGTCGGTTTGATCCAACGGCTCACATCCATCCCTCGGGGCTATAAATAAAAGGGCGGGGGCTCCCCCGAAACCCTAATTCATTATTCTTTTAAGTAGATGAGGAGAGGAATCCCTTGAATGGATCTATCTCTTAGGTTTAGCTAGCAAGAGAAGACTAGTTCTTCATAGATCTAGTCTTATACATAGAAATAGTGAGATAGAGAGTGAGGGATTTGTTGGAAAGAGTTGCCTACTGTCGAGTGCTCTCTCTACGGCTTGTACTTCAAGTGGATTCAAGTTCATCTTGTCTTTAAGATTTCTCACGGTAATTTACATTTCATCTAAGTTTACTTTGTTTATATTTGTCTGCCTAGTTTATGATTCTTTTGAGTGCTTTATTCCTGTTCCTAGCGTGGAGTAGAGTATTAATCTGTAGTGTAAATGTTGACACTACTTAACGACATCACTAATGTAGCTAACTAGCACTTCAAATACTATGGCGCCAACTAATACTTGAATGATACTAGGTGACAACACTACAAAAAGCAATGACCCCAAATAGTGCTTGGTATTAAAACAATCATAAAGCCCTATAAACTAGTCAAAGGATAACCTATACTTCTAGTAAAGTAGGTCACAATCCACTTATGCAACTAGGAGTATAACATGGCATAAAATGATGTGACTAAGCAAGAATAAGAATAAGATAAAGAATATAGAACAAGGCTCGCAGTTTTACGAATAATAAATACCATTGTAGCATTTTAAATGAGTATGAGTCAAATCCACAGGGGAAAACAACTAATTACTATTTAATGCGTAGCACTAACAAAGTCCTTATATATGTAATGTCTATAACCAATAATGATAATGCTTCTACTCAACAATAGGGTTAATGTCACATGAAATAATAATAAGATAAAGGTATGTATGATAAATGCTCATAAAGATAAATGATATATAAATACGGGGATCAAACCATCATGAAATGATAAAGATTCAACAGAATATTCTAGTCTAAGGATAAATACCCGGTTCAAGCTTAATTTCTTTTCTACCCTTACTACCAAAGCAATTCTATACTTTTCATTCATCTTTTCAATATTTTGTTTAGTGGTTTCATGCAACTTATGAATAAATTCAGCACGTGCACTAGCATCACTATATGTTCTTTCATTGGTAGGTAAAGGCAAAAGATCAATTGGAGCATGAGGGTTAAAACCGTACACTACCCGGAAAGGACTTACCTTGGTGGTAGAATGTGTGGCCCGATTGTAAGCAAACTCCACATGAGGCAAACATTCTTCCCACATCTTCAAAAATTTTCTTCAAAATAGCTCTCAACATAGTGCCCAAGGTGCGATTCACTACCTCTATTTGTCCATCAGTTTGTGGGTGACAAGTTGTTGAAAACAACAGCTTTTGTACCCAACTTGTTCCATAGAGTACGCCAAAAGTGATTCAAGAATTTAGCATCGTGATCCGAAACAATAGTAGAAGGCATACCATGCAAACGAACAATCTCTTAGAAAAAGAGGTCAGCAATATAAATGGCATCATCACGTTTATGACATGGTATAAAATGTGCCATCTTAGAAAATCAATACACAACAACAAAAATGCTATCCCTCCCCTCTTAGTCCTAGGCAATCCCAAAACAAAGTCCATCGAAATATCTACACAAGGAATTGAAGGAACCGGAAGAGGCATATATAACCCATGTGGATTTAGGCGAGACTTAGCTTTTTGACATGTGGTGCAACGTGACACAAACCTTTCAACATCTCTCTTCATTTGTGGCCAAAAGAAATGTGTGGCCAACATATCTCTTGTCTTCTTAGCACCAAAATGGCCCATCAGTCTCCACCGTGTGCTTCCCTCACAGCAACAACAATAGACGAACCGAACCAACTAGAATGCATAAACGGTTAGCTCTAAACACAAATCCATCATTTATCACAAACTTGTTCCATGTGCGTCCCTCTTTACAATTCAGCAAGACATCTTTAAAATCGGGATCTAGAACATATTGCTCTTTTATCGATTCTAGTCCAAAAATTCTACAATCAAGTTGGGACAAAGATAGTATATCGTCTAGACAAAGCATCAACAATTATATTATCCTTCCCTTTCTTGTGCTTAATAACATAAGGAAAAGATTCAATAAATTCAACCCACTTAGCATGTCTACGATTCAGATTATTTTGAGAACGAAGATATTTAAGCGATTCATGATCCGAATGTATAACAAATTCCTTAGGCCACAAATAATGACGCCATGTCTCTAAAGAGCGCACAAGTGCATACAATTCTTTATCATACGTAGAGTAATTAAGAACGAGGGCCATGCAATTTTTCACTAAAGTATGCAACGGGCTTACCATCTTGCATCAACACACCTCCAATGCCAACTCCACTAGCATCACATTCTAGCTCAAAAAGTTTTACCAAAGTTTGGAAGTTGCAAAAGCAATGGCGCGTGTGTAAGTTTGTCCTTCAAAGTATCAAAGGACTTCTCTTGGGCTATACCCCAATGGAACACCACACCTTTCTTCGTCAACTCATGTAAGGGAGCAAAGAATGGCGCTGAAATCCTTGACGAAGCGGCGATAAAAACCTGCAAGACCAAGAAAACTTCGCACCTATGTGATAGTGTGGGGAACCGGCCAACTCTTGATGGCTTCAATATTGGACTTGTCCACCTCAATCCCCCTCGGGAGTAACAACATAGCCAAGAAAAGAGACTCGATCCGTGCAAAAGATCCACTTATCAAGGTTACCAAATAAACATGCATCGCGTAAAGCATTAAAAACAGCACGTAAGTGTTCCATATGTTCATCCAAAGACTTGCTAAATACCACAAATCGCCCAATAAAAGGCCTTAAAACTTCATTCATCAATCTCATGAAGGTACTAGGTGCATTAGTTAAACCAAAAGGCATTACTAACCACTCATATAATCCAAATTTAGTTTTGAAAACTGTTTTCCATTCATCCCCAAGTTTCATTCTAATTTGGTGGTATCCACTACGCAAGTCAACCTTTGTGAAAATTACGAGCCACACAATTCATCTAGCATGTCATCAAGCCTTGGAATAGGATGATGATATCGAATAGTAATATTATTAATGGCTCTACAATCAACACGCATACGCCATGAACCATCTTTCTTAGGAACCAAAATAACAGGAACGGCGCAAGGACTAAGGCTTTCTCGTGCGCACCAGCGGGTCCAAAAGGTCTTGGACTTGTCGCTGAATTTCCTTAGTCTCCTCAGGATTGGCTCGATAAGCAGCGCGGTTGGCAATGTTGCTCCCGGGATCAAATCAATTTGATGCTCGATTCCTCTTGTAGGTGGCAGCCCCGGGGTATCGAGCTGGGAAAAACATCCTTATACTCCCGCAAAAGGTTAGTAACAACAGGGGAGGTATCGAGCCAACAATATCATCAAGTGAATACTGAGGACTCGTTTGCAAACCAAAGTATAACAAATATCATCATCAGAAATTTCAGCAAGGTCACTTTTTCTTGCAAGCATAACTACACCCTTCAATTTAATTCCCTCAACCTTAGAATTAGGTGCCAAGTCTTCCTTTTTAGGTGGGTAAACCGAATTAGCAACTTGCTGATTTTCAGATTTAGTATCATGCAAACTAGCAGGCTCGTTCTTTATCGGCTTGTACAATTTCAGCAGGGGGTCATAGGTACCATAGTAATTTTCTTTCCTTTATGCATAAAGGTGTATGTATTACTTCTACCATGGTGTATAGCATCATTATCAAATTCCCAAGGACGACCCAATAAAAGTGAACAAGCTTCCATAGGTACCACATCACAATCTGCATAATCAGAATAGGAACCAATGGAAAAATAAACTCTGCAAGTTTGTGTTACCTCAGCTTTTCCAGCATCATTAAACCACTGAAGGTTATATGGATGGGGGTGCTAACGGGTGGTCAAGCTAAGCTTCTTGACCAAATCTGAACTCACCAAATTATTGCAACTACCTCCATCAATGATGACACGTGCTCGACGATTGTTGATGATGAAGAAAATCTAGAACAAATTATGGCGTTGCGGCTTATTTGGTTGTTGTACTTTTGTGCTGGCGCCGTTGCACAATGACACTCATGTAGGTCATCGTGTTCTCACTTCCCACGACCTCATCGCTTGCTTGCACATCTGGTTCATCTTCATCATCTCTCTCGACATCGGAGGCGCTGAGGTAGTGTAGACACTGTTATAGCATAATATTATTAGTCAATTAATATGAAATAAGGGCTTAAGATGAAGACCAACATAAGTCTAGGGGTCTAACTAACATAATTCCATGAGTTTTGGTATTCTGTGACTCTGCAGGGACTAACAGATAAAAACAGAGAAGATCGATGAGAATCGGAAGAGTTTACATCCCATACGATGACAAGACTTAACCGTGAAATGACTCAACCCAAAATGTGGACTAAAACACTCTAGAAGATACCGTAAGACACCAGAAGAAACGAGAGACCAAGGGGACTCAACCCCCTGGCGGCCGCCAGAGCCATTAAGGCCGGCCGCCAGGTGGGGTCGCTCTGTCAGCCTCATCTTTTTATGTCAGTTTACCACCGACCTTGAGGTTGTATCTACACCGTTATTGGAGGTCGGTTTGATCCAAGGGTCCCCGTTCATCGCCAAGTACTATATAAGAAGACCCCCGACCCCGTGGCTAAACCCTAATTCATTATCAATTCATACCAAGTCATTATCATCCGAGTTCATCTCAACTCAAGTCCAACCAAGTCTAGACCTAAGCCCTAGTTCATCATATTAGAAGTAGTTAGCTACCTAGCTAGTTCTAGAGGAGGTCAAGTTCATCTTGATTCCCGATAGTCAAGAAGTAGCGGGATCATCGTTCTCGTGGCTTCTCTCTTGTATTCGATCCGTAAGTATTATATTCGAAATACAATTGATATGACTTTGATCTATATCATGATTATATTCTTATTGATATGTATCCATGCATGCTATGATTGTATGTTTAGTTTAGTGAGTTTGTCTTATATCTTATGCATGGAATTGTATAGCATCCACGTAGATGATCACTATGTGGGTGATAAGCAATGTGTAAACGTGGTGTTTATACAACGTTTATCTGCAATTACACCCTACATTCGGGCGTGTGGTAGATCGCGGGAGTGACAGTCTGTTGAGTCCTTTGGAGTCCACCCTCCGAATGCTAGGACAAGTTGAGCTATAATTACGGTGATGATCAAGTTTTTCGTCCTTGATTGTTGTTGGTAGTTGCTTACCATGTGTAGATATAATGCATCCTTGCCATGATAGCTAGATGTATTGCACTAATTGTAGTATTCATTGACATATGATTAGGAATATCTTAGGAATATTCTTTTCGTTTCTTTCTATAACATGCTAATAGCTCGTATGATACTAGTGGCATATGATGATCTTAGACTTGGGTAGTTATCATTTATTCAATTATCTTTATCTTGTGACTTATCCTGTTGAGTAATGTTAGATGCATATGGCTACTCTGCATTATACAACTGCAAGTGGATCTCATAAGTAAATCATAATCTAAATCATTACCCCTTTCTCTCTACTTTTCATAGACTCCCTTCCCTATGGTAAAATATAAATACGATACCTCGGATTACTCCCCGTGAAGTGCTACGATGGTATTTCTATCTGTGCGCTTGTAGATATCATGTTCATTCTTTTATCAAGGCCTATCAAGAATACCATACCCGCATTTCTTAGAGCATTATTGCTAGGGTGACAGACTAGTACGTAGGTAATGCCTAGAAATGAGTGGTATACCTTGAGTACATATCCTGGTGAGATTAACTCCACTATGGATAATGATGCTAAGATTACACTCCACAACTAACACCGCCTAACTACACCTTTGTTGGATCATGAGATTAATTCCATATCCAAGCTAACATGATTAGATAGATACATCATATATTTCTTTCTCCTTCCTAATTTGGATCGTAAGAAATATCAACAAGGTAGCCATCTTCCGTAGCAACGTATGTCCGCCGACTTGGGCAATCCTTCCGAATATGACCAAACCCTCTGCAAATCGGCACCGAATGCTAGAGGTGCGACCGGTGGAAGCAAATGAGGGTGGAACTCTTTGCCGGTTCTGCAAAACAAAATTTTTACCGAGCCCGAGGGTTGTGTAGTAGTCGGAGCGCATCCTTGCCGCTTGTTCGATGGTAGAGGTGCCCCGTAAGTGGAAGTCTTGGACACACCGAATGAAGGTCCTGAATGTGGCGTGTTGTTGGTATTTCTAACGTCACTATAACAAAAGGTGGAGTTAATCTCACCTTAGGCTATATGCCGTCAGAGACACTCAGTGTGGTTCATCTCTTAACACTACTATGTGCTAGGTTGTCATCCCCAGCAGCAATGCTAGGAAATGCATAGGTGATACTAGTGAATGTGTTGTTTGCAATCTAAGGAAATAAATATAAAAGGTCTATCCATAGCGCACGAGATATAAATACCACTTTGTAGCATTTCACCGGAGTAGTCCAGTTTTGTCATTTATATTCTACCACGAGGAGGAATAATTAAAAGTGGGCTCATATATAATTGATAAGTGGCATACTTATGAGAGATTCTTTCACTAGTGCTAACTTTAGCAGGGGTAAGCCAATAATGATAAGAATATGATAATGATAAATAAAGGCAGAGGCATCACACACAGAGACGGGGAATAGACTACTATAAGTTAGACTTAACATTGGACTACATTTAAGAGACATAATTCTTCTATAGCATTTAATCTACTAAGTCATTACATCTACTCTAAGGCATATGTTATCATATATAGCATAGTAAACTCTAGATCATGTATCCGGACGACTACCAAGGAAAATCAAGAGCAAAACAAGATATTCCCCGTACTCATTGTCCACTAGTCTTATAGACGGAGGGTGGATTACAAAGGACTCAACAGGACTTGTCACTCCCGCGATCTACCACACGACTCGGAATATAAGGTGCACTCACAGGTAAATCATATATAAGCACCACGCTTACATAAATATTTTTACCACCTAACCCACTCGAGTATTGAATTAGGCGCTCTACGAATAGATACATATATCTATCATAAACTACATCTATATCAAGCATACTATTAGAATAAAGTAAGAACATAGCCAACAAACACATATTAATATAATAAAGCAAAGTCATAGATACAAGATAATATCCGTACCGTAGAACTTGAAGATCTAGAACTCTGGGTAGCACACCTAGCTCTACTTGAATCTAACTTGCTAATCAACTTAGACAAACTAGAACTAGATGAACTAGAACTAGAACAAGTAGCTAACCCTAATCTCTGGTGGAGATACTCTCTTCTACTTCTGCCCGACTTACAATTGAATTGATATGAATAATAATGAACTTGATCTTAGCCCCGAGGGTCGGGGGTATTCTTATATAGGCCTTGGTGATGAATGATGACCATTGGATCAAACCGACCTTCAATAACGGTGTAGATACAACCTCAAAGTCGGTTACAAACCGACCTAGAAGTATGAGGCTGACTGGTGGGTCCTACCTGGCGGCCGGCCAAAATGAGCCTCGCGGCCGCCAGGGGTTGACCTCCCCTCGGCCTCTGGTTCCTTCTGGTGTCCTCTGGTACCTTCTAGAATGTTTTAGTCCACTTTTCGGATTGAGTTACTTCACGGTCAAGTCTTGTCATCATATGTGATGTATATTCTGGAACTTTCTCCATTCTTCTCTGCATTTATCTGTTAAGTCCCTGAAAATACATAAATCACCAAAACTCGTGGAACTTATTAGTATAAACCTCTAAACTAAGTATTTATTCAATTTATGTCCTTATTTCATCTCTTGTTGACATATAAAAGTATAGGATAACAGGTGTCAACACGTGTAATGCGTGTTGCTGGTCTTGTACTTTTCGATGAGTCCTCGCCCTACAACTCCTTCTCTGCAAGCAAAGCAAAATCTGAAACAACTGGTTGACATTGTTAATTTCTTTATAATCAATAATATCCTGAATTTCTCGTCTCAATCCCGAATAAAATCAACAAATAGAATCCTCGGGTCCCTCTATGATGCCACAACGCATTAAACCCTTTTGAAGCTCACCATAGTAATCCTGCACAGATTTATCACCTTGTTCTAAACGCATCAATTTTTTTCGTAAATCTCTATGGTAAGAAGAGGGAACAAATCTATCACGCATAGCAACCTTAAGGTCTTCCCATGAATGAGGTGTATTACCATCTGCAGCTAAAGCAGTCCACCAAATAATAGCAAAATCTTTAAACTCACTGGTGGCTTGTCTAATTCTATGTTCCTCAGGTACTTGGTGGGAACTAAATTTTTTGTTCTACTGTCATCTCCCAATCAAGATATGCCTCAGCATCATAATGTCCATCAAAAGAAGGTATAGTAAATTTAACCTTACAATAAGGATCATCGGGAGCTCGATTATGGTTACCTCGATGGTGGTGGTGGTGAGGTCGCCCACCCATACCTTTGGTGTTATTGTCAAGACGACGCTTGAGTTTGTTTTGAAATGTCGCCTGAACATCAAGATTACCCTCGGCATCATAGACCTCAAGATTGTCTTCATTGCTAGCATTAGCATCGTCGTCGCCGAAGCGACGAGCTTCCAAAATAACAATCCTGTCGGTTAGATCGGATATGCGTTTATCCAACCTGTCAATAGCGTTAGGAAGCTTAAGTTCAAGCATCGCCTGAGTGACCTTGACCTTGATGACTGCCGCCTCCGTGTCCTTTTGGATTGGTCGGCAAGAGCTTTGAGCTGCTCTTGGCTAACGCAATCACTGAAGTCTGTGGGCTTGCTGGCACCTGACATTGTAGACACAAAAACAGGAACAAACAGTGAATGTTATCCCTAATAATCGTACTACGAAGGTAAGTGGTGCCTCTCAAGATGACAGCAAAAGGAAGACACCTTACCAAGGTCTTACCGGTGTTCTTACCAGCAAGGCAAAAGATACCGGAATATGTGGAACCGCGATTGCGGGGGATGCGAACCTTTGCCGCCAAGAAGAATATGTGGAGCTATGGGAAGGCACACAATGACACAAGGATTAACAAATAACGAAAGTGATTAGCGGTTGTTCAATCTAGATCCAAAGTATAAGTCACAAGTGCTGGCTAAGACGTGCCTAGTCATAGCGCAACAAGATGAACAGATGAACAATGGATAAAAAGTACAGCGAGAAGCACACAACAAAGCACTATTTCGTCTTTTTCTCGATTTTTTTGGCGCCCCTGGTATCACAATTTTTTATTTTTGTATTATTTTTTTTTGATACTTTTCCTGGAACAAGGATCACCAAAAGAAGGAAAGTCACAAGAAAGATCACCTAGAAACAGAGGTGATATGCATCCTATAGAAAATCAACAAGATCTCTCAAAAGCGTGCGAAAAACTCTTAACAATTTTTTCTTTATTTTCCGATTTTTTTTGGCAATTCTGCTGAAATCGAATATTGTTTTTGCCGAAATCGAATCAAGAATCTACACAAAAAATTTCAGATTTTTTGGGCAATCGAAAGCGAAAATTGTGGCCGTTTTACTGAAGGTACCTCAAGATATGGTGTTCGGAAACTCCGAAAAGCACGAATCGGTGGCGGCGGTTAGGGCAAAGCGTCCCTAAACTCCAACACCGAACACACGATGAATCTCCCCGTCAAGAAGAGTAATAGGTATGCGCCGATGATGATGTAAGGAGGGCTGCGGTGCAGGCAAAAATTGAGCGGCCGGGCAACCTAACTCCGAGGGTTTGCGCGGCGAGAGATCACACAAGGCGGCTAGCGATGGCAAAGTCGAGTAATGTGGTGGAATCGACTTGTATGGGGAGCGGTGGATAGGATAGCGGCGAAACACAAATCACAGCGACGAGGCGGTTGAACTATGACGAACACAATCCTAATCCAAAGAAATAGACTCGACCACGCATTACACAAACTCAACAACGCAATCTGAAAATGAAATTGCAAGGCACAAAGGGTGATAGGACAACGGAATTGAATTTTTTTGTTGGATTTTTGTGGACTCTAGGTAATGAACAAATATGAATCTAAGGGTAGATGTGAACCTGACGGTATACCCGAAGCTCGATTACCACTTAATGTGAACTAGGGTGGCCTGATCTTCTGAAAGGTTCTAATAACTCTCGATTTGGTGGAAACGAGACACAAATCGATCCGGCTTCCGAACAACTCGATCCGAAACCCCGCAATCGCAGCACCACGTCTCCTCTGGTTATCAACCGGCGTTGCACGGTTGACCTCGCCAAGAAGGCTAAGTCCTTTGCCTACAAATCGAAGAACACAAGCAAGAACAAGGAAGAATGCAACCAATTTGCGTATGAATGTTAATCTCACGAGTTGGGGTCTCACAAACCGATGAAACGCGAAACTGTTCTTGACAGAATAATCTAAGCAAAACCCAAAACCTAACGATAGTGGCGACGGCTGAATATATAGGTCTAAGGGTCGTCACCACCCCTGGACGCGCCCCCTAATGGGCTCAACAGTGATACACGGTCTGTTGGACCAAAAACGGTGACGCAGCACCGGAACAGATTCTAGACGCTGACTTGTTTCGATGTTTCCCGACGACTCCGAACGAGTTTGGACCTAGAACCAACGCCATTGGTTTCCTTATGAAATTATATTTCCAACCATGGGTGGATCGTGAGAAAACGAAGCACGGATGCGTCCCCCCGGGTGACTGTTTTACTCCTTGCTGGTCCTGGACTCCGAACAGGCTCGACTTCGGTTTGGGCCTCCACCTTGTCTTGGGTGCCCTTCCTGATCCTCCATGCCTCCAAGCCATCCCTTATGCACACTTTGGTCCTCTCCATGATTCGTAAGCACAATACAATCATTAGGTAGCAATCTATTCTCAAAATCATATAAAGACTTGCTTAGGAACGAGTTCACCTATAATTTTAATTGTCGTGCGCGTGCTCTCGTAATTGGACCTTGAATGTCCAGCGAGAGGTTCATCTTGTGCATCCGAAAGAGTGATGTCCTCATCAGCACGCACGGTATGGCTTGTCAGGCCACACCATACCGCGCCGAGCGCTACAGACAACCACTACCAGACAAGGATGACCTCGACGATGGCAGCCGAGCTCCCGCCGAGCTCTCCTGTCCACACGTTTTCCTGTGACACAAAGTACACACATTTATGATCGGACGGCGCTGCCACAGGTCTGCCCGTGGACATCGGTGCGTGCATGACGGACGGGCGGAGCGCGTGGGTGACAAAGGCGGCACGACGAGCTCATTGTTCCCCCACCGCCAACCGACGAGCTCCAAGCTCATCGGTCGTACGTACGGGTATCGGGATATGGAGCCGCCCCTACGCGATTCTACGCCGGCCGGCGGGCAGGCTACCAAGTAGGGCGGCGATAACGAGCGCACGCCGGACAGCCCGGCGTGCCCAGCAAACCGGAGGATTTTTCCCTTTCACCCCCTCGATTTGTATTCCTTCTGCTTCCAAGCCCTTCGTCCAATGGCCGCCTGTGAGCTCCCCTGCAACTATAAAAAGGGAGAGCATGGCCATCGGAAGAGAGCAAGCTCTCCAGCACACCTATAACCAACACTCGATTCACTCATACACCCCACAGAGACTTAGGAGCTCATCTCCCTCTCTCGCACGCTTGTATTCGCCCCGATACGAGCATTTGAGCTCAGATAGTGCCACACACTGGACTAGGGTGCGTCGATTAGCCCTGAACCAGTATAAACCTCGCGTCATTGTCTCTTGAGCTAGGCCATCGTTGCACACATTAGCCAAGTCGATTCATCGTGACCGTGGTATTCGACCACGGCAGTAGGAAAGACAATGATGATGACATTTAGCCGCATCTATTTTGTGGGAACGGGCCTCCAACTTAGATGGGCTTCACCAAATATTAAAGGCCCAATCATTTCGTGAAAGCTGAATTTTAACTCCAGAAATTGAAACCACTTCCAAGCCGCACTCGCCACATCGCCCAGAGAGTTCTTCACCGTCAGATCTTCTAACGTGTGGCCACAATCGTTCGAACTCGATTCAATTAGAAGCGGCTTCTCCTGCTTTCATTTGCCTTCTCCAAATTTTTCATTAGCTTCTCGACGGCTTCTCCGGTTTCTCGTTTGAATCCAAGTAAACAAATATAAACTGTAGCTTCTACTTCATATTCCGTCATTCTTCTCTTCCTCTCCTCTTTCTCTTCGTCGCTCTCTCCCAATCTCTCCTCCGACGCGAACATGGCGACAACGGCTGGCGCCAACAGTCTTCAGCGTCCGGTGGCGCTCGCCCTCGCCCTCCTCCCCTCCCCTTGTGCCATGACAACGTTGCCAGTTCTTCGCACGAGGTGCCTGCAGGGCAATATTATTATTATCCTATTATTGAACATCACCATTGTATCGTCTCAAACCAGATTCTTTTTATTTTGATAGAAATACACAATGTCATATTTGTCTAGAAGATGGTGTCGTTTCAAAATAATAATCCATCAAATGTTCCATGCAAATTCAGAAAAGATTAAGAATTTTGTTGACACCCGAAATTGTCCGAGAACATAGTGGACATCATCATCATCATGTTTCTCGTTATCGAGACGGAAAAGAGAGCATACTAAGATCATCACATTTGGCGCTTGGGTGAGGAAAATCACTTTTTGGGTGCTGGACCAACTTCCTCAAATGTAAGAATCAACTTTACCATTGCATTCCACACGCCGAGATGATCGAAAAACATTTAGGGTTTGGCTCTTTTGGGCTCCAAATGAGTTAATTATGAAGATTTTCACTGGAATTTCTTGCACCAAGTCAGCATAGCCGAACACCCCCCCCCCCAAGCGGGGCCGAGGAGGAAGTCGACTAAGCTGACTGGGGTGTCAACTAAGGCTGACTTGGGCCTATTTGGCTTCTAAGTCAGTTTTTGAACCAATTTTAGACGTGAGAAATTTGGAGATTGCAATTTCGCGATGTTTCCTATTGGGATAGACCACCCCCTCTATAACCTACAAGAGGATCATGGCCGATTAAGGACCTAACATCCAATCATCAAACAAACCAATCTACTACTTTCTCCATTCCAAATTATCGGTTGCTTTGATTTAGCAACTTATAATTTGGAACCGCCATTTACCCTCTTTTCCATGTTGTTCATACTTTATCCGACTACCAAGGTTGTGCCCTAAGCTTGTCGATCGACCTAGGACAATCCGGCGACATCGTTTGCCTGGCGGGGTCCCTCCCCGAGTGAGGGCTTCGGTTTTTTCCTAAAAACTAGCCGCTTCGTTACGCAAGCACATTGGTTATCCTTCGGTGCTTTGCTTATAAACATTTTCGTCCTTCACCATGAAAGAGTGATATCCTCCTCGGGTCCGGGCGTCAATAGCCTTTGCCTGGTATGTGATTCGACATCAACAAGTTTACTTCTCGAAAAGTATTATGTTGTTATAAATGAATTTACCATAAAGGAAATTCCTTTTGATGAGAACACGCGTGCTTTATGTACATGTCGTGTCCATCTCTAGCTAGTCTCTAGTAGGGTACTATCTTCTGGTTACTTGTTAGTACGTGTATGTCGTATTATATATAGTCAAATGCAAAGAAGGCAAATGGAATCACCGTAGGTGCTAACTGCTAGATAAGAAAAACATTCATATCGTTTACTCTTTGACTTGACTAAGACTGCTAGTGGTAGCTAGCTCTAGCTACAGTAGAGTAACAGCTGCATGCCAGCAGCGCGAACACATAATCCTTTGCTCTCTTAGACTATTCAACGCGCACACTGAATACACATGATCTTCAGTCCATCAAAAGCAGCCGAGAGGAGACCACCCGGTTGCTCTTACAGAAAAAAAAAAATGACCGTGACGGTGTTGGCGGCAGTAACGGTAGGATTTGCCTAGTGCCATGGGCTCGGGCTCGGCACTAGGTAAACTCAATTACTTTGCCTAGTGCCCTACTAGCGGCACTAGGTAGCGATTCCGTCTCCGGTAGTGAAACCCTTCTTCGACTTGTTTCTTTCTAACTTGGTTTAATCTTATGCCTTAAACTTTTTGCATGTCTTGGAGGTCTTGTTTATTGTTTTTAATGTCTTGCTTGAGATGTTGATCATCCGGATCATACCGTTGCTAAGTCTAAGTCCAAGTCCACTTTTACATTCTTTGAACTACATCCAAAAACAACACTAGCAAATAATCTTTTATGTCGTTCATCGAACACAAAAATCCAAACCAAATGGTCGTCCATAGGTTTGCATAATGAGTGTACGACAGACAGGCCACCATGATTGGAGTAATTGTTGCAGCCTCTTGCCTATGCCTTACTTGGAGGTTCTTGATCAGCTCCTCTGCCAATGAATGCAATAATCGTTGTGATGCATGTATATCGATCCGATCCGTTTGAAATCAAATCCAGACAACTAGTGATGAGTGCACGTGTGTGGTTTTGTCAGTGCGTGATGTAGGCTGTAGCTAAGACTAGATGCATGCCTCTCGTTGTGACGGCCTAGTGCGTCGTATCATAATCTGCTTCGAATCCGCGTTGAATAAATCCAGCCATCAAGCTTGATGTTTACTTTCAAAGTCTTGCAAGTAAAAATTCTCTTAATTTGCGTGTATGACGCGTCGAGCACTGCAGATCCAACAAAAACACAATAAACGAATCGCTATAGTTGATCGCTGACTGTCAAAAATTGAATGGACTACCAGACCCTGACTTGGACCAAACAAGCTGCCACAAAGCCGCCACAGAGCCCCTTCTCAGTCCACTCCATAAAACGCACTGGACTACTGGAGTCCGGACGACGCGGCTTCGTCTATTTCCAGCTGCTATCCTTCCTCCGCCCACCCAGGCCACTGGCCACTGCCCTCCGATGAGGGCTTCCTGTTAACACCAAAATTTGGTAGAGCCTGAATGACGAAGTGGGCCGGCATGTGATGATTCGGTAAAGAGGTCATTCGGCTAGCAGTACAACAGCCATGGTACTGTAGCATTCGGGAAGCCGCTGTTATTCGGCTAGAAGCCTGAGTCCGAGGAGGAATTGAGCACGAGATGGTTCGGCAAGCGTGGAGCGTCAAGTAAGATATCCGGGATGAGGGCCCACGTCACGTACAATCTCACGACTCCGAAAAGACTTGGAGGACAATGTATCTTAGCTAGATATTTTCGTTATGTTTATTCGTAATTAGTTAGGACTCGTCAAAGCCCAGGGTATAAATATGAGACCCCCGGCAACTGTAAAAAATCTACCAAATCAATACAACAAACCCGGCTCCGTGCCTTGGCTTGGCCCGCCACCTTTCGAGTCCAAATTTGTGTCGCCGATCTATTGCGAGAGGAATCATCGACCTATCGACCTCCGTAAGTACCGGCAACCTTGCACCATGTCTAGTATCGTCAGGCGGATTTAGATTATTGCAAGAAGTCTTGTTCACGCTTAGTATCGTCAGGCGGATTTAAGCTATCAGGGGCAAGAGGGTTCTTTGTCGATCATGAGCCATCCGGTGGGCTAAGGTCTGGCTTAGGGCTAGTTATCGGCTTCATTAGATTTGGCAAATCTAATGAATTCATTAAGTTACCAAGTGGTGCATGCTTCTCATTTATTTATTTATGGTTGCACACACTTTTGCCCAATTTAGATTGATGTGGCTCGGCTTTATCTCATGTTAGATCTAGATGCCATCAATTCTTCCAATGTTCATTATTAGCTTGTCATTAGATCTATCTGTTCTTTCATAGCTGAGCCTAGATCAATCTAGGTTGTCACGTGTTGCGGGTTCTTGCGCGTTTAGTCATGAGTCGTGCGGCAGGCTAAGGTTTTGCGTGTGAGTTCCTTCTTCATGGACCCTGGTTCGGCAAGCTTGCCGAATACAGTTATGTGTTTACTCGTATCTTGCATGTGTGAGTCTACCTATCATTAGAGTCTAGTCTGGCAAGCCGTATCATGCGGTGGATTAGCTTGTTGCAGTGTATCATGCGGTGGATAGCTGTTAGGACGAAGAGGGTTTAGAACGGTTAAGTCTGGCAAGCCGTATCATGCGGTGGATTAGTTTGTTGCAGTGTATCATGCGGTGGATTGCTGTTAGGACTGATCAGGATAAATCTCTAGCTTTACTTTAGATTAGGTTTGCATATGTACTTTACTTGTCTATGCATATATACGCGCTTCAACGAGTAATGAGTATTTATAGATCTGTTTAGATGTATGCATGCTTTTAGCTTGTCATGGTTAGATTGTATCATGCGGTGGATTGATCTAGTTGTGGTAAGTGGTTTAGATCTGTAGCAAGTGGTATCATGTGGTGGATTAGCTTGCAAGGGTTTAAGCTCGACGGGTTTAGGAAGGCTAGACGTGCGGCAGACTAGTTGGATGAAACCTATGCATGTGTCATTTAGATAGGATTTACATTTATGAGTTACCTGCTTATGTTTCCATGTTGTCAATTAATTCGATCTATGCAATAGAGCTTTATGATGTCATGTCATGATGATCGACTTTACTTGTTCAAACATGTCTTCTATGATCATTCGCAACTCGTTATCGCATTACATCTTCATACATGCTTACCGAATGCATTTATTATTTGTCGACGAATAGCTCTCATAGCTATATGTCTTTACATCCGCCTTAGAGCCATACATGCGTAACTGCCTTGGTCTCACCGTGCATGTTTCGCATCTCACGCTTTACCTCCTTATCAATTAACGTGTCAAATTGATCGGCACGCCTTCGGATCAAGACACTTTCGGGTAGTCGAGTAAAGCCGCCTATTCCGGCTTGTCGGTGTGTGCGGCGCAGAGTCGTTTTTTGTGCCTACACACTTTTTTTAGCACGCGCGGGTGGGACAACTCAAGGTCAAAACACGATGCCCGACAACGCCGACAAGAGCAATGTCATTCAGCTCCGGATGGATGATCTGCCAGCTGACCTGGAGACCATGGTGAGAGATATGTGCGCAGCCTTCTCGCAAAAGTGCATGTCATGCTTTTCCAAGAACAAGAGCGGTACAATCATCCAGAAGACAGATCTACCAAAGATAGTGATGCCCAGTGATAAGGAATATACTCAACAAGTTTCTGATGAAGAAGAAGGGGCGGAAAGGAAGATGAAGAACCGACTCCTCGAAGAAATTGGCCGGATGGAAGAGATTGTTACAACTGCCGTTGGGAGAGCAATGACTAATCACAACACGGCGTTCTTCAATACTTTACGTGATATCATGAAGGCCAGCTTTGGACCCGAGTTTGATATGCACTTTGAGGGACGGCTAGGTGAGCTTCCAGGGCCTAGATACATACATGTGCCGAAGCCACCACCAAAGAAAGGAGCTACAAATCAAGAAGCTGGAGGGGAGAACAAGACACCGTAAAAGTCGGGGAATCCGGAGCCAAGACACATGGAGAAGCAAATTCGGTGCACCTGGGAATCCTCCAAAGATACAATACTTACTCAATAGCTCCAATGGCCGGTGGGTTGCGTAGAAATCCCTTTGGCCCTGGTTATACGAGTTCACTGACTATTCCACCATTCATGCTATGCCAAATCCTAGATATAGGCCACCGGACCGGTCGGGACAATCTCATGGACCACAAAATTCAAATGTGGATATACTCCTAGCGAGGATGGCCGATATGATGCAACCCCAGTTTGGGATCAAGCCCAAGAATCGGCCCTATGTGTATCAGTCACCCTATTCTGATTGGTACAACAGAGTGGCGCTTTCTTCCAGATTGAAGCCTCCAACCGACTTGACCAAGTTCTCTGGACAAGACGACACCTCTACTACCGAACACGTCAGTCGGTATCTGATTCAGTTGGGAGAGCTTGCCAATGATGAAGCATGGAGGATTTGCTTCTTCCCATCATCCCTTACAGGGGCCGGCTTTCACATGGTTTGCCACGTTGCCGGCCAATTCTATTGGAACATGGTCCGAGCCGGAGGACAAATTCCATTCATACTTCTACAATGGTTCCAATGAGAAAGAACTCGTTGACTTGATGCGGTTGACGCAGGAATATAATGAGACACCACAAGAGTTCTTACGCAGGTTCAGAGAAACAAAGAATTCATGCTATTATCTGAATTTGCCAGACCATCAGTTGCCGGCTGTAGCCATTCGGGGTATACATCCAGCCATCAAGGAAAAGCTAGCCGGCATGGAATTTGATGACCTTGGACAACTCTCAAGGCGCCTGTCACTCATGGCCAGTCAGTTCCAGAGCATTAAGAAGGACACCCGTTTTCAGAAAGGGGGCAACGTGTCTTATCAGACATACAACCACTTTTGGAAGGAGAAGAAGATGAAGATGATGGCCAAGAGGAGGTAGCAAACCGCCGACTCGCTTGGGGCAAGGAGCCTGTCCAGGTTAACCAGCGCTGGATGAAGACACTCAAGGGGGCATATGACTTCGACGTCTCCAAGTCGGACAAGCTCTTTGAGTTCTTGGTCAAGGAAGGACGTATCAAGCTACCAGAGAATCATTCTATGAGACGTCCCGTGATTGGGTCAAGATCGAAAATATTGTGGCTTCCATGACATGATCACTCACAACATTAATGACTGCCAGATCTTCAGGCAGCAGATTCAGAGGGCTATACAACAGGGTCTCCTCAAGTTCAACAACAACATGAAGGTGGACAAGGAGCCCTTCCCAGCAGGCATGGTTACTTTTGATACATGCATGGTTTCTGCCAGCGATCCTAAGGGCAAAGGCCCAATGAAAGTGCTGACTTCCGAGAGGGCAAAGCAAAATGGTTCGCTTGACCCTAGTCGGCAAGTGTCCGATATAGAGCTCCCGGAGCGTCGTGTTCGGTTTCCAAATAGCCGAACGTAAAAAGCGTAAAACCTCCAAACCAAGGGTAACATCTCGTATACCGCTGAACAAATGGCAAAGACAGCAAGAAAAACAATATCGTAGAGATCAGTAGCTTGCAGAGGAGCAGCGGAGGTATAAAGAGGAGATGTATCACCGAGAACAGGAGGAGTACATGAAAGAACGAGAGGAGTCTCATTGGGACTGTCCTTTCTTTAGGCATTGCTGGAATGAAGGCTTGAAGCTACCTGCTAGGAATAATTGCCCTGAATGCAGTGAGCAATACCACGGGTACAGACAGGCACGAGTCAACCGCCGCCTCATCCAAGAAAGACTGGGGGCACGCTTCCCAGAGAATGATCGGCGCTTAAAAAATGAAGACAGCAAACCTCACGTCAGTAAAAGAATTACAGATCAAGCATGGGCTGATGTCGAGGATTCTGATGATGATTTGGACTCTCCTCAAGAGTACGTGTGGCAAGAGGGACAATGGTGCCCTCCTAGCCTAAGAAAGAGCCAGAAAAGAAGAGTCCAACGCCTCAGAAATAGGGAGCTTAAGGAAGCAACAGCCGAACGCAAACAAGTATGGCGCCCAAAGAAGAAAAACTCGTGAAGCCAGTCATTCGGCGAGAGGAGTATTCGGCAAGTGGGCGTTCGCGATGTTAGCATGGTGTTCTACATCCCTATAGAGTTTGCAGCTCCTACAGAACAAACCCCTGTGGATCCAGAGGGAGAGGATGCTTATTCAGATGAAGAGGCCTATTCTGATTTTGATAACAAAGAGATGATTGATCTCCTAGAATAGTTGGCTCTATCAAGACAAAGTTGTGTTTGACGGACCTAGGAAGCATAATCATTTGAAGCCTCTTTACCTGAAAGGATATGTTAATGGAAAACCTCTGACTCATATGTTCGTCGATGGAGGAGCTGCAATCAATATCATGCCATATACAACTTTCGAAAGCCGGGATGACCAAGGAGGATTTGCTCAAGACGGACATTGTGCTCGGGGACTTTCTTTGGAAATCCTTCGATACCCATGGAGCCGTTCACGTTGAGTTGATGATCGGCTCAAAGACTTTGATCACTACCTTCTTAGTGGTTGATAGTAAGGGGTCCTACAGCTTTCTACTTGGAAGAGATTGGATCCATGCTAACTGTTGTGTTCCAACCACCATGCATCAAGTCCTCATCCAATGGAACGGTGATGATGTCGAGATAGTGCAAGGCGACGATTCGGTAAGCGTTGTCGCTCTCGAACCATCGCTCGGGAGTATGAAGGCGTGGAATGCTTTTCGTGAAGAGAATGGAAAGAAGGTCCCACAAGGGTACTCGTTACAAAGACCAACAAATGATCGAAATCGTCGGCTCTCATAGTAATTTCTAAGGATAGTGGAGAGATTTCGTGTCGCCTTTTAGAGGATCGCTTATTGCAAAATGTGATCGGGCGACACGTGAAATTCAATAGTTTTGGGCAAAGATATTTATTCTATTCGTAAGAGATAGCCGATGAATAAATCATTGCCTTTAGCGTAAAAAATACTCCATAAAGGAAATTGGAGGATAGCCGGCATAAATTTGTTATGTCGCCTTTAGTGCAAAAATATAAAAAATCAACTTGAAGCCAAAAGGGTCTTTTATTCGAGAACTTCAAGAGTTGGTTACAAAAGCATTGCCGAATACGCCACAAAGAATTTTTACTTGGTCCTAATCCTAGATGCTATTCGGCATATTCTTGGTCACGAGATCTTCACTTCTTTTCATGGCTTCCCGATTTTGTCAAGGATTTCTTGCACTCGTGGCATCGGGTGGGTTCACCGGCATGACAGTTTACCACTACCTCTATAAGGTCAAGTATCTTGCAGGAAGCGATTAATTGGCGATAAAATATTCTTTTAGAAGTTGCTTATTGAGAAGCTAAAATTGTTGCGTCTCACCTTCCTCGACCGACATTTTTACCCTTGGTTGGTTTATTGGGAAAAGGAAAAGTGGAAGCGTATTCAATGCCACACAGGTGAACAAAGGCTACGATTTGACTGAAGCAAGATTTTAATATTCGGCTAGTGATGACATCATCCATTCGGTAATAGTTTGTTCGTCGGCATTGATTCAAAGAAGATTTCCGTGTTGCACAACAAAGGAATTAAAAGATCCGACAGAAAAGGGTTTTATTGTTCATCCTAGATACAAACTAATCCTCTAAGAGGTTAAAAACAGCTTGGGGATCATTGGATAAAGCTACAGCGATAGCATGATCTTCATATACGTCCATGGATTCTTCAATGTTGTCGATGTACTCTGGAGCTTCACGAAAACCGACTAGGTGGATGGAATAATCTTCACCAGTCCGAGTTGACAAAGCCGCCGGACTCATGGCCGCTCCCGGATGCATCCCCTCAATGGCGGCGCCATTGATGCGGTTATCCGCCACGCCCCTCGAGGCATTCTCTTGTCTCGCCTCACCTCGGGCCTTCACTTTGTTGGCAAAGACGGATGGCGGCTGCCGCCGCGCCGCATTTTCGCTTGTAGCCGGGCGATTTCTGCTAGAAGTCGCTGATTTTCCTCAAACAAAGCCGTGATAAGCAAACGTAATGTCGATGAAAAAAGGATGCGTGCAAAGAAAATAGAATTGAGATCCGAAATAACCGGTGTTGACGCCCTTGAAACTGCTTTTGATGGAATCCTCTTGATCAAGATTCTTGACGCAGCCTTCATAGAATACTCGCTAAACTCCTTGATAATCTCATCCTTCTTTTTCCTCTCCCCGACGGTACCACGTGGTCTTCCTCGAATCGGAGAAATACTCCAAAGATCAAGAGGAAGGTTCCGTTGGAAAGGAGGAGAGCTCGGAGGGGTATTGAGGGAGCCAAGTGAGAGTCGGCCCGATCAAGAAGAATGATAGATTTGAGGAGAAGATTAATCAGATTGAAGAACAAGGAGATGAACAAGAAATGTCCGAAAATCGCCAAAGAGGTAAAAGAAGCTTACTCAAAGCGTTGCCGACGAGGAGCTCGGCTTCCGCTTGCTTCATCCCCAATGGGGCGCTTACCACGATCATCGCCGCCACCTGCCATGGAAGCTCGTCGAGATTGAGAGTTTTCTCTGTTCGGTAGGAGAGAAGATGGACAGATTGGAAAGCGAGAGCGGTTTTGGTTTTGGAGATAATCGTGAAAGGTATTTTTATAGGTCGGGCCATGGAAAACCATTACATGGGCTTAAGAATGTACCGACCAAATGGTAAGTGGGCCAAAGCAATTTTAGACCGTTTGGGCTTTTTCAATCGCTCGGCGAGAAGAGCGATTCGCAAAAATTCACCGTATTAAGACAAATGATTGGGATGCATAAAATTTATGGATACGAAGTCATAGAAATCGGGGCTAAAACTGATTTTTATTGAGAAAAGAAGGGCCGCCGCACACAAGATTACATGTCGTTTTTACATTTCTTCCTAATCAAAGAGGCTATTGTAAACATTCTTCAGCGCTGAATGCGTCCGCATCCTCATTGGGCGGTCAGGGCCTAGTGTTTCTACCATCTCAATCATCCGACGAGATGCGCCAATCAGGAGAGCAAACCTTCTCAGCAAACCTTCAAGAAGATTAAGAAGGAATGATAAACAAAGACAAATTACAGGAAATCGAATGACGTGGGGGTCGATTTAAGACTTACGGTTGAAATTCCACTCATAGAAGTTCTCGTTTCTTGCAAATATGTCCGTGTCCTCCTCAATGTCTTCCATATCTTCAACGGTTTGCTCGTGTGCCTCGCGCTCTAACCTCGAAAGTGCCTCCCCGCGACCGCCGCAGCAAGTTGGCGACGGAGCTCAACGATCTCGGCCACGAGGGCTTCAAGTGTCATCAAGAAGGGAGAAAAGATTAGATTCAGCGTATAAAAACATGGAAGGTACAGATGATGAGAAACTTACTCCATTGGTTGGGTCTAGAGTTGGCCGAATGCTTCAGATCTCAAAGAAAGAGGAAAAGGAGGAAGGAAAGTCTGGAGTATGAAAGAGATCCGGATGGCTGCTATTAGCAGAGAGGGTTCGCCTGTGTTTATATACAGGAAGAAGGCCAAGAAGCGCATTTAAGACGGCTATGAAGAATTGCTCGGTGCTTATCTAGAGAAGTGGAAACGACCGGCTTGCCGATTCACATTGGTGGAAATTTCGGCGCACGAGTCCCAAAGGGTTAAACAATGCCGCAAGAAACCTCCGGAGAATGGGCCTTGTTAGTTTTAGCCCGCTTAAGAGCTTGGCCCGAAGTTTTTACAGAGATCGTTGGTCAATTTCGAGCAAAAGGATATCATTTACTCCAAAATTGAGGGGCATATGTTAACACCAAAATTTGGTAGAGCCTGAATGACGGTGGCCCGGCATGTGATGATTCGGTAAAGAGGTCATTCGGCTAGCGCACAACAGCCATGGTACCAGAGCATTCGGAAAGCCACGTTATTCGGCTAGAAGCCCGAGTCCGAGGAGGAATTGAGCACGAGATGGTTCGGCAAGCGTGTAGCGTCAAGTAAGATATCCGGGATGAGGGCCCACGCCACGTACAATCTCACGACTCGAAAAAGACTTGGAGGACAATGTATCTTAGCTAGATATTTTCGTTATGTTTATTCAGTAATTAGTTAGGACTCGTCAAAGCCTGTGGTATAAATATGAGACCCCCAAGAACTGTAAAAAATCTACCAAATCAATACAAAAACCCGCTCCGTGCCTTGGCTCCGCCACCCTTCGAGTCCGTCGTGTCGCCGATCTATCGCGAGAGGAATCATCGACTGTGCGACCTCCGTAAGTACCGGCAACCTTGCACCATGTCTAGTATCGTCGGCGGATTTAGATTATTGCAAGAAGTCTTGTTCACGCTTAGTATCGTCGAGGCGGATTTAAGCTATCGGGGGCAAGAGGATTCTTTGTCGATCATGAGCCATCCGGTGGGCTAAGGTCCGCTTAGGGCTAGTTATCGGCTTCATTAGATTTGGCAAATCTAATGAATTCATTAAGTTACCAAGTGGTGCATGCTTCTTATTTATTTGTTTATTTATTTATGATTGCACACACTTTTGCCCAATTTAGATTGATGTGGCTCGGCTTTATCTCATGTTAGATCTAGATGTCATCAATTCTTCCAATGTTCATTATTAGCTTGTCATTAGATCTATCTCGTTCTTTCATAGCCGAGCCTAGATCAATTTAGGTTGTCACGTGTTGCGTGTTCTTGCGCGTTTAGTCATGAGTCGCACGGGCGTGGCTAAGGTTTTGCGTGTGAGTTCCTTCTTCATGGACCCCGGTTCGGGAAGCTTGCCGAATACTGATTATGTGTTTACTTGTATCTTGCATGTGTGAGTCTACCTATCGTTAGAGTCTAGTCCGGCAAGCCGTATCATGCGGTGGATTAGCTTGTTGCAAAGTATCATGCGGTGGATAGCTGTTAGGATGAAGAGGGTTTAGAACGGTTAAGTCTGGCAAGCCGTATCATGCGGTGGATTAGCTTGTTGCAAAGTGTATCATGCGGTGGATTGCTGTTAGGACTGATCGGGATAAATCTACGGCCTTACTTTATATTAGGTTTGCATATGTACTTTACTTGTCTATGCATACGCGCTTTAACGAGTAATGAGTATTTATAGATCTGTTTAGATGTATACGTGCTTTTAGCTTGTCATGGTTAGATTGTATCATGCGGTGGATTGATCTAGTTGTGGTAAGTGGTTTAGATCTGTAGCAAGTGGTATTATGCGATGGATTAGCTTGCAAGGGTTTAAACTCGACCGGTTTAGGAAGGCTAGACGTGCGGCAGCCTAGTTGGATGAAACATATGCATGTGTCATTTAGATAGGATTTACATTTATGAGTTACCTGCTTATGTTTCCATGTTGTCAATTAATTCGATCTATGCAATAGAGCTTTATGATGTCATGTCATGATAATCGACTTTACTTGTTCAAACATGTCTTCTATGATCATTCGGCAATTGTTATCGCATTACATCTTCATACATGCTTACCGAATGCATTCATTATTTGTCGACAGATAGCTCTCATGGCTATATGTCTTTACATCTGGCCTTAGAGCCATACATGCGGAACTGTCTTGGTCTTACCAGGCATGTTTCAGATCTCACGTTTACCTCCTTGTCAATTAACAGGTCAAATTGACTGGCACGCCTTCAGATCAAGACACTCGGGCGGTCGAGTAAAGCCAGCCTATTCCGCTTATCGGTGTGTGCGCGCGCGAAGTCGGGTTTTTATGCCTACACTTCCTCGCTCGGAGGCTCCGATCCTCAGCGTCTCTCTCCCGATCCCACACGAGAGTCTGCTGCGATCGTCGTCGTCGCCGTCGTCAGAACCATGCTGCTCAAGTTCCGGGATCTTGCAAGGTATGTACATGTACTCTACCACGTAACTCCATTCTGACAACATGAACGTACGTAGCTGTTAGTAGCCCGAAGTCCTGACAACAATCGTGTCCATGGCGCCATGCCTGCCAGGTGTTGTTTCATCGGATCGAAACGTGCACCGGCATCCGCCGCCCTGATAAGCGCGGCTCCCACCTCGCCATCAGCGCCGCCAGTGCCGCTGCCGTCAGTGTCCATGTCCCTGCCGGACAACGACGATCTCCTCCGCGAGATCCTGCTGTGCCTGCCGCCGCTCCCGTCGTCTCTCCCGCGCGCGTCGCTCGTGTGCAGGCGCTGGCGACGCCTCGTCGCGGACCCTTACTTCCTCCGCCGCTTTCGCCAGCACCACCACCACCACCGGTCGCCGCCTCCGCTGCTCGGGTACTTCTTCTGCGACCCAAACGGGCCCGTGTTCGCCCCGATGCTGGCGCCGCCCGACTGCATCCCACCCGAGCGCTTCTCCCTGCCGCGGCAGCAGCCAGATGGCGATCGTCTCTTCTTCCTCGGCTGCCGCCACGGCCTCGCCCTCCTCATCAACCGGCGACGCCTCGAGGCCGTCGTGTGGGATCCCGTCACCGGATGCCGGGCCACCGTGGCCTATCCACCGGAGTTCACCACTGACAACGGGGCGCACTGCTGCCGTGGCACGGTGCTCGCCACTGCCGATGATGTTGCCGCCGTTGGCGATGGGCACTTGGTGAGGCCATTCAAGGTCATCTTGATACGCACAGACGTAAACCATGGCCAAATGCGTGTGATCATGTGTGTCTACGTCTCCGAGACCGGAAAATGGGGACACACCATCTCCACCATTATTCCATCCATGTTTGTGTGGAACCTGCCCAATGTCTTGGTTGGCAACGCGCTCTGCGGGTTTCTCCAGTTGCCAAACGGCATCCTTGAATACGATCTGGAGAGGCACAGTCTGGGCGTAATCCAGACGCCAAAGACCCTCGATTCCATCGACACATCGCAGTTCCAGGTTGTGAGGACACGGGATGGGGAGCTGGGACTTGCGATTTTGTCCGAGCTAGATACATGAAGGGTGGGGGACCCTACACACGACAACCCCAACAACAACTGAGCCTAATACAAAAGATAACTCAACACCTAGTATATAGTCATTATTGTTCATATGGAGAGCATGCTCAACCCCTGCTGAACTGACTTCATTATTATGTTTTGGTGTTGTGTGAACTTCTTATGTTTCAATGTGTCTGTGTCGAAGTAGTGCAAATTAGTGCCCCCCTATGCTTCTGCACCCCTTCAATAATTTAAAGAACTAACTAGTTTTCCAAAATAGCTAAGTTGTTTGGGAAATAGTGCAATTTGTAAATCTAGAGTAGGGTTTCCGGACCCATAGGGATCGAAAGGTAATGCCAAACATTTGTAAAGGTCATATATTTCAGAGCCGGTTCATATCAAGAATCAGGAGTAATAAGCATTTTCACGCACACTGGGTAGTGGATTTGGGTGTCATAACTCTATTTGGCTGTCAGGTCAGCACATAAATTGATTCTGAAGGAAGGCTCACCGGTTGTGATGGTCCTTTTTAGTACTGATGACACAGATCAGTGCCAGTGTCCAATGTTTTTTGGAGACGAAACTACAGTAGTGTCCTCATTATCGCTCATATGTAAATTGTGAAAGGAGCAAACTCTGTTGTAAATGTGAAGTAGATTTAATTTGCTATTTAGAATTTGGTCTGTGAGACAACGTGAAGACTGAACACTGAATGACCGATGTACTCAGGTACTGTGTTTCTCCTTAGCTCCTTGACATCATGCATATGGTCTTTCATTCTTTCAGCTGCTTGAGCTCAAACTATATCGGAGCTCCTTGTTAAAGTTGTTATTCGATACATTTGTATGGGAACAACCGGATCACACCTAAGATCATTATAACGTTATTATGACCTCTTGACTTATGAATGTGAAACTGCCTACAAAAGGCGCTGGATTGCAGACTGTTTGTATGAAATGCTTAATAGTTAAACTCTTTGATTGTGATACAGAATTACGTACAAGTATCACTCTAATTGCTTGAGGATCAAATTGCAAGAAAGCTAGAAAAAAAAAAGGCTAGGTTGGTTAATTTCCTATACCGGGGAAACTAAGCCTAGATGGTTGTGGCAAAATTCGCCTACAAAACCCATAACACGCTTCTAAGAAGAAAGACTGTCGGGTAGGCGCACCTAAGGCTTTGCATTGGGGTCAGGTGACCAATTTATGTTGCCAAGTCAAGCAGCTTTTGCAACACATCATTTGCAAGAATAAAGAGATATGGGGACAATGGATCGCCTTGCTGAAGATCACGTTGATGATGAATTCTTTGTCCAACCTCTCCATTCAAAAAGAATTCAGGATGAGAAGGATCTGAGTATAAGGCAAGCTAGTCATGCCATTTGTTGTCAAATCCTCGATGTTTGAGAAGATTGAGATACTCCTAAGAGACATAGTCAAAAGCTTTGTTGTCATGGGACACTAAACACGCACCAAGGGACCCTTAGCACTCCTTGACCTTTAACTATTTGTAAATTTCCCTATGGAGTTCATTGTTTATCAATTGTTCTTGTTCTGCTACTCCATAAATGTATAATATCTAGAGGTTGGACTAGCTATGTAGTATCTCGGTTCACATTAGTTTTGGACAAATTATTTACTCGTCATGTTAAGTGACCTTACACATATATGAATCAATGTATGGATTATGTGATCACTTTTGAATGTCATCACTTTTGTGTATGTGAATCAAGGTATGGATAATGTTGGATTACCGGCTATACCTTTAGACTAGTTTTTTTTACCCTATTAAATTAAGCTCAATGACTGTCAGTTGATAAAAGTTCTTACTACAATGCATTGTCTGTTGCTAAAAGCTCTAACGGGTTGTCCGTTGCTAAAAACTTTACCATCAAACTGTTTGTCACTAATTAAAAGTCTATATACATCGGCGACTTCATTAGCATATGAAGAGGTCCGCCGGTATAACTTTTTAGCAACGATTTGTAAGTCTCTATACCCCTTTTAGCAACTCCAAGTCGGTTGTTGATTAAGGGTTGTGGTGTAATGGGAGGAAATGATGGTGGAGGTCCTCTATATTTCTTAGGTAAACTCACATAAGAGGCGTTGTGGATGTGAACGCCTTAACCGTGTGTTTGGTTGGAGAGTGGGTTGAGCCGGGTTGGAGCCAACCCCGTCCCCGGGCTGTTTGGATGAAAATGTGAGGGGATGGGTTCACTCATGGGAATATTCCTCTAGATGCGGTTCGCTCCGACCCTCAAAATCGGCGGGACGGAGCGAACCCGCGCGGGTTCCGTCGCCTCGCTCATCTTCCGACTTCTCTCCGCTCTCGTCGTTCCCTTTCTCCGCTCGCCTTGCTCTCCATGATGGTCGCGGCTTCGTGCCCGGCCGACCCGGTGCGGGCGGAGCTCGCCCGGCCAAGTGCGTCTTTGGCGGTGGATTGTGCCCAGGCGGAGTTCGCTCCCACCCGTCCGTCAGCGCGGGCGCGGCTCCCCACATCGGCGGGCTGCCGGGCGGCGGGTTTGGGGCCCGACGGTGGCGGCTCCCCCGCATCGCCGCCTGGCGGCCTCCCGGCGCCCGCACCGGCCGCGGCCCCCCATAGCGTGCTACGGGGCCTTGCGGCCTCGCGGCTGGAGCACGAGCGGCTGAATGGCGGCACTCCTGTCGAAAAGAAGACGAAGAAGGACATAAATTTAATTTGGTTTCTCTTATAGGGTTCCTGATGTAAAGACGCCAAAGAGAAAGTTTTAGCGATATAGGCTTCGTTGATTTCTGAAAAAGCTGAGGGGTCTTGATGCAAAACGCCTCGTTAACGGTGCTATCTTGCCGTCCAACCCGTATTCCCAATTCCTTCAACCAAACATGAGATGGGTTGATTCCATTCCTAAAATCTAAATTGTAACCAAACACCGAGATGGGTTCAACCTAACGTAAAAAATGGGTTGGATCCAACCCAACCCACCCAACCCTCAACCAAACAAACGGTAAGAGAGCTCAACACATTATGCTACGACCCAATTTATTTACTAATGTTATAAGGACCAAAGTACATTGGGGATAACTTGCCTTTTCATAGTGTTAAGATGGCTATTGCTGATCTCGCCATTAATTTCAACCATACCCATTCTCCAATAATAAAGCTTTTGACCACAATAAAGCCTTTTTGATATTGTTTGGTATAATAATAATAATAATCTTGAGATTGATGTAGACAAAGTTTGGTCTACTACGCCCAAGAGACTATCATGTTCTATTAGCGTCCACTGCTTGAATTTTGGTGTCGCCTCAATCCTAGTGGATCTTGTTCGTAGACTAGTTTGAACGAATTATCTAAAAAAAGACTAGTTTGAACGAACTTGTATGAATGGACGTGTGATATGAAGTATTGTAACAATATTCTTCCAAAGGTAACCAATGTATCCATTCTTTTGGTATATCCCCTCTCACACATATGAGGTACATAGTGATGACTTTGTTAATGACCTTCGACTGGCCATCAGACGGTAGGTAGAAGTCATATTGAGTTTTACTGCTTTCATTTGAAAAAACTCATGCTAGAATTTGCTCGTGAAGAAATGTCAACAACTTGTTCGCTGGATGGTTTCTATGGTTGATAAGTCACCGATGTTGTTTTGTTGTGAAAGAAAAACATTGTACCACTGTAATTTGCTTACCGACTTTAAAAATCATGTAGTTTTGATACCCATTGGTGTTATGGTATTGTTGGGAGTTTGTAACACCTCGTGTCCAAAACTATTTTTATTGCCCAGCTCCGCACGTGGATTGGGCCTGCATACACATAGCACCTCTCTTACACTTTTGTCCTCACCTCGTGTGTAAAAAGGTTAACCCAGAAGTGTCACATTTGAAACGGCAAGAATTATAAGTTGGCCCTCACCCTCCTAAACTTTAAGGTGGTACTACACCCACCAACCACTACCACACATGTGCCAAGCTACTAATGGGCAAGGGTGTTGATCGAAAATAATGTATTTGAGGTTGTAGTGATATGATGTAACTATGAAGGTCCATTTCCATTAGTACCGTCCAAACCTATATGATGATGCATCATTCTTTGGCAAGGTCGATAGACACTCCTACTAATATAACTAGTATAATGCTTGTGCTAACACCATGGTTCTATCTTATGGATGCTCATGAAAACAATTAATATTTTATTTTTGCATAGTTCAAATTTTAAAGTATGTAGATATTAAACCTGGTGTGCAGAGATCCAATATATGACAAAAATTCCAGGTCTAAAGGAAAAGAATTAAAATGGTCCATACCTGCACAAACGCAAACGCAACCATGGGAGTTAATGTGTCAACACACGCAGCCTAGAGAAGAATAGGCAGATGTTTTGTACCATATGATTCCTTCAATCATAGTTCGACATTGTATTTCTAGTTCGTCTTTATATAGCTAAGAGTATCTATAGGGTCTAACTACAACTAGATGTACTGCATTCTAGGTGAATATAGGGATCATATCATTGCATAGGTGGTAACCTCCATGATCAAGGGTGGACCCAATGGGGGCTATTGGCGCTACAACCCCTAATGAGAATGATTTCTTCATTAATTCACTATTAGTTAGCATCAAATAGCTATTAATCTCTAGGTTTAGACTTAAATATTTATTGTTTAGCCCCCTATTCTCATTTTAGATCCGCCATTGCCCATGATGGCTAAAATAGTTATAGTGGTAGGGACAAAAAAATAGGAAGACCATCTTATTCTAGTAGGTTAATTGAATTTGGAACAACTAAGACTTAAAGTCTACTTCAATAGAGTTGTTGTCATTTGTAAAGAACAAGTTCATTTATATCCAGAAGGTTTGTGGCTAAGATGAATTCATGCAACTTTTTCATCTACAATCTTGAAAGAGCTTTTGATCATTACATAGGATTATGCAAGACATGGTAGGAGTGAAGAAGACAAACAACAATGGCATATGGAAATACAGTTATGGGGTTGCCTTTGCCGCCTAAAGACAAGGTATTTCTGGCTACTCATTAAAGATGGATTAAGCACAAAAAACATTTGGTGAAGGAAGAATATGTACCAAGATTCCAATAGTTGTGAACATAGAATAAACCATTGAACTATTTATTCATTGTCACTTCGCACAACAATATAATGCTAGAGGTTCATTATTAATTACTTCGACATCCCTCTTAATGAGAACTTCCCTAAATGATAAGACTACCTCAAGGATATGTGATACAATCACAATTCTTCATGGTAGCAGTTATGTTCCTATAATGGGTGATATGGACAACAAGGAATGATTAAATCTTCAAAGGGTTCAGCCCAACTTAAGAGCCTCAAGAAAACTCTTCTTCAAGGAAATTATGTTGTTACCAAAAAAGGTGATGTTTTTTCCTGTGTGATGTTTTACATTCACCTCATCTCTGAAAGGTTGGCGTCTCTGTATATCATGAACACATTTTAATTCGTAGCTTAATTACCTTCGTTTTGATCATGATGATTGCTAGTATGTTCTTGTGATGCTTAATTAGTTTTTGTTTGGACGAGAGTCGAGATTTTACAATTTTACCAAACAAAATAGTCCACATCTCACCTACCAACCACATTATTTCGAGCTAAACTGTTGTTTGATCAAGTCTTCAATTTTAGGTTTTTAATATTATGTGTATTTTATAGTAGCATCGAGTAATTGTTTTTGAAGTTAATTAACAAATTGTTTTTTTTTTTTTGAAAAAATGGATAGTGTATCTGATTTCAATTTTCCAAAAAAATAGTCTCGGCTGTTTTTGTTTTTTCTAAAATGAGGAGACTAAATTAAATAAGTTTACAATCCTTATATTTTTGAGCTTCAATTGTTGTTCATGAAGGTCCACTTGTTATTTTTTTCTCTGCAATTACTAACTCAAAAATGTTTTGTGCAAAGATGGATCCAGAGTGGATGTTTCTGTCCCAAACGGATATGTGGTACTTGCATGGCGTCAACAACTTTCTGGTTGTTGCCAAAGCTAATGCTGGAGATGGGAACCCGATATTCGCCATGCAAAGATTGCAAGAATCAAAGGTGATGGTCTTGATGACTTGAGTCTATCCGAATCACTTGATTATCAGGGGTTCTTGCTAAACTATACGATATGGAGTGCCAATGGGGAGGTTGGTGTGAATGTTCTGTAGGAAAACAATGATGTTGTGGCCATGCCTAAGTAGCCTTGCACGAGGTTGATGCTCACGACTGCCAGTTTGGACATCAAACCGATAGTTTTTGCTTTAGAAACACTGCATGTGTTCTATCCAACCGACAGAGTTAATTCACATCAAGCTGCCGATTGGAGCCTCGAACTTGTAGTCTTGCTTCACCCCACTGCCGGTATGGTTCTGCCGGTTCAAAATCCGCAATGAAAGGGGGTTTTGAACCGTAGCGATACTCGAACTGGGTAGAGAAAGGAGCAAGCGTAGAACATAATGTCAAACTTTGGTCGTTGTCACGGTGCATGCTCTTGGTGAATAAGAAACTTAGTTCCCGGATACACATTCAATACGACAAACTTTGCATTTGTTATGAAACTTTTATTTGTTTTTTTTTGTTGATATTCGTAGTATTGAAACTTTGAAGTTTTTGTTTGAGAACATCGAGATCTTAAATGTTAGATCAATGCATTCAGCATCATAAGTTCTGCATTTTAAGCTGAAACGTTTTATTTGAGATCAAACACTCAACAAGTCAACATTTGTAACTTTGTATTGCAAACTAAAAAAATTGGCTTGAAACTGAGAACATCCGTGATATGTTACAATAAATCATTTTGGTTGAAAGTGAAATCATTTTCTTGGGGATATAGATAGACACATGACCTTTCTCCTCAAACCCAATAATCAATGGGATGTTTGATTTGAGACTGAAAATATTAAATTGACAAACTCTGCACTACTGTGAAAACCGGCCTGTAGTTCAACGTGAAAACATCAAGTAGACAAAAATATGTGCTGGAGATAGAAAGGGAAACTTTCGAATTAAGGGTGGAAGCGTTCGACAGGACAAGCTTGACAGCTTGGTTTCTTCCAAATTAGATAAAAAAATTCTGCTCCCTTTTTTTTTTCTAATTTACTACTAGTAACTTTCTCTCGCGGGTTCTAACAGTACACGTGTCAACTTATGACTTGTTAGTTTAGAACTTTTACCGGCAGCTTATTATTTGTTTGCTCAGGACCTTTTACCAAGACTTCAACTCATTGGCTTTGTGTATAAATATTTCAGTAGTTTTTTTAGCAATATTTCAGTAGTTGGACTCTTTCATTAAAACAAAACTACAATGGTGAGTGCATTACGGGCTACAATGAAAACTAATAAACAAATAATAGAACGAGAAGATGGTTCGTGGATGAAGAGGTTGACCCGTAGACCAGCGACATTAAAATAGCAGCGTCCCTGCTTGCTCGTGCTGCTAAGCCGCTGCCGCAGCATCAAGGTTGAGCCGTTGATGAATCACCCAGTGACGAAACGACGACAGAAGCGTCGTCGGCGTGTAGCTGATCAAGGTCCAAGGATGGCCGGCGACAAGATCGGAGGGAGGTGGTGAGAAGGCCATGGTGGAGAAGGGGAGCACGTGCAGGAGCTAGCACTGAAGAAGCAACACGAGCATTCCTCGCTTCGACCGACGATCTCGATGGATCGGCGGCCGTGCTCCGTCGGGCCATTCTCTGCACGCGCCCTGCTTCTCCAACAAGGACCTTCTCACCAAGCACAGGAAAAACATCGCAGCAAGTGCCTGGACTACATTGCAGTTGCAGCAGTAGTTTCTGTAGCTTTAGAGAAGATGAATGGCAGTGTAGAATGTACAAGTAGCGAACAGCGTCTGGGTTTATATAGGCGCGGAGAGGAGACTGCCGCGGGCCTTGATGGCTGGATGCGAACACATACACAAACAGAGAGAGGACACGCAATGGGCAGCAGAGGCGGATGGAGGGTGGAGTCTTCAAGTGAGTTTGCGTGAGAAAAAATGTGTGTCCATCATGTGCGAGGGTGTTGAATGCAGTGCCTACAAAATTGAAGCCGTTTATGACATCACATCACGGTTCCCTTTTAAGTATACTATATTAATGCAGTTTTACTGTTAAAATATGTTTTATAATTAATTCAATGATACTTAACTTGTATATAGTAAACATATTAACTAGCAGGATTTCCCACGCGTTACATCACAAGGTATGTTAGAATGAAATCACTAAGAATTAGAGATGTAAATATATGTAAGAACACAATGCTTAGTTGGACAATTGCAATGTTGAGATATTAGGTAGTGCGGCTTTGCTGAATGGATATTAATTATATGTGATAGTGCATTGTCTAAAAGTGGATAGCTTGCATATTGTGAGAAATAGCTAAGTTGATATTAATTGTTTAAGATAGTGCATTGCTTAGGTGGATAGCTGGCATGTTGAAAGAAATAGTTTAGTGGGGTTTGTTCTTATAGGAGTAGTAAATTAATACTTTTTATATAACTTTGGTCAAACTTTAAATCTTTTTTTACTACAAAAAATTAAGAATTATGTCTTTGACTAGGAGTAACTAAATAAAAAAAAAGTAGTACTCGGAAAGAAGACTAAAGAGGAAGTAGTACTCTACCTCAAGTCCAATGTAGAGTACTTAAATTTCTTAAGCGTCAATAATTTTGCGCCCTCTAGTCGTGATCCAACGTTAATTAAACTTCATTTTCTCATCCACAAATCTCCCATTTGTAAGAGAGAATGAAGAAGCCAAGCTCAAATCGTAGTTGAGCAGGGCCCTCGCTCGACAACTAGGGTGGGAGGAAGAGAAGACATCATCATAATATTTAAAAGCCCGAAGACACCATATATCCTAATAATGAGGTGACTAGAGTATCAAATTGCATGTCCCTCGGTATAAGAATCCAACAGTCCTTGAGTCTTGTTGAAGCAATGGTGTGACTGATTCCTCTTCTTCTTTACGAAAATAAAGCTCCCTAGCTTGTCTCTCTACTCACCTGTCACTCACTGAAACTCCTATCGCCCTTACTGTGATTTTAACAACAATCTAGCAAATCCACTGAGAGCCTTTAATTAGCTAACAAGTAATAAGCTTGAAAGTCAAGATAATATAATGTGCTTGAAAATCAAGATAATATAATGTTGGATGGATCGATCTGCACTACTAGACTGTTGCAGGAAGAGAAGAAGAGATGAGGTTGTCAGGCTGATGTGGGCATGCAGCTGCAGAGCAGTAGTGGGGCAAATGATGATGGGTACACGACCGAATGATGGCAAGGCATGGAATGCACGGAGAAAACCTAGCGTTGGATTCTCTCCATCATCGATCGTCTGCACGCAGAGATGCCAGATCGAGTGCATGACCTATGCACAACTGCTGCTGCCGTAGTTCTGCAACTCTGAACTCTGAAGCGCGAAAGAAAGGCTGTAGCAATGAATAACAATGATGCTCATCCACTCCATGGATGCAGCAGCTACGGAAGCAGAGAAATTATATATGGAAGCCACGCACACGTCATCATCATTGTTGGAGGCCTCTTCTTGGAAAGTATCGAGTGTTGAGTTTCGGCGATCACTTATTACTGCCTTTTTCTGCACGCTGAGTCAGTGAACTCCGCCCGCCGGTCAGTACTTACGCATGCAAACCTTGGAGTGCTTGCATGGTCAGTACTTACGCATGCAAACCTTGGAGTGCTTGCATTGCCGTGTGATGCCATCATGGCATGGGCATGGCTTCCATTGGAGCTACCTCCTCGGCAGCGTTCCATCAGCCGAAAAAAAACTTCCGAAAACCATAATTAATTCATCGAGAGTCCAAATGAGACGATATTAATGTATATATTTTTCACTCAGCTCGACGAGAGAAACACAATGGAAAATTTCATTCTTCTACTTGAGGAAATTGAAAAATCCGGCCTGGCCGGAACCCCTGAAAAGTTGTTTATAAGATTTCATTTGCTCTGCTAGAGATATTTTAAGAGCATTCTCTGCTCCTTGCATTGTTTGTGTCTTCAAATATCAAAACTTCAACTACAAAACCTTCCTTAGAAAAACTATGAAGAACTTTGTCCTCGTCTCCTCGATTCCACGAAGCACACTTGGTTCCTTTCTCCTTTTTGCATGTAAAATTTTACATAGTAGGGTTTAAAAAGATATAAAATAATTAAGCTGTAAAAATTACAAATTAAGCGCAATGCCTATCCGCTGGCCGCCAAAAAAGAATATACAGAGATTAATTACTGTATTATATATAAGCCACGTTTTAAATAGTGGGCTATGAAAAATAGCGTCAGGCTTTTTGGCACTATTAGGGAGCTACAGCGCTGCTATAGCGGCAGCTAAGCGCAGTAGCACCAAGCTGCTGCTGCCCTATAGCGTGAATAGCGGCACAAATAGCGATGCTATAGCGCGAATAGCGGCGCTATAGCGCGAATAGCACGAAAAAGTGTGGTATATAGCTTCGCATGAGTTGCTCCGCGCCGCTATTTAAAACGTAGTATGTAGTATATAAGATAGATATAAACAACAGCAACTAGACTGTTAGAAATCAGCTCTTTGTCGTGGATACTAGAACAGCAAGAACATATCAAGAACAGAGTGGGACAATCGGATGAGAGGAGGAGCTGTGTATTTCTTATTCACTGTCTCTGTCATTACATCAACTGAAGTGACTCCCTTTATAGGGGACACTTAGAATAGATACAAATTGTTACAGTGAAGTAAGTGGCTACAGTGTTTATCCTCCTGCTCTAACTGCTATACACTAATTGGCCATCATGATGAGTCCAGCTTTTGTTAACTCATTCATAACACTCCCCCTTGGCCAATTAGGTGCCACGTCAATGCCTCGTTAAAAACTCCTCTCAAAACCCAAAGGGAAAAAAGAGTAGGAGAAAAGAGTACATTGCATGCACCGGCTTGAATTGCACCCGTTGCCTCGTTAAAAACCTTGCATGAGAAAACCCAAAGGGGATAAAACTCATCAAGGAAAAAAAAGTACAACAGCTTGATACTTTTGGTCGGATCTTCGTGGATCGACTCGTGACCTTCGGGTCAAGTTTATGAGCTTATGCTTTCCTGTGGAAATTCTCCCCTGAACCTTGCAACTCTCTAAGTCGTCTCATGCCAATTCCACGAACATGCTTGTGGAAGGTAGAGGCTGGCAAAGATTTTGTGAACAAATCTGCTAGATTGTCACACGACCTAGCTTGCGGGATATCCACTTTCCCACTCTCTTGGAGCTCATGGGGATAGAAGAATTTAGGAGCAATATGCTTCGTGAGATTGCTCTTGACATAGCCCATATGCATCTGTGCACACACAAGCCGCATTATCTTCATAGATAATGGTAGGGGTATTGATAGTTTCCATGCCACATGACTTCGGATGTGATCAATCATTCGCCGTAGCCAAACACATTCACGTGTAGCTTCATATAATGCGATTATTTCGAAAGTGGTTGGTAGATGTTGCAACCAAAGTCCGCTACGTAGACCGCCAGAAATGGCCGCACCGCCACGCAAAAAAAACAAAACCAGTTTGTGACTTGGCATTCACTACTACGTGAATTGAACTTCCGTGGCGGGCATTTTAGATTTTCCGTGGTGGGCATAGGATCCGCCACGGAGCTAGGGTCACGGTTAATCGAACGATTAACCGTGGCGACTCCATGCCCGCCATGGAAAATCGATTAACCGTGGCGGGCGTTTAACAAAACCGCCACGGTTAATATATTAACCATGGCGGGCATCGTTACGTGCCCGCCATGGTGGCGGTTTTTGTTAAAAGCCCGCCACGTTAATTAATTCAGGATTAATAAAAAAAATAATTCAAAAATATTATAAAATTATAAATTATGATTTAAACCACATATTAAATAATAAAATAAGAGAATATTCACATAAATCTTAAACATGCATCACAATTTAACATTCAACTAACATGGACATTCAATTAAAGCACTTAGAGTTTAAAAGTGACCACCACACATCGAAATTTACAAAACTCGATCGAACGATCGATTGCTCAATCACGTTTAGCTAGGTTACAACTCCGGGCCATCCCACGTATAGTCCTTCATATCTAGCTTATTTCTCCAAATCCCGTAGTTCCCATAAGTCCTCGCATCGACAAGGTCGCCGTGGTAGGGTCGAAGAAATGGCCAGCAGGTAGCACAACGTCCTCAATGACGCCCCTACAAATGGCGCCAACCGGTTTCTTGAACGTAATGTCGTCCAAGCCTTTCGTCCAAAATTGTGGCGTGGTTTTCTTCGTCGGCTCGCGCCACGTAGTACGGTACGCCACCGCGGGCTATGAACGTCTGGTATAGAAACCACACGAGGTTGCCGCCAAAAGGTCGCTTACCGCCGCATGCACGATATATGTACCCGAAAAATGGTTAGAATATTATGAGACCATTCAATATGGACGAGCAAACGAGTAATAATCTTTGCATATAGCTCGTAATCTCGCCTGATCTTCATTTGGTCCTTATGTTTTTCTTTGTGTATGCTCGCCTCCGATCGAATGACTCGGGGTCTTTCAAGTAATCCTTGTAAGCCCCATGCGAAATCCCATAGTGTCATGACTTACGTAAGTTTATGGTATGAAATAGTATACAAGTGTCGTGACTTACAAAATTGCGGGGCCTCTTCAAAATATTTATAGAGGCCTTTTGACGTATCATACAACGAGTCCAAAATAAGGGCCGCTCCATCCTGAGGGAAGATTAGCCAACTAATCCAAAGTGGCCAATGTGTGTTGTTGTTTGTATACCTTGGAAGCCATGACTATTTTATTTGATTAGAAATAGATTCCAAGTGTTCAAAAAAAAAAAGTATTGCTTTTGACTTACTTGATATGTTGGGCGCAATGAGACAACCGGCCTCCGTTTTGATCTTCTTCATGCACTTACGGATGTAGTCTTCCATCTCTCTAACTTTTGCATTGGCCAATCTTTCATAGTGTTTATATTGTTCGGCCTTGCCCGACTTCTTGAGCTCTTGGTTCCTCCGGCTCTCCATCCAAAGATCCGTAAATTTCCGCCACGTCTATATACGCCGGACATAGAAACACAATTGGCTCATTCTTCGTTCGCGCTATCAATGCTTGCATCCTGCAAGCACATGTGGTCACGCGTCATTATAGGATCGGAGAGCTAGAATTAGTGGTGTACGAGCGGGCGTAATGCATAAACAAACTCACGCAAAGATAGAGGGTAACAATGGATTGGTCGAGGTCCTGGCGCCGTAGCAACCGCCACATTTAAAAGCCGAAGCCTATTGGCGGTGAAAATGTCCTCCTCCAAGTTAAAGAGCTCTTTAGGAACCCCGAAATGGAACTCCGTCACCCCGATCAATCGCATCTTTGATATAATCGGTGGAACCCGCGAGTGTCCCACTCCTCTTCCTCGATTAGCTGGCCCTTGGGCACCATGAACTTGCCAAGCTCAAAGTAGTGCAGGCGGTCCGGCTGACCCATTGTCCCCGCCGATGGGGTATATAATTCCTATACGAGAAGGAGATGTGCGTTAGCATCTTCTAGCTACGTATGCATACGTAATATGTCCGCTAAGTTTGGTTGAGATTATCACGCATATACGTACCTAGTAATGCCGGTCTTCACGGCCCCGGGTTCTCGCTTAGCCAATCGGAGGTCCTTTTCCTTCTCCGCTAGCTCCTTCCCCGGGCCGCATCATCTAAGTATTTTTTTGGTCGGGGCAAGAACTTCCTCATCTTCTTTTGATAGCTTCTTCTTCTTCGGGCGCTTGGGGGGAACATTCGACCTCATCGCCCTTCCGGACTCTTCGAGACGGTGTTGACAATCCTATGCATGTAGAATTGAACTACATTAGCCACCAATTAATGCATAGTACAAGTTAGCCATGTATTTTTGTTTCTATACCTGTCACATTTTCTGAAACCTCCTCGACCATTGGGCGCTTGAACGGCGTGGGAGGGCGGCGAGCCCCCTTGTCACGCTTTTGGCGCCTTGGCATCCTCCTCGGGTTCCCAAAAATTGCACGCAGCGATCGAGCACGGGTAGGTACCACAATCCCGATAGGGCAGGGATCTTCCTCTGGGTGTAACCCTCTTCTTCCTTGTCCTCAGGAGGTGGCATCTACTTCTTCTTGCCCGTCTTCTGCTTCTTGGGCCCTCTCGACGGTCCCTCCTCATCGGTGGCACGACACCCAAAGATTCCTCTTATAACGACTATCGCCGCAACGCGACGCTTCTTACAAGTCCGCATAGTTACCCGGTATAGAATGCAATGGTTAGGGCACGCATGAAACTTCCTAAGCTTCATCGCCACAGGGGCGAATCAGCTTCTTTGCCCGATAGGTATTGGCGGGCACCTTATTCCCCTCGGGTAAAATAGTGTCACCGAGGACCCGTAACAGTCACCGGGCTCGGGTTCGACCACCCGTGGCGAGCCTTCAAAGATCAACATCGTTAGGTTAAAACGCGTAGCACCGTGCAATGCTTTCGACATTTGCCGCCGTCTTTGTAGAGAGGGTCAATTGCCGCCGCTTCATCCGCTTAAAATTCTCGAGCCATCTTGGATTGCCAAACAACACGTCATCTTCATCTTTGAGGTTAGCAATATCCTCAAAAGATCGGCAAAGATCCTCGGGCGACATGTCATCAACTACCGACCGTTCACCATCATCTCCACCCGCATTGTCTTCTGGCATGTCTTCAAGCAATTCATCTACGGTGATGTAATCACGATTATCAACTTGTTCTCGTCCTTCGTCCACCACCGTTGTTTCCGTCGTTGCAGTCGACGAGGGTCCTCCAGATGAACCGGCCGCGACACTCGGTTCTTTTTCACCATGATACTTCCACACGGTGTACCTCGGCTCCCTAGATGAAACCATACCGCAGCAAGTGCTCCACGACGTCGTCATCCTTGTGTAAGAACATATGCTTGCACTGATAGCACGGGCACACCATTACTTCCGAACCCTGACTGATTCGATGCTTCTGCGCGACGGGCATAAACTTCTTCGCACATCATCAACGAAATCCAAACTCATCCTCACCTGTACATCCAATCCCTATACGGCGCCATGACGGCCTGCTCAAATTAATTAAACCAAAGAAAAGAGAGCGATCGATGATTAGAGATCGAAGTATCGATGATTAGAGAGAGTTAACTAAAGTGCAAAAGAGGAATACGAGAGAGAGAGAGGAGTAGAGAGGGAAAGAGAGCACGTACACTTCAAATGAGAGGGAGAGAGAGGGGAGGAGAAAGAGGGAGAGAGAGGGAGAGAGAGAGGGGGGGAGGGAGAGAGAGAAGGAGAGGAGAGAGGGGAGCGGAGCTAGCTTGAGAGGGAGAGAGAGAGAGGAGAGATCAAAACTAGATCTCAAAAGAAAGGGAGAGAGAGAGAGGGGGAGAGAGAGGGGGAGAGAGAGAGGGGGAGAGATAAGGGGAGGGGGGGGGGGAGAGAGGGGGGAAGAGAGAGAGCACAAACCACATTCAATTAGATCTCAAAGAGAGGGAGGACCATGCATAGGGAGAGAGAGGGGGGAGAGAGAGGGAGAGAGAGGGAGAGAAAAGAGGGAGAAAGAGGAGAAATACCCCTAGCGGTGCCAAACTTCAATCAAACCAAGGGCAAAACCTTCGCCCCGAAAATGGTGTTTTTTTAGGGTTTTGAAGCTCAAAACCCTAAAAATGGCGAAAATCCCGTGGGAAGAAGAAGGTTGGGGCTGTATTTATAGCCCAGCCTTTTCCGTGGCGGGCATTGTAATAAAAACCGCCACGGTTAATCCTCATTAACCGTGGCGGTTATTTTACAAAGACCGCCATGGTTAATCGACAACCGTGGCGGTTTCGCCACTGGCGGGTCACACGGGCCACCTATTTTTCCGTGGCGGTTTTTGAAATGCCCGCCACGGAAAATGATTTCTAAACACCATGCAAGTTCAATTCTGTAGTAGTGATTATGAGGGTCGGACAAGTAGCCTACGTCAACAACATAACCCACCATAGTGAAATCCCTCCTTTTTCGGGTACCATAATCCAAGGTCCCGGGTGCCTTGTAAATACCGAGGATGGTTTTTATGCCAACCCAATGTCTTCGGTGGGAGCGGCACCGTACCTTGCCAAACAGGTTTACCGCAAATGCAATATCGCCTTGTGCAATTTGCAAGGTACATTAGTGCTCCTATAGCACTAAGATATGGAACTTCAGGTCCCAATATTTCCTCATCCTCATCCTTGGGTCGGAATGAGTCTTTATCCATTTCCAATGATCGAACGACCATAGGGGGTTTTAGGGGATGGCTTCTGGCCATGTTAAATCTTTCAAGTACCCTCTTAGTGTAGGTGGACTGGTGTACAAACACTCCTTCAGGGAGGTGTTCGAGCTGCAGGCCCAAACAGAACTTGGTTTTACCCAAGTCTTTCAACTAAAACTCCGTCTTGAGGTAAGTCGATGCTTCCTCAATATCCTTTGTGGTTCCAATGATGTTCAAATCATCAACATAGACTGAGATGATGCAAACCATATAATGATCGCTGCAGGCGAACACTAAACATGTTGCATTTTTTATTCGGTCCAGGGACCTTGAGTCCTTCAGGAACTCCCATATAAATTTCCGAATCAAGTGACCCATATAAGTATGCGGTCACGACATCCATTAACTACATTTTTAAATTCATATTAGCTGCCATAGAAATGAGATATCGGAATGTTATGCCACTCATAACGAGAGAGTACGTTTCATCAAAATCGATGCCGAGTCTCTGCGTGAACCCTTGTGCCACTAGCCTCGCTTTATATCTTACCACCGGCCATGTTCATTCCTCTTTCGAGTGAAGACCTATTTACATCCTACAGGGGATGACTTTTGGAGGTGTTAGGACTACGGGTCCAAAACCTTCCTATGGCAAAGCGAAGCGCTTGCGGTCCGCCTCAATTGTTGCTTTCCATTGTTCCCAATCGGGCGCTTACGGCACTCCATCAAGGACTTTGGTTCTGGATCCGGATCCAATGAGTCAGCAATTTTGGAGGCAAAGTATACGTCGACAACTGTGGTCTTTCTATTGTATGATTCTCCCGATTCCACGTAATTCATGGCAATCTCCTCAAGATCGTCTTCCCACTCATCGTGATCTCCCATAACGATTGAGTTGGGGTGTTCCAACCTTCCAATGCGATGTTGTGCGCACGGTGCATTGGGATTTTCATCTTCAGGATGATGTCCTTCAGGGACTTCTCCAACTTCGGGTTGGTTCGCCACTTCAGGGGCATTCTCTACTTCAAGTAGAGCTTCTTCAATTGATTCCTTAAGTGGTGCGGGTGGCTTAGGACCTTGCCTATGCGGACGTCTCCGCGGAACCTTGTCCTTTGCACCCGGAGGTCTCCCTCTTTTCCTAGGATTGGTGGAGACGTCAGAGTTAGTGCCCTTTTGGGGTACTTGGACTCTCTCCGGCGCATTTACCGCGGTATATGCGACCTTGTCACCCTTTTAAGATCGGTGAAGGCATCGGGCAACTCATTCGCAAGATTTTGCAAATGTATAATTCTCTGAACTTCTAGTTCAGTTTTAGTGGTGCGTGGATCGATGGATTGCATTCCAGTTGCATTCCATTCAATTTCCCGGCATTCCATTGGATGTCTATCTCCCCCTAATGCCGGGAAATGGTCTTCATCAAAGACACAATCGCCGTATCGAAGTCGTATGAAGATCCCCCGTCATAGGCTCTAAATATTTGATTATGGACGGAGCCTCATAACCAACATATATCCCCAACTTCCGGTGGGGTCCCATTGATGTACTGTTGGGGTGGTGGTATTGGCACATATACAAGATCGCTAAATATACGCAGATGGGAAATACTTGGTTCTTTCCCACGCACCATCTGTGAGGGGGATGTCTCATGATATGCAGTCGGTCTGAGTTGAATTAATTTCGCAGCGTGTAACACTGCGTGACCCCAACAACTGGTAGGTAGCTTACAATTCTGCAACAATGGCCTTGCAATCCACTTAATCCTCTTGATTAAGGATTTAGCTAGACCATTTTGTGTGTGGACATGTGGTACTGAATGCTCAACATTAATACCTATTGCAAGACAATAATCATCGAAAGCTTTAGACCTAAATTCACTAGCATTGTCCATCCGAATGGATTGGATGCGGTTATCGTGAAACTTGCTCTCAATCTGATTATTTGTGCAATAAGTTTGGAGAAAGCATGGTTTCTAGTGGACAACAGGTCCACATGGCTCCACCTAGTGGATGCATCAATTAGTACCATGAAGTACCTAAACGGGCCCGACAGGGGGCTGAATAGGTCCACAAATGTCACCTTGAATCCTTTGCAGGAATGCGGGTGATTCATCCCTAATCTTCGGGGGATGGTCTAGTGATTAGCTTTCCCTTCGCACACGCGGTGCATATAAAATCTTCAGGACTTGGGAAGCTTTTAACACTATGGCCAAATGAATTGTTGATGATTCTTCTCATCATAGTCAACCCGGGGTGACCCAAACGGTCATGCCACATTCGAAATGACTCGAAGTCTTTGAATATGGCTTGCATTGCAAGATATCCTTCAATGGGTTTTATGCGTATAGTACAAACCCGATGGCGATGACGGGAGCCTTTCCACCACTTGTTTTCGATAACCGTCGAATTTAGTGATGAGGAGGTATTCAGTACCTTTCTCAATCTTAGTTTCAACATGGAAACCATTCGCACGGATATCCTTGAAACTCAAAAGCGTTCGCTTTGAGTCGTGGTACAACAATGCATCTTTCACAAATATTTATGTACCCATAGGGAGAACCAACGTAGCACTTCCGGTGCCTACAATATGAGCATTGCTTCCTAAGAATGGTCATGATATTTCCATTTTTCTTAGTCAATGTTTGGAAATATCTAGTCTCCCTTAGTATGGTGTTAGTGGTGCCGTCCCACAAAGACATATCTCCTTTTCACCATGGGCCCCATAAACGCTTTGTTAAATACCATAATAAGTAGGAATTTAACATAAAGCATAAAACATTCATTATAAAAGATAACATTACACAACTCCTGGGAAATCTCGCTTGAGTTTGGACCATTTACTACATTACAAATGCTCTCTGGAGCATGCATGGTCAAGCTTGATGAAATTAAACCTAGTATATGTGGGCATTGCATTGGGTGACTTGACCTCTTTTGGGGTTTCTTGAGTGTCCCCAAATATGTCACTATCAAGGAGGTAATTTTCACCATTTCCATTAGCGTCGATAATCATGTCATCGCGCCGACGTGAGCTTCGGGCTCAATGGTGAAGTGAGATTCGGGGCCTTTGCCTTTGCCCTTGCTTTCTTTGGTAAAGGTCAACCCCCGGTGTTTGGGGGTGCGGCATTTGCGAGACCAATGTCCCTTTGCTCCATACCGAAGCATTCGGTTTGCCCCTCTCCACCATTTCGACCTTGCTCCTTCTTGGGCATACCTCTGGACTTAGGCTTTCCTTTGCCTTTTCCCTTGAACATGGCTCCCTTCTTCCCCTTCCATTGCCTCCTCCCACGACTCTCCTTTTGGTTGCGAGAACTCTCGGAATATTAGCATGTGCTTCGGCACGGCTATCGAGCCAATGGTCGAAAGGCGTAATGGTTGTTCATAAGAACTTCATTCATTTGTTCATAAACATCAACACCTCTATGAGATCGAGTACTTGGTGTACTTTGAGTTCCGGTATTGCTGTTGTATAACTATATTCCCGGGGTGGAAGGTGGACAAGGTTTTCTCAATCATATCGTAATGCGTGATCTTCGGCCACAGATCGTTAATTTAGACACAATTTTGTGTAAAGCAAAATTATACGCCGTCACGGACTTGAAGTCCTGAAAATGGAGAGTGATCCAGTCTTGTTGTGCTCTTGGGAGCATAATGGACTGTTGTTGGCTAAAGCGATCCTTCAGGGATTGCCATAACACCAACGGATCCTTCTCGATCAAGTACTTTCGGACTTCGTGTGCAAGCGTCAAGATGATGTCGTATGAGATACAACGCATTTGCTTTATCACATTTTGTGCGCTCATCTCTACCCTCCTCAAACGGGGTAATAGTATGATCGAAGTTTCATGCCCTCGAGCCTGTTCTCGCCATCAATAGCCCAAGTGAGGTAATTGCTTTGCCGTCCCACGGCGAGCTTCTCAAAGTCCCTCTTTGCAATGTCCGACATGCCTCGCACATCCAATGTGTAGGATTAGTGATTTGTCGGTCACATGTAATCTTCAGGATTACAGATGCATAGTCTTCAGGACATATGCAAAAATTTCCCAAGTGTAATGCTATAAATATAAATCGCAATAAATAAATCTACAGGATTTAAATGCGAAAATATAAATTGCGACAAATAAATTCACGAGAATTTAAATACGAAAAAATAAATTACGGTAAATAAATTTGTGAAAGTTAGATACCAAATTTAAATTGTTGTAATTAAATCAAAGTAATTGCTTAATAAAATGAAATGACAAAATAAATTGCCATGGTGGCTTCAGGGCCACAAAAGAGGCCCATTTCGGGGTCTCGGGCTGTCCCGACAGCCCATCGGGGGCCCGATCATTTCTCGCCGTTCATCGAGATCGACGGTCCGGTTCGCCCCATGATTAAATAAATAGGGAGGGTGAAACCCTAACCCTAATCTTTCCCTTTTTTTCTTCCCATTCTACCCTTCCTTTCCCTTCACTCTCTCCACTTATCCTTTCTTCGGGAAGGAATACGAGAGTCGGGGGGGAGGAGGAGCGGCCGACCCCGCCTGGTGCACCTACGCTTTGGCGTCGGGCCCACGTGCCTGGGGCCACGCGCTCGAGAGCCGCAAGGGACCGCGCCGCCCGCGCTTGGCCGGCGTCGCGCGCTGGGGCGCCTGCAGCGTCGGGGCCCGCGCCAGCGTCGGCTACCGGCGCCAGCGCATCGGTCGAAGAGGCCCGCGTCGGGGCGGCCGCGCGCCCGCGCTGGGGGCCGTGTCGTGCCGCCCGCGTCGAGGTCGGAAGAGGCCGCGCGTCGGGGCTGCGCGCACCCGTGCCGCCGCGCCGGGCTGCGCTGGCGCCGTGGAGCCCGGCTGCGGGTCGCCGGGCTACCGGCCGCCGCGCACGCGCCACGCCGGCCCGTCGCGGCGTCGGAGCAAGGTGCACCGGCCGGGATGCCCACGCCGACGGCCGCGCCGATACGCCGGGACGCCGGACCCGGCCGAGCCGGCAGACGCCGCAGCGGGCCGTACCAGCTGCGTCCGGGAGCACTGCGGGGCCCGCGTCGGAAGCCGCCGAAGCCGCGAGGTCCGGGCTTGGTGCGGCAGCGGCGGTCTTCGGGGGCTTGGGGCGTCCATGGCCCGATCCACTTTCGTCTTCAAGGCGGAGGGACTCGATCCGCTTCGTCTTCGGGACGGAGGTAATGGATTCGTGTATGTGAGGCCTGCTTCCACAAATGCTGCCGTGGCCATCGGTGGTGCCATCTGCGGTTTGGATGTAGGGACCCGATCCACCGAGCCCACTCTTACGTGGTTTTGGATGTAGACCCGGATCCACCGCCGAAGACGATCATGGCGGTGGCGGTGGCGGCCTGTAGAGGCCCGCTCTTCCGCGGCCATGAAGTTCGAACCATTGGAGTTTCTTTGCATGGTCGCCATCGGGACGGCGACTTTGTTCCTTTGTGCGGGTAACTTTTAGTGTCCATGTTCATCTTCGGGATGGCTGGATGTGGCACTTCGGGGCCACTTTGTGATAGTTCATGTGCTCGTGTGTGCTTGTTCATAGTGATGTTGTAATAAGAACAAACAATGTTTGTAAGAACTGATTTCTCACCTTCTACCTGTTAGCTCTTGTAGAGGTCGTGCGATAACGTGTTAGAAATCAGCTATTTGTCGTGGATACTAGAACAGCAAGAACATAACAAGAACAGAGTGGGACACCGGATGAGATGAGGAGCTGTGTAGACACCGGATGAGAGGAGGAGCTGTGTATTTCTTATTCACTTGTCTCTGTCATTACATCAACCAAGTGACTCCTTTATAGGGGACACTTAGAATAGATACAAATTGTTCTGATGAAGTAAGTGGCTACAGTGTTTGTCCTCCTACTCTAACTACTATACACTAATTGGCCATCATGATGAGTCTAGCTTTTGTTGACTCATTCATAACATAGACCACATTATTTCCCCATTATTAAAGGGAGGGATCGGCTATACTCTGAATAATCGAACAAGACCAAGAACCATTACCGCACAATACACTATCCCCTGTCGGTCGTCTAACACTGTCAGTTATATTGGATAACCGACCAAAATATTCTGGAAATTAAAGCAACACTTGATAAACCTTGGATGCATATGTTCTCTCGTGGTCACATCTACATACTGCAGTCATGCGACAACACGTATGCATGCATGGATCGGAATTGTTACGTTACGTATACGCAGAGACATTGACTGTGTCCGTATATCTATCTATAAATAAAATAAACAAAAAATATATATATATAAGCGTCGACGTCGACGTGTGCCAAATTGACATGCGTATCCGTACGTACTGAATGAATAAACAAAAATAGCTAGTAGTAGTACGTGGCTACGTGCTCAACAAACACAACGTGCACAGTTTGATAAACTGACAGGCTATGCCTGTGGCTGTAACGCTACGCTAGCTACTTATCTGAACGGGGAACACGACACGGCGAGCCATTCATGGGGATGCTTCGTTCGTGTGTGGTACTGTGGTGTGGAGATGTTCGTTGAAATAAGTTCAATTTGATAACTTTCTCATAAATCAAACCTCTCTAATTTTAACAACCTCTTTTTCAAATTGAGTATAAAAAAATGCAATATAAAGTTATATTTCATGAATAATTTAACAAACTAATTTGATGTTGTAGATATATATCAGCTTAAACTTATCATTCACGACTTATCTATTTTTCTCTCATAATAAATCAGCATCAGCGGGCTTATCAGCCATAAAAATGACCAACCAAACCGGCTGCACGTATGTTTTACAAATTTGACCAAATTTAGAGAAGGTTGCATCAAAACATATAACAACAGCGCATGAACTACTTGTATAGTTTTGGAATTGCCATGATTTGAAATTTCATGCCAAGTGCTAATTAAGTTGGTTATTATACAATAGCCCCACAACTTGCAAGCACTCCTGGTTCTATAATCAGTTTTTCACTAACCAGCAATATGGGTAATCAACAATGTTAGTATTGGTACTGCCGACTGCTCGTAGACAAAGATGTCCATAATGGTCAATTAAGAAAATGCTTTTGCCGTACGTCGTTTTTTTGAGGGAATAAAAGAGAAATCACGTACTATGCCTCTAGGCTCTTGCAATCTCTCTCTCTTAATTATTATTACTATACGATTTTACATGTAGAGTCGGTGAAATTATTTAAACACGAGTGGCCCTTCTTGTAGTTTTAGTACCATCGGTGAAAACCCGATCTCTCTTTCTCTATAGGTGAGAAATTAATTTTACAGTAGTACTTCCAAATGACACGGTCTCTAAAACACACATTTAACATCTTATTATTATAAAAATATTAATCAAAAAGTGATACATGTATACTTTTATAAAAATATTTTTAAGACAAATCTATTCATATACCCCCTCTATCCCAAAATAAACATAATTTTTTTTTTTGACTTTTACAAACTGTGTTTGACCGTTCGTCTTGTTTAACTTTCTTCTACAAATATTATCACTTTTGTTATGACTTACTACAACACTAATGATATTTTAATAACATTTAATTTATTTTATAATTTAAATAAAAATTTTGAATAAGACGTGTGGTCGGACCTAGTTCCTAAAAGTCAAAGAATTGTGTTTATTTTTGGGACGGAGGGAGTAGTTTTCACTTTTACAAACTCAACAAATTAAAAGTTATCGATGATTTATATTCATAATGTTTGACTCAAACGTTGTCCTAAACGTCGATTTTTTTATATTTTTTTTTTTTTTGACATGGAGTGAGAGTACGATTTTACGCCCTAGCCATACTACAAGCTATCAGTGTGGCTATCAGTGTGGTTGCGTGTGGAGAAAGAGACGATGATAGATGATAGATAGATCGATGGGACATATGGAATGATGGATTTAGTAGCTGGGCCTCGTTTAGATGTCGAAACTTTAGCAAAAGTAACTCCTGAACTCCCTGTAAGCATTCCCCGTAGCACTTTTCGTATGTTTGTGGTAAATATTATCCTATCATGGGGTAACTAGGCTCAAAAAAATCGATCTCCGTAATGTGTACATCTAAACTGTATAATTAGTTACTTTTTTACCTACATTTCATACTCCGAACATATGTCTTTTGGTGTATTTAATGTGATGTGATGGAGAGAGAGTGAAAAAGAGTTAGAAACTTTAGCCAACTAAACGAGGCCCTGGTAGCTGGCGTTGTCGTTGACCCAAACATCAAACATGGATGCAGGTTTCAATCCAATCCCGACGTGCGTCGCCGTCGTCCCTGCAGACCAAACGGCCGTCCGATGGATCCACCGGTAGCTTTGCACTTGCACACGACACTGTTGCTGCTTCCCCAAGGAAACAGTAAAAGGGTATGGGATGCATAGGGACGTACGGCAAGCAAATGCAATCGATTCCCCATGCAGTGGAGCAGATCCAGATGAAGAGAGCGTGCGTGCGTCCGCATCATGATTCGAGACGCCCTGACTTCACGGGCTCACGGCTGCCTGCCAGTTGACCACCATCACATCATCCATCATCTCATCACGCACTGCTTACGCTGGAGTATGCATGGAGATGGAGTATTGCCACGCCCCACGGCCATATGTTTCCTTGACGCCCTGTCCAGGGAGCCGATCGAGCCGTGGCCCATGGCCATTGGCCAGGCAATCCAGTCTCAGGCGTCCAAACGGACGCCCGGAAACATGAGATCGCTATTTGAGCCAGGCCGATTCTATCTCCAGGCGTCAATGAAATAATTAGCGCATCGAATAATTTAATACAACACGGCTTAGCGGTGAAGACCATATTTATATATCATTTGAGTTTTAGAAGAACCAACTTTCAACATGCACGAGGCATCTCCTAATGGTTAGAGTAATTCATAGGATTAAAATGTTCTGTATCAGCCATTCGAAACATTGAACGTGTTCGCTTATCTTGTCTTATCTTGTTTCAGTTTATTCTCTCATAGAATATTATTACATTAGCAAAAATCAGCCGAACAGCTTGACTGTGAGAGCAAACCATAGAGCAATTCGTAGCTATGGCTACCCATATCACTATGGGCTGGCCATAAGAAATAAAAATATTAAATTTCTCTTCTTCCCGTCTCTCACAACTCTCTCTCCCTCTCTCACAACACTATGGGCTGGTTTCTTTTTTAATGTTTTTTTTAATCAGGCAAGACCCACACTAAAGTCTCTACATTGTAGCAAAATCCATAGCTACCTAATATGAGACTCATCCTTATGGACTACTTGGTACACATACATTGTTGTTGCTCTTGCTCACTCCAATCATGAGAAGTCATTATTTTGATTTGGGCAATAGTCTTGCTAAACTTTTGAAGCTTATCTTGCCACATCTAGGACGGAGGAAAGAGTAAAAAGATTTGTTGTCCAAGTTGTTTCAAAAGTGACATAAAGAGGGGATATTGTACTATTGCATCATGGTACTAGAACATTGCATTGTGAGCTAGTAGTAGGAGTAGCTGTATGGCTGCGCCATCATCAATCGACAGACGCACGCTGCATGCAGTGGCCCATTCCTAGAAAAAAGAGTCACATCGGCCGGCCACTTCCGTAAGGGCACTGCACGGCATGCGTTGGCGTTGGACTTGGACTTGGGTAGCTGCTGACGACGGGCCGGGGAACGGGGAGCAATGCTTGGTCGTCGCCAACACTCAACCATCTGCAATTGGACGGTTGCTTTGCTTGGATCCTTGCACTTGACTCTGTCCGCCTGTTACCATGGTTCCATCCATCCATCTTTGACGAACCAGTGCGTGCGTGGTGGCTGTGTTGTTCAGTTCGGATGGCAGGCAGACGAAGCCGAAAGCTATGGACAACAACGCATCGATATACATGATGACGCATGGAACTGATGACTGATCTGATCATGGCAGCCTGCTAAATCTATGCTAGATCTCTAGGTGACGGGAGCAACGTGGAGAAGTGGCCTCTTCTTCATTGGCCATTTGGGGCCAGGCATGGTGCGTTTCTGAATATGATCTGACCGCATGCATGTGCAGATAAACAGATGTGGGGACTGGGGAGTGGGGAACTAGAGAGGGGTCGGTGTTCCTTAACGTGGTTATCAACATTCTAGAGTATATAGAGGGGGTCTTTGTTGTTATTTTTCTTTTTCCTTTCAAAAATTCTATCATAGCAGTCTGTATCATAGAGAAGTAATAGATATATGCATAGGTGGGTATATAGAGTGAAATGCACCATAGCTCCACGAATTTTCCAATGTGCCATATAGGTCCATGTAATTTTGAATTGCATGTGTGGGTCCTTAAATTTGATAATCCGTTCATTGCAAGCTCATTCTACCTCGTTAGGGTCATTTTGTTCATGTGGCATGACCGGTTGACTATAGCCTAACATTGGGGTATAGCCCTCCCGAGGAGGCCCTCGATTTCAAATGGCATGCCCGGTGAAGGCAAAAAACAGCTTAGGGGGCTCGGTCCGAACATGGGGATCCTGATCATTGGTGAAACCTCGTCAAGCCTCAGAGCAAACACCCTAGCCTTAGCTCGGGTCCAACAGAAGACTCGAGCCAAGACTCGAAGCAAGCTCCAGAATTTATCATGTGTTCAGAACCTAACACGCATAGAAGCACTACACTGCATATTCTTGTTCCATAGTCGCGAGGCACTGTCTCGGCCACATCTCGGTAGGCCATAAGCAAGGGTTGTGACGCATCAAGACAAAGGATTTACCTACAACCGTGGAGCTGCTAGGGGCTTTGCGCCACTTGTCAACTCTATTGACGTCCTTAATCAACATATTTATACCGCCAATATTAATCTAAAAAAAAAAAAAAAAAGACTATACACTTCTCAACACATATACCTTTACTATTGACCGAATTCCACTTGGACTAGTAGAATTATCACTTTGCAGGATTTACATCCAAATACCATGGATCATGCCAACGAAGTCGCAAAAATGCCAAACCGAACAAACCAGTGCAAAAGGCCCAATACCAAAGTAAATAAGAGCCAACCCACGGTGCACCCGAAGGCCAGGCCCAAATTTGAGACCCACTAGACCCACCACCGTGCCTAAGGATGACAATGGGCTGGGTTTTAGACTGGATGGAGTCTCCGTGCACCCAAACCGAAACCCGGTCGAAATCTGAACCTGAATCCAAAATCGATTTGGGTGGAAATCCAAAACCAAACCGCGGATACACGGAACCCGAATGGTTACTTGAAACCTCATGATATATATATACGCATATTCACATGTGTACAAAAGAGGCAACAAATAATAAATACTTTCATGAGTCATTTTTGAATAAATTTAATAATTTATGTAAACAAATTATTATTAACATACTACTATAAAACATGATTTTTAATTTTTAAATGATTTATTTTGAATGTCCATCGAATATTCACAGGTGAAAAACTAAACCTAAAACTAGACTCAAACCCAAAAACCATAGGTGAAAAACCATCCCAAATCCGAACTTCGGGGATCTGAAACCGCATATATCCGCCCGAACCCGACCCACTGTCATTCTTAACCGTGCCGCCTCTCGGACCCATCTCTCTCGGGTGGTTCGCTCATCAAAGCTAATATTGTTATGTTACAGGGACACACTTTCTCGCGCAAATTCACTTGAAGACTCGACCCTCCTCTGCTCCCCCTTGCGTGTCTTCTCTCTGCTTGTGTAAATGTTATGTTGGCAATCCAGCCGTCAAGGCCGGCGGCGTCTCCTCTCCGCGCCTATATAAACCCCAGACGCTGTTCGCTACTTGTACATCCTCCACTCCCATTCATCTTCTCTAAAGCTGCATAAAGTATGCTGCAACTGCAATGTAGTCCAGGCACTTGCTGCAATGTTTTCCTGTGCTTGGTGAGAAGGTCCCTGTTGGAGAAGCAGGGCACGTGCAGAGACACGCACGCCGGAGCACGGCCGCCGATCCATCGACCTCGCATACATGGCACACCTGCTGCCGTGTGGGGGTCGAGATCGTCGGTCGAAGCGAGGAAAGCTCCTGTGTTGGTGCTAGCTCCTGCACGTGCTCCCCTTCTCCACCATGGCCTTCTCACCACCTCCCGCGGCGCGCCATTGTCGCCATCCATGGACCTCGCCATTGCCGCCATCCATGGACCTCAGCTACACCGACGAGCTGCGACGCTTCTGTCGTCTCGTCACTGGGTCATCAACGGCTGAACCTTGATGCATGCTGCGGCTGCAGCAACGAGCAGGGTCGCTGCGAGCTCTGCCATTTTAATGTCGCTGGTCGGTCTGCTGTTGCTGCATGATTAAAGATTCTTTGCTTCCCTCGCTTACTCCCGAAGGAACCGCACCCGCCCTCTTCCTCCGGCCCACCTGTCCGCCTCCGGCGTTCTCGCCGGTGAGCGCCGGGAGAGGGCCCCCAAACCTCTAGTTTGTAGTAGTAGTTATCTAGTAAGTGATCTTTTGTGCCTCTATGGCTTTGTCCCTTCGTGGTTGTCTCAGCCTGGGCTGTGTCGCCGCCGCCGTCGTCGCCGGTTTCGGCTTCTTCTTCGTCGCCAATCGTCGCCGTCCCGGGTCTGTAGTAATAAATCCGTTCCTATACCCCCTCGCTCATACGCCATCGCCGCTCCCCTGCAGATCTCGTCTCCCTCACCCCATCTTCTCCCCAACCCGCCTCCCTCGGCGAGATCTGTTTCCACCTTCTCCATGTCCGGCACCGCCATCCACTCCTACCTCCGCCTCCGCCCTTCAAGCGGTCGGTCTTGGAGGACCATGCGCCACCGTTCGAAGTGAGCCTCCCACCGGCACGTGCACCACCACCTTCTATCCACGGCCGCCGGTTCAACCTTCATCTACGGGCGTTGGTGATGATTCGCAAGACATCGCCGTGGGGACCACTACAAGCTTCCACTACGCGAAGCCCTTCCGCCTGTGTTGCAACTGCTGGCGCCCATGGGGCGCCGCTCCCTTCGCCACCATGGCTTCCCTACGCCCGTGGTGGTGCCGCCATCCAGATCTCAGCTACACCGACGAGTGTAATTTGGTCCTTCTCGTCACTGGGTCCTTTACGTGAAGACTGCTGCTTTATATTAATATATGAGTTGTTTGTTGTCAAAAAAAAAAATGTCGCTGGTCGTGGAACCATCTTCTGCCATTTTAATGTCGCTGGTCGTGGAACCATCTTCTGTTTCTATTATATCTATATTTAGTTTTGCATTGTTGCCCGTAATGCACTCAAGTCATTTTTGTTTTTTAGCTAAAGAGTCCAACTACTGAAATATTTATACGAGTAGGAGAAAAAAATGTACAGTAGAAATCCCTAGGCCAATGGGTTCAAGCCAATTTTAAACTAGTAAAAGGTCCTGAGCAAACAACTAAGCTGACACGTGCCTCTTAGAAATCGCGAGAAAAAGTTACAAGTACAGTAAATTAGAAAAACAAAATGGAGCTGACTTTTTTTTTATCTAAATTTGGCAGAAATCAAGCTGTCAAGCTTGTCATGTTGTACGTTTCCGCTTTAATTCTAAATTTTTCTTTTTTCTATCTTCATCAGATTTGTCTACTTGATGAATGTTTTCACGTTGAATCACAGGTTTTCACAGTAGTGCGGAGTTTGTCCAGTTTAATATTTTCAGTCTCAAATCAAACGGTTTAGTCGTTCACAAAAAATGCCCCCATTGACTGGGTTTGAGGAGCAAGGTCTTGTGTTTCCCATACCCACCAAATGATTTCAATTTCAACCAACGATTTAATTGTAACCAGGAGGATATTATGCTTAGAATTAGGATCCATTCTTGATGAACTAGGCTAGTTACTGGCTGGTTGAGCTAAAAAATAACTAGTTGCAAGACTTGGCTAAACAATTAGCCTTCCTATTTGGATGCATTAAGACTAATTATTAACTAGCTACCAATTAGCTCTTTTATCCACCAAACAGGCCCTTGCGACCTCGGCAAAGCAGGTGCTTTTTTTTTGACAGAAACAAAGCAGGTGCCTTAGTATATAGTAACTCAATTACAACAGAATTTGCTCCCTGGGTCAATCTTCCACCCTTCTATGAATATGAAAAAATATATGCTGGAGTAGAAAAAATTTCTGATTTGGATCCCTCTGATCTTACAAACAAAAATCCATCAATCATAATGATCATCCTTATCCACCTCGTGTTATATGGAACAACATCAGAGTTCAATAGCTTCAACAATACCAGCTGAATGTCTTCAATTACACCAGGATGCTAGTTTTTTTATTCTTCATTTGCACCAAAGCACCTTAGCAGAATGCAAAACACTTTGTGCATCATCTGTGTCCCGCAAATGTGTAATCAGTACAAAATAAACAGACATATCAAAACAGGCATGATGGCTGGTACACACTAGAGGTTATAGTTGCATAAATATGGTATTATTAAATAAATGAAAGGAAAAAAAAAAAACACCATAGGTATAATTGCATAACTAAGGTATTGAATAATTGAAAGAAAAAATATAAAAGCAATTCTCGTACAATCTAGGATCTAATCAAATATGAACATCGACACTAAGATCACAAGTGCACTTTAGCTAAACTGCGGTCAACACTAAGTCTTCATGAATTTATAGTTCTAGTCTTCCTCTTCCAAGTGGTCAAGACACTGAATATGACAACGAACTTAGGCATAAGACAATACCCTTGTTGCATTCATTATAGTGCTTAATGTAGATTGCAAGAATTGTTCAAAACATCAAGAATTAATTTTACAAAAGAAACTGGTTGAAGGTTACTTCAACAGACCTGCAATATTCGAGGCAGAAATGTCATCAGGTATGTTGGCTTCAGATTCCACAGATACCTTTGCTATAGCAACCCCAATTGCAACGCTCTGGATGATATCGAAGCCTGCACATAGAGCTGAAAGGACACCACCAACCAAGCAATCGCCAGCACCTGTGAGGCTTATAACAGAGGCGGATATTGCAGGTAAATGAAAAACACATGTTCTTGAAGAGCCTTCTCCGCACAAATTAACACAATTGTTCAACGGAAAACACCCATCCATTTTTTTTCCAGTTGCTGTCTGGAGAAAAGCGTCTGTCTGCACTTGCGCTGGTCTTTCATGAAGTTAGTGTGCTCTTTGCAACAAATAAAAACACCATTCGAGCCAAGTGTCACAATAAGTAACTTGATGCCCTTTTCAAGTGCGAAGAACATTGCTGGGGCTAAGTGTTTCAAACAAATATTCAACAGCATCTGCTTTCTCCTTGATCTGATCTATTTTCTGAAAACTATATTTCACTGATGGGGATAACGAATTTGCCATGGCAACAAGCTCAATCTCATTGGGGGAAGTGCAAGTTATCTGAATCATCACAGCAAATTTATATGAAATGTTAAAACTTCAAATACAATGCATATTATAGTTTTTAATCTTTCACTCACATATTCTGCAACTGGTGCAATTCTTCGACTCTTCACCACTGAAACTGGCTCAAATAACACAGGCACCCCGGATTCATATGCAGCTGGGAAAAATAACTCAACATAGTGTTACAATAAACCTTTTGTTTTAAATTCCTATTCATTATGATTAAGATAAGGAAAATATAAAGGTGTAGTGTTAACACCTTTTTTTGTGAGTGTACAGTGTTAATAACTAGGACTGTAGAATACAGATGCTAAGCTCTTACAGTGGGGGTTTCCCATCTGTATTTTCAGGTCAAAAAAAATTGAGAAATGAGGGTCAATTTAGAATACTGAGATACACAGCAATGCAATAACCATACTTTAGTCGAATGTAGAAAAATTACAAAGATCAGGGGTGTACATAACAAAGCTGCCATAGGTCTCCCTACAAAGTATTCCAATAAGTTTCAGTCTATATAATTTACTAGAACTTGAACACAAAGTATACAAGTTTAGGGAACTGTAATTGTAATTACAGATGATTAAAAACAAAGAAAAGAAGCAGCATGCATTCTAAATATTTTCTAAAAAATTGTGCGAGCAAAACACTTTCGACCATTAGATTTACTCAAATGGAACTTAAAATAAATCAAGATTCAATTGTGACCTTCAATGTCATCACCAGTAAAGAAGAGGGCAAACGAGTAATTGGACTTTAAAACAAGGGCAGTCTAGCAATTTTCCCCTAAAAAATTTGAGGTGGAACAAATGAACAACTTACTTATGCAGGCTGCTTTAAGTGACTCAGGAGGTAAATTCGCATCAAGCATTACAAGTGGTGCATTAGTGATATGATGACGGAAGGCGATATATCCAGCTCGGAGTAATAAAATTTTCCTGCCCAGAAAATGCATCTAAGTAAATCAATATAATTAATAAACGGAACTTTTCTCGCTTTTTCCAAGGTAACCGTACATATTGTGCTGTGCTGCTGTAAAAAACTTACAACTGCTTCAACACTTGCAACTCCGCCCGAGTAATTCTCCACTACCATCAAATACATTTGATACTACTGGGGTTGCAACATCATCAGCCTGCAAAATTCCTGTCTTGTGCAGTTATTATGAAGTAATATCATAAAGTAGGCTGTCATGAAGATTATGTCACACAAATAATAGCAACCCTCTCTAGTGCACCATTCCATGCAAATGCAGACAACTGGAAAGGATTTAATGTTAACAAAGGAATAAGGAAAAAAAGGTTTTCAGAATGTCTAGCAATAGCCAATTATCTTACAAACTACCACATGATCCAATTAGTTTGAATAATAGCTGTTTACAGACCATCACGAGCAAAAAAAATATTAATCTGGAAATTAAATATCATATACACTAGAACATGCTACAGAGGGATTGGGTCAAGGCCTATCAGGGAAGCGGGAGAGCATTTAGCATTTAAGTTAGCATTATGATTTATCATACCCCCTTAGATAAGGCAATTCCTTTTCTCTAAGATTAGATACTATTGTTAAAGACATGTTAGCATCTGTTATAGTTATAGGGGTACTTTTCCTTCCTAGTCATATGGTGTCTCTGCTATCACATCGCACTGTAGGAGTTCCAGGGTTAGCTTACTGAGACCTCAGGGCCTCACCACAACCTTCTGCACACCTTAGTGCAATATATCTACATGTAAGACATACAACATTCGCTGTTTCACTCTTTATTATGGAGGAAATTTTCTATCTGGGTGATAATGATTAAATTTATCAAAATACAAATACAACCAGTTTTGTTGACCTCACAAGAAAAATAATGTTATGTGCCAGTGCCAGCATTTTAAGTTTTTATTTACAGGATAAGCATCCATCAGAGAAAAACCGGTCAGACCGGACACTGATTACTTGAGGTAGAACTTAGGAGCCCATATAACAAGTATACAGGACTTCTTTTGAAGCAAAATGTATAAACAAAGTATTTATATGACATTAATTGCAGTGGTGAAAAACAGAAAGGTAGCACAATGGGTCTTCTTCATTCTATATTAGTAGGATTCCACCTTGCTTCTATTGCTTTCACGAAATGCACAATATGTCACACAAATTGATGCTGCACACTCACTACAACTGCAAAGTAGTTTTAACTGCAACCTTGTCATGTAATGGCTCTAATTCTTTGACCGCAAAAAAACAATGAAGTCTACTATTATGTGAACATTGTAATGGCTCTAATTCTTTGATCTTACTATTATGTGACATTGTAAGATCTTAGATTTCGTTTGTTGCACCAAAAACATAGGATTTCGACTAAGCATCACAAATAGCATATATAACAGTAACGGAAAACAACAGAAACAGTGCAGAAAGAGCAACTCAATCCAAATTGGAAAAAAAAAAAAAAATAGAGTATGGCTATCTTCAAACTTACCTTCTGTACGTAATCCAGCCGACCTCCAGTATTTTAAAAGGAAGTCCCCTTCAGCAGAGAAGAACTATTAGAGTATATATACAGGAGTAAACAAGGCATAATATAAAGTAGATCACTATAGTATATGATACCTATCCCTCAAAAAAGAAACTGCATGATACCTGCCATATCATTTCCAACAACACTTATCATGAAGGGTTGTGTCCCAAGCTTTGACATGCACTCAGCAATATTTCTTGCTACACCTCCACTGATGTATTTAACCTAAGAATTATAAATTCACTGTTAAGTCGAATGTCATATAAAGAACTACGGATGAAGCAAATGCATACGATACAGACTAACAAAGTAAATAAAACTAGAGAAGGTATTGGAAGAAAATAAAAAACAAACATGGACTCAATATCAAATACTTAGAAGGAACGAAGTGGGAACTGAAGCATCTTATTCATAAGTCCCCAAAAAGTTCTTATCCATATTAGTCTAATGACCTCATTCTAAAGTAGATAAGTACCACAACTCTGACAAAAGACAATACTCACTGAGTTTGTCACAGATACTAACTAAATAAGCATTAGGAAAAGTGATGATGCGGAAGGAATTGCATATGAAAGTTGCCATATAATAAGATGACCTTACCTGTACATATTTGCAATCCTCCCTACTTGTTAACATGAACCTTAAACACAAACTCGGTACATGACATTTACCATCTCAGAAGATAAAATCAAACAGTGTAATAGGGATCATGAACCAGCGGGATTCCTGATTTATATCCCACAAGCACATGGCGCAGCAAGTGACCATCAGATACACGATAGCCATCAATTACAAGCCCGTTCTAAGCACAAAGACAAGCCTACGGTGTCCAGTGTACCGAATCCTTGTTGCTCATGGTCGATTAGTCCGTCACACGATTATGCCTCGCTTCTCATAACCCAATGGAAGTGCTAGAAGAGTAGAGGGAGACGCACCGTTCCAGGGACAGTGCTGCCGGGATGGGGCGGCACGGAGGGCTTGGCATGGATATCCAGCACCATCCCGCCGATGATCACCGGGCTGGGCTCCACCTCCGCGAGGCTGCTTAACGGATTCTGCGACGACGGGGGGAGAAATCAGGTAAGCAAAAGAGAAATCAAGGTAGGGCGGTACAGCACATACAGGGCGAAGCGGCGCGGGTGAAGGCAGAAGGAGGTGGCGGCGGACGGCTTCCATCCGCCGGTTCGCGGGCTCCGCCATGTATGTTCGCAGCGGCGGGACCTGGCCGGCGGCGGGTGTCGGAGACCGGGCGAGCGTCGATGGCCGCGCGATTCCCGCGGGAGGGAGGGAGGAATTCCAGCAGTAGGGGGTGGACTATGGTCTTCTCACGCCCAGGATTATGTCCGGGAAATAAAGATTTCGGTGAAAAACTTTCCTCCAAATAAAGATCTAAATAGTTATTATTTAAATATAGCCATCTTGTATTTCGGATTTCTCACTGGACAAAAACAAAATTTCAGATTTCTCATTAACCAAAAATAGAAGACGGAAATGACTGTGGAGTGTCCATGTTAGAAAAACAGTTGGAGAGTGAAATAATATAAAAACGATTTGTATGCAAATGATTCTCCAAATAATGATTTAGAGAGTGAGATTTACAAAGGCTCTTGGATAAGAGCATCTCCAAGTGATTAGTTAGAAAGACTAGCCAAATTTTAGTGATTTAGCTACTCTCTAAAATATATTTTTCAATAAAATACTAGAGTACTCCAATAGGCTTTGTAAAACATGGCTAGTGAGCAATTTACCGAGTAGAGAGCGAATGAGGTGGGATAGAGAGCTATTACAACTGCAGAGTAATTTGAGTTTGTTAGAGATGTTTTCCTTTCACAATAGCTAAATTTAGATTTAGAAAATGTTGGCTAATCTTTTGAAAATGCTCTAAGAATCCAAAGATAAAGAGAGAAACAAAGAATATCACTACTGTATAAACAAAAAGTTTAAGAGTAAGTAGTACATAATCTTTACAATTGTTTTGTTAAGAGCAACTTCAAGGGACTCTCTAATCATTTCTAAATGCTACGAATCAAAACTTTTGGTGAAAAGGTATGCTCCAACAGCTTGTCTAAATGATGATTATACAATTATATTTATCTTCTATTCTAGATTTCCCGCTAACTAAATATAGAAAGATAAGAATGACTCTCTAGAGTGCGCACGAGATGAAAAAAAGTTGGAGAGTGGAAAAATATAGAAAGTGATTTTTTTATGCAAATGACACTTCAAATAATGATTTAGAGAGTGAAATTTAGAAAAGCTCTGGGAGATGCTCGTAGAATAGGTTACCCATTTTTCCGCGCCACACGAATCCACTAGAATGTGTTTTCTTTATTTATGTACTATAATGTACTATAAACAGTAAAAAAAAAAAAAAAAAAGACCACCTAAATTATATAAAAAATGAAAACCTATAAAATCTTAAATATCAAAGTAATTCACGTGCGCAGACTTTCAAAAACTGTGCGGATTTAATATCAAATGTTGAAGGACTTATATGAGAGTTAAATATCAAAATTTCTCGCTCTAAACATGGTATAAAAAGTGCATTCGTCCACAGGATCCACATCACGGGGCCTCGAATGCAACCAGACCCGTTACAGGGCCCAATTGATTTCGGATGATTTTATTTAGCAAAAAAAAACAACTATTTTAAAAAAGAGTACGTCTGGAACTACATTTCTATACAAGTAAATTAGGTCACACAACATGTATTGGTGTGATTTAATTAACACACACTAGCATGTCCCACGATCACTTTCCAGGTGCACTAATGTCATAGCGTGACTCAATTGGCACGTTTAGCGTCTTTGACGATGTATGCTCAATGTGCAAAATAGATTACCGAGTTGTTCTTCGTTAGCACCCATGTTTTTTTTATGTTCCTGCTCTTTCATGTTCGCCAATAGAATCCAGCTCACAGCTCAGCAGCTTGAAGCTAGACCCTGAGACGCCTTAACCACACACTCTGCAATCAGCAAATTCTACACCTCCAGATTGAACACCCTGAGGTACAAGCACGAACAGGCTGTCAAAGCTGGTCAAATTGGGATAGCTGGGCAGACCACCGTTGAATTGAGCAAAAGGAGTCATCACTTAACACTAATAATGCAATAACCAAAATTGAGCAACAATTTCCACAGATTATACATCACCAGATGTAAATGTAATGGATTCAGTAAATTTGATAGTTTCTAGAGCCAGGTAAAAGGTCTGACTCTGTCCATGGAACACACAAGTACATCATGGATACATAGGTAAATAGTGCAGCAGAAAACGATGACAAGCAACACAATATACACGTGGGAGAAGATAAATTTGCATCAATTGTTCAGCCAGCACGACAGTTCACCAATTTAACGGGGGTAGGCAGCTCATGGTTGTTTGGCATTTCATTAATTTCATTTCAGTTATATGTCACTACCACCAATTCCAAGCCTGGAAGAAGAACAAATCGAATGAGCCAATGAAAACTAAGAAAAACTGAAACAGTAAGAGAGTAATAGTCTTAAGTCTTAAAGCTATTGTCAATGAAACAATTATGCAGAACAGTAGTCATAGACTCATATAACTGCTAACCTAGCAATGAAGAACATGTATAACTATGCAGGCATTATACAAAACAAAGTTATCCACAAGTATTCTGGAGGAAGAGTGTTTCATTAGTTTCCAATGAAATTAATTAAGTAATCATATACAGTGAGAAACATCGGTAAAACATATAAGGATTACTGGTTAGACAGAAAAAAAAGCGTGCCATGTGGAAACATGAAACAAGCAGCAGTTTGCTCTAAACCAGTAAAAGTGCAAACATCACTTCCAGCATGTAGTACCCAAAAAAAGTTTTAATAACAGAACTGCTATTACATAAGTTAATATGCAAGCCTCAGTTAAAAATTTATGATTTAGCGATAAGAACAATAGGGATACAGATTATCTTGAAGAAGATAATGATAAATGAATGAACTAAAACAGCAAGTTGCAATGTCAATTGACCTACTCATGTCCTAAAAAGGATGCTCACACTATACTGGGATAAAAACAGAAAAAAAAAAAAGCAGCACTATGGAATAATTGCACATATTGAAGGCCAATAAACAACCAAAATAACTTGATTACTAAACACTTCTTTTTCTTGGACACAAAGAAGAGCTGTGTATTATTTCACCAATATAAGAAATAAACTTGTTAGGTTAAAGGCCCTAACGGCCTGAACAATTATACTACTAAACACATCAAAATGAAGCCTGTTTACAACTGAAAGATATTGATCTAAATTACAAACAGGTGATGGATTTCCTAATCATTTTGAACATATATTCAGCTAAGATGCTGACAAGAAAAAATAACATACCATAGCAAATGATAGGTTAACATCACATGTTCAAGAAACACCTCACCTCAGTTTACAAGATAAATTGGGACAATCATCTCATGTATTGTTCAGCATTTCAGCTCCATCGTCTCCAGCATCAATGCTCAAGCCTATGAGAAAAAAAAAAAAACAAGTCCAATGAACCGATAAATAAATAAGTAAAGCCAAATTGATAAAATAGAGAAAAGGTTTGCTAATTAGATTCAGCTATGTAACCTATTAGTTTTTATTACAAGGTTAGAATGGGCAAGAAAAAGGGCCACATCAAATGCCAAGTATAGTATACTGTACACAGTAAATCACTCTGAATAATATTACTTATCTACCTAATGCGCAACATGTTTAGTCAGATATGCGCAACATGTTTAGTCAGATAAACATTAAGTTAACTATGACGACTTAGTTCTAGCCATTTCAAATGAACCTTAACTAAATATGTTCAAATTAAGAAACTTAGTTCTGGCCATTTCAAATAAACAAATGAGAATGACCAGTTGGATGTAACATGTTACATCAAGTAAAAATTTTCCTGAAGATCAAAACACTATTCAGTTCTAATCTAACCGGGTAGAGGTGAAGACATCACCTGCAGAAGTATTACTCCACAAGCTAAGATTCACGTAATTCACGCAGATTTTTTTTTTTTTTAATTTGATGATAACAAGATCAATTTAGATAAATCATAAATATGTATTGCAAGAAATATAATTAATAAAACAAACAATAAGCTTTAAGCTTCCAAGTGTGGTAATCAAGCTACTTATTTAGGACATTGACTTTACTTAAGTGATAGTATTGCCAAAAATTTCTTAACATTTCAAAGCTGGTGCTGAGAGCACCATTCCATTGAATCCCCTCCGCATACCTCAATTGTCTGGCAACAAAAAAAATATCTACCAGGTTCATGTAGTTCCAAAGTAATAATTATACCAAATTAATTTATTATGAGTTTGGCAATATCCCTGTTTGCTTGATCTTATCACCCAGAATCAGCCCTACTTTTTAGCCATGGAACACTATTTTTCTCTCAAAACAAATCAGCCACAAATAAATCCTGCCGAACAGCGCGTAACTTGAGAAAGAGGTAAAAGATTACAGCGCATATCTTCAAATTGCTAGTGAGCTCTTAAGCATAGGAGTGATATTTCAATTGTCATACATACAGCAAAAACAGTGGGATCTCATTACTTGTGCAGCATAAGATAAGCTGACCTGCAGTATATAAACTTGTGTAGGGATAATACGCAGTAAACGGTTCGTCATCGAGAAGTTTTGTGAGCTGTGTTGAGTCAAGCTGGATCATGTAGATGCCAACACTCGTACAAATAAAGAAAGCATTGCTATCCTCATCAAACCCCAGAATGGCTGTCAGCATTAACGTTGTTAACCGACGACCTACTGAAACGAGCTTGTCTAGTTCAACAGTTTTCCATGGCACCCACATGCCGGCAGCATCTGAATTGGTCTCTCTCTGCCACAACTGGATGTTCGGCATTAAAAAAGTTGCAAGGCCAAGCCTGTTTCCTTCTATTCGCAGGGCCTGAATGCCTGAATTGTTTGTAACCCGGGGGTCCTCTGGCTTCTGAATTATGGCCAGACTCTGGCCATCCAAATCAAACTCAAGGATGTCACTGGTACCCATAAGTATCCAGTAAAGTCGGTTTCCAACAAGGACTGCAGGCTGATGCAAACGAGAAAATGGAAGAGCTATTGAGCTGATGTTGCCCCATTTACCAGACTGCGATTCATACAGGCACGCGGACGCAAGCATGTGGTGGAGGTCAGTATGATGCACCAATACCAGTTTGAAGCCTTTGAAGGGGATCAAACGGCAATCAGCGTGCACGTGGCCGTCGCCGGAGGAGCTCAGCACGGCGCCCTTGTAGTAGCCGTCTCTTCTGTTGAACTCCGGTGGGAAAGGCACGCGGCACTGTCTGCCGGTGACGGGGTTCCACACCACGGCCTCGAACCGCGCGCAGTCGACGAGGAGGGCGAGACCGTGGCGGCAGCCGAGGAAGCTCAAGCAGTCGCCGTCGCGCCGGGGCAGGGAGAAGCGCGTGCCAGGGATGCGGTCGGGCCGGTGCAGCGTGGGCACGAACTCGATGTCGCCGTCTTCGTCGGCGAAGAAGCCGAGGAGGGAGGCGCCCGGTGGTGAGCGCGGAACCGGCGGAGGAAGGCGGGGTCGGAGAGGAGGCGGCGCCAGCGCTTGCAGACGAGGGAGGCGCGGGGCAGCGACGAGGGGAGCGGCGGGAGGCGGAGAAAGATCTCCCGATGGATGTCGTCGTTGTCCGGCAAAGGCGCCACCTCCGGCTCCAGCGCCGGCGAGGTAGCGCCCTCACTCATCTGGAGTGCGCTTGTTCTGTGTCGTTCCGTGAGGCCTGAGTTGGCCGGGCGGTGGAGGCGAGCGGCGCGCCGCGCCGGCCGCGTCGGTGTTGGCGTCGACGGCAGCGTAAGGAATGTAATCTCCACAGCGGTCCGTTTGTGCTGGTGTTCCTCACCCTATTGAGGACTTTTCTTTAGACCGGATTGAGGACTGGGTTTTGCCCTTTTCCAAAGTTTTTGTAAGAACCCAGCGTTCTTCAAATTTCTCCAAAAAAAATAAAGAATTGTGGTTTTGGAATTTGGATTGGCATTTTAAGTTGGCATAAACATGAAAAAGCGTTTGTGATGTTTACCAGCGATTTGGCTAGCTAGGTCTTATGAGTAATCTACTCTATCGCTAATGCACGAGCTAGAGACGACAAAACAACGTTAATTCCTTGCAATTGAAATCGGTATCTAAAAATAAAGCAGTTGCTTTATCTTTGCATATAAGAAAAATAACCAACATTTCTTATAATGTGGTAGGTGTTGATCATCATTCAAGGATAGGATGAAGGGCATCGACACTAAAATGGACTACAAAGTGTTAGCTTGCGAGGCCGGGTTGAACAATTTACCAAATAAGACTAAGACAATTAATATTTTTTTTATGGAAAAACAAGGACAAAAGAGGTTCCTAGCACAAAGGACAAGATACTGATTTAAACAATTTTACCACAACAAACAAGAGAGCAATAATTTTTTTCTATGGAAAACAAGGACAAAAGAGGGGTGGTGTCCTAAGTCCTAACACAAAGTCCACAAGATACATATTTGAACAATTTTACCAAAGTTACTCGCCAGACGTATCTTGGCTCACATTCACGGGCAAACGGTCACGCAAGATGGAAAATGACAAATTTGATTCAGCGAAGACATAGGAAATGGTGTAAAAATAAACAAATAAAACACCTTTTGGCAATATCGGATGACCAGGTGAAATTCTTAAAGGAAGTTCCTGCCCCATGAAAGGGAAAATTGTTTTTTACAAATTTAAGGCCCCTCGCGAAAACATAATACCAAAATGGGCCAAAAACTTTAAGGACAAGATGAGTTCATAATATTCTCTTATCTTTTGGTATATTTAGCATCATATGAACTTGTTCTTGCATTGCATCCTAGGCCAGTAGATATTTTAAATTTTGCAAAATATTATTATTTGCGATGGCTTTGGTGGTGTTGTCATCAATCACCAAAAAGGGGAGAATGTAAGAAAAATGGACCTCGATTCATTTAGTTTTGATTTTGATGTTTGATGAACAACATGACCAAATAAGACTAACAAGTTTGCAAGTGTTTATTGTGTAGTTTCATAGGATGCAAAACATGGCTTGGTCAAAGGCAACAAGATGATCGAATGATTAACACCTCAAGCAAAAAGACCTTATAAGCTTAGAGAAGACTCCAAGGCAAGCATAGTCCAAACATAAGATGATGGTGGGACCTTCTTCCTCCCAAAGTTCTTTCCTACCGGCCATTTCTCTCTCTCTCTCTCTCTCTCTCTCTCTCTCTCTCTCTCTTTTCCTTCCCATCCCACCCGTGAGTCCCCCATGAACCCTAGCTCCTAAACTCATTTGTTGGTCCCTTCCCATCTCTCCCATCAAACAAGTCCACAAGGTAAATCTTCTTCCCCTCTTCCTTTCTATCCATCTTGATTTTGTTGCTTTGCATTAGTTGTTGTCTTGTATAACCCTAAGTCATATGGTGACATGGTATCATGGTTTTGTTGGATGAATGTATGTTATATACTACTCATTTTGCTCGACATGGTAGTTTGTTAGTATGTAGATGACTTGGATGGTTCTTCTTTTTAGTGTATGTTTTGCCTTTGTTGAAAAATAGGTAGTTTTGTTTGATTCTTGTATTGACCATGTTTTGAGATGATTTAGATGGAAAATATTAATTTGTTAATTTTAGTCCATAGATGTTTGTCTTCCAACAAATATATTTGTTTTAGCATAGGTGCTTTGGGAAGTGCTTAGGTGTAATAGACCACAACTCATTGTTGATTTTGCTAGCTTAAATGGACTTGTCCTTGTTTTCACCATCTAAGAGACCATTATGGGAAAGGTCCATTCCCACCACCTCCACACCAACCGCTTGTCACCGTGGGTTGCCGCCATGAAGGGAACAAGGCATCCGTTTTAAAGCGTGCCCTGAAGTGAAGGGGGTGCCTCGGTGATTTGCCAAAACATTCCTCTGAGACCCGTTATCAAAGGCCCGAGGCTATCACGGTGGACGCCCGATCGACCGGGCTTGGCTCTTGCGAGGATTCCTTCACGAGGGGGCAAATAAAATTATGGGGAACAGTACACTTACCTCGGCTGGTATCGGAGTCATCAACGGAGTTTGCATCTCTACCACCTTTACCTTCCGCAATTATTTGCATTGTCTTTGTGCTTGTTTTACCTTTCCTAGCTTTGATAGGCTAGTTGATAGGATTGGAACTTAGGGTGCAAAAGCAACACACTTATCAAAACCGTAGTTGCACATATAGATAGATTACATTCTTGCAATAGGTTTTGATCAAGATGAGTTAGAGGCCATAGTTAAAAGTAGGCTTTTAAGTTGCCTAATTCAACAAGTTCCATCCAGGTTTCTTGATTCCCTTCACATTCCTCTGTTAGGCGTTATCAATTAGTAGATCACTGTGGACGCTAGAACCGCTAGCTGCCCCTCAATGTAAACGATCACAGCCAACAAATAAAAAGATCAAACAGTACACTTATTCAAGCTGGTGGTCAGGTTGACTATGTTGAGGTAATGTTCTACTATGTTGAAAATACTATCTTTCATAGGTCTTCTATTAGTGGTTGAGTTTTTTATTACTTCACTCATCCTGGTTTTTCTTCTTACTGTTAAATAACATTTTGCAACTGGGCCTGAATTGCCGAATAAAGTTTTAAAAGATTAACAAAATTCCAAAGTTTTTTTTGCTCAATAACGAAGAAGTTAACAAAGCACAAACGCAAACACACATGAAGACGGCTCTCGCATGAACTCAATCAAGTTCAAGCGAAGTGGGCTTTGGCCGACTTGTTTATCAACCAGCCTTCCATCTCGCGCATGAGCTGAACCTGAGTCCACATGGGGCCCTCGGCGAAGACGCACCACAGCCTGTCGACCACCGTCGCGTTGGAGAGCAGGAACTTGGCCAGCGCCCTCTGCGCGGTGCCGCCCTGGTAATGCACCAGGTTGATCTCCCTCACGTTGTTCCTCAGGCAAGGGATCATGGCGCTCACCGTCGTCAGAACCGAGTGCGGATTGTAGCTGGAATTGTAGCTGAGATGGTGCGCGTCAAGTAGCTCCTCCTCCCTGAAGGATAGGTAGTCCGGGCGGCCACCCCAGTCGTGTTCCCGAGGATGGAAGGCTAGCGACAGCGTCTCCAGGTTCGGGGCGCGCTCGAGCACCGTGCTCATCGCTGCGATGGCGCCGGTGTCGTCGTCGGGAAGGCATCCCCTCATCTCGAGGTGGTGGAGGCTCGAGAAGGAAGGCAACTTCATCGGCACGCCCATGTCGAGGCCAGAGCCGAGGCGAGCTGACTCGAGGTGCAGGTGCTTGGCGTTCACGAAGAGCCGCAGGAACTGCCTCAGTTTGACGAGCTCGTCCTCCGACGTGGGCTCTTCTCCGCAGATGTCGACCTTGCAGTAGAGGATCCTCGTCGAGCCGCCGCCGTGCATGGTCAGGAACGAGCCGTCGGTCACGGCGCCCCTGTACTCGAACGCTTGTAGCTCCGACGAGTCGACGGCGACGGTCGTCAGGTTTTGTGGCAGCAGCGGAGGGCCAGCCTGCGAAGGCGAGCGCCGCCGGCGACGATGGAGAGCGCGGTCACCTCGCTGCAGGCCTCGAGCGTCAGGTCAGCGAGGCGCGGGCAGCAGGCAACGAGCCGCTCCACGTCGCTCCCGGGGTCGGAGACGTGGGAGAGGAGCAGAGTCACCAGGGACGGCAGGCTGACGGTGTCGTGTTAGCACGAGAAGATCACCGCAGGTGGGAGCACGAGAAGATCGTCGCGGTGTATTCTGCCACATCCCACGGATCCCTGCACGGATCATCGTCTTCAGAGGTGACGACGGCGCTGTCATCGTCGGACTCGGATTCCGCCGCGTCGATCGTTGACGCAGGCCTGTCAACAACCATGTTGTCGTGCACCGCAACTGGTCGGCGTGCACCAACGTCGTTCTTGTGTTGCTGTTGGCCGCGGCGGAGTGCGTATGGGTAGCCGCAGACCTGGCGGCGGCAGCCGAGGCGGAGGTCGAGGTCGAGGCCCTCGGCGGCGCCCTGCTGCACGGCGTACGAGACCCACTGGTCCACCGTCAAGGAATCGCCGCGGAGACCGCCGTCGCCTTCCACGGCGACGCGGAGGGCTCGCAGTGGTACCGCGCCGCGTCGTCGTTGGCGGGCGATGATCCCGGCGCTGACGATGCTGAAGAAGGGCGGCGGCGGGTTGGGGTCTGCTGGAGGGCCCCACCCCGGGGAGTAGGAGCGGAGCTTGTCGTAGTCGGGGATCGGGCTCTCTGGCTCCTCGAACGAGACGGTGTGGACGGCGCCGAAAACGTGGCGCCACCGCGACGACAGCACCGCCGCGCGCGCCGCCTCCTCTGCTGGGAGGAAGGAGAGGACGTGGCCGAGCGCGTGGTCGGTGAGCATGCTCAGGCGATCGCTGCCGCCGGAGGACGTCTCTGCGTGGTCCATCGTGCCTGTGGGATCTTGATTCATCGCGCTAGCGCCCTTACTTTTACTTTTATGGATGGTTCATCGATCAGAATCGGTTTCTGGATGCACAAAATGCGGCACCGACTTGGACTTGGAGTCCGATCCTCCGATGGCCGAGATCCATAAAATTAAGGCAGACGATCGACGTAAGGTGAGAATTTACAAAACCGCCGAGCGACGACGATGACGACGGGTGGCGACGACCGCCTGTCCGAGCTCTCCGACGACCTTCTCCGGCGCATCCTCTACTTCGTCCCCTCCAAGGAGGCTGCTCGCACCAGCATGCTCTCGCGGCGCTGGGGCTCGCTGTGGCGGTCGTCTGGCGCCGTTAATCTCGCCGTCCAAGTCCACGCTTACGAACATTTAAGCGATGACAGAGAGACTGACAACTACACAGAGGCCGCGGAGGCCTTCTTCTCGAAGCAAGATGACTTCATCAGCTGCGCCAAGGCTGCGCTCGACGCCGCCGAGGTCCACATCACTAGGCTCACCTTGCGTGTGGAGTCCAACGACGTCCACGGCGGCGAAAGCGCCATCAGCCGGTTCCTCTGCCACAATAGGGACTGGCAGAGAGTCGACGTGGTCGGCGATGTGGTCTCCCACCAAGCGGCGCGCCGCGTTGAGGAGCTTCGCGTCGCCGCCATCGACGTCTCTAACGCCTACCTTTACTTTGAGCAAGAGAACAGCGGGCACTGGCAGTCAGGGATCTATACGCTCGCCTCCCTCCCGTCGGAGACCCTCTGCGTGCTGGACCTCACCGGGTGTGACCTCAGGTCGACCCTGGTGGCCGCCTTGCCACTCCCACGGCTGGCGACACTGCGGCTGTGCTTCTGCTCCGTTGAGCTCCAAGTTCTCCAGGCCCTGTTGGACGCCGCACCAGAGCTCACCACCGTGCAACTGGAGTCTGTCTTCTTCGACTTCGCGGCGGCACCGGACTCCCAGCAAACTCACGGGGGCGACTATGAACTCGACGACTATGAACTCGACGGTACCACAAAGGCAGAACCACCGGTGCTCCACCTAAGCTTCCAGGCTGCGACCATGCTCGAGCTAGCGCTGTGTGGCATGGATGTACAACATACAGGAGGCGATGGCAGATGGGTCATCGAGATCGATGCGCCAAGGCTGCAATCCTTCAAATATAAGGGTCACATGCGACGATTCATTCTACGATCAGCGGCACCTAGCATTGCACGGGTGGACCTACACTTCCTACACAGCGACAGCGATAACGAGAAAGAAACAAGACGCGTGCTCTTCTGGCAGTTCCTGCACAACTTTACCAATGCCAGGACCCTCAAGCTCAAGGTGGGAGGCGACCTCAAGGACGTTGCAGCCATTGGCGAGGCCAGGCCTGCCAGGCTCCTGTGTGCGTTCCCCAGGGCTGAGCGCCTTGAGCTGGAAGGGATGCATGCTCCCAAGAGCAAGACGACGGCCGTGGCCATTGCCGACCTGCTGCATTGCTGCCCTGTTCTTGGTGAAATCGTGTTGAAGCTGAGCGTTCCGACAGCTCGCCGTGTCAGGGGTTCACGGTATGGACATGAGTTCTTGGAAAGGAAAGATAGATCAGATTACACCAAGTCCGTGGAACAATTTGTGCGCCGCCGGAAATCCAAGACAATCATCTCCACAGAGGATGGCATTTTTGGCTACAATAAATATAATGATGTTCCTGGTATCCCTAGCCTCAGTGGGCACTCGTTTGCCTGCTTGCAGCGCACCGTGAGAAGAGTTGGCCTGCACTTCACATTGGATAACAACTCCATCTCCAGCTGCCTTGGACTGCGGCTTATCAAATTCTTTGTTGACCATGCTAGGGTTCTTGAAGAAATGTGTATTGACACGGGCAACAAGAGACTATACGAGCACATCAACTTTAACGTGGAAACACAGATGGCACTCGCACCTATACCTATCTCAGCCACAGCTTCTATCAAGTACAAGAATTTGGCAGAAAGTTTGTCGGCCCTTGACCTTGCCAAGAGTACAGCCAGCTTTACGGTGTTACCCCTTCAACGGCAGGAAATGGTGGGCTGCACACTACCGGATCCAGGCACTCGGCAAAGACTAGTTTACACTCGGCAAAGAATAAGCCGAGTGTTACACTCGGCAACGCGGACACAGCAACGTTTTCTCGGTAAAGGAAGCCTTCGCCGAGTGTCAAATCTCGGGCACTTGGCTTAGCCTACACCGTGTGTCCAACGCTCTTTACCGAGTGTCCCACGTGCACACGACGTAGAAAAGTTCACTAACTGTGGGCAGTTTTGACGGCGTTCTTTGCCGAGTGTCAAACTACTACACTCGGCAAAGAAGTTGAATTTTTTTTTTATTTTCTTTCGAGTGCTGCCGGTGTAGACACTAGGCAAAGACCTTTTACTTTTTATTTATTTATTTTCTTTGCCGAGTGCTGCCCATTTAGGCAAAGGCCTTTTATTTGCTAGGGTTCTTCAAGAAATGTGTATTGACACGGGCAACAAGAGACTATACGAGCACATCAACTTTAACGTGGAAACACAGGTGGCACTCGCACCTATACCTATCTCAGCCACAGCTTCTATCAAGTACAAGAATCTGGCAGAAAGTTTGTCGGCTCTTGACCTTGCCAAGAGTACAGCCAGCTTTACGATGTTACCCCTTCAACGGCAGGAAAGGGTGGACTGCAAGCCTTAATCCAATGTTCCATCATCCAAGATATCAAGAAATATATATTTTTGCTTCATTTGTCCTTGTCCTACAACTTATTTGCAAGATTGTGTTGACAATGTGCATGCATGTAGAGGATAGCTTGTACAGGTTGCTTATATCCTTTGCCAATGTGTTCAGCTTCAAAGTCAAGAACACACCAAAATAAAACTTAAATGAAGCAAAGCTAGAACGCCTGCTTTGTGACAGTTATTATATGAGTTACCATTATTGTGGTTCTAAGAACAAGGATTTGAAAGGTTGGCTGTTCTAGCCCATGATTTCTGGTCGACTGGTCGAACAGGGACCGACCAGGCGATTAATCGTGATTAATCGTCGACCAGCTAGATTAATCGGTCCTGGTCGAGCTGGTCGTCCACCTGGTCGTACAAGGTGTTTTAGGGCATATACTCTATATATACTATTTATATAGCTCTTAATATATACTATATTATACACAATAAAGGAAGCATCAAGACTGCATTAGTGTTTAGCTGCTGACTTACTTGTGGGAGTTGTTTTCTTCTCTTTTCTTACTTGTGGTACAGTAGCAATAATTAACACTTAGCATACCATAGCAGCCACACAGCCAGCATATTACATAACCAAAGTCCAAAGTGGTTCAATACAAAACTACAGATAAGCTAAATTGTTCAACACTAAATGGTTTGGTGGCGCTAGGGAGAGTTGGGCGCCTCCTTTATCTACCATTAACCCTAACAGGCCAAGTTGAAGGCAAGCCAAAGCCCAGCAGCCAAAGCCCAAATGCAAAACAGGCCCAAAAAACATGAAAATGGTCGTCCAATTGGCCTGGTCGGACGACTAATCGCGATTAGACGACGACTAATCGGACGACCAGGTTTCTGGTCGACCTGGTCGGATCGGACCACCTAATCGAACCCCTGCGACCGACCAGGACGACTAATCGCGATTAATCACGATTAATCGGACGACCAGAAATCAGGGGTTCTAGCAGATGAACGTCCTAATGATTGCCTTACTTCAATTGTCCTAATTCATCCTGTGGGGGTACTTGCTGAATTGGGTGGGAAAATGCAATGTTAAGCACACGGATTCACTTGATTGTAAATTTGTAATCTAATATGTTTGCCTGTGCTCCATGCATGAAGTCGTTTTTTTGGACCTCTCGTAAATTTGTCGGTAATGCTTGACTTTTGCACTGAAAAATCATAAAGTAGACTGAGTATTGTAGCCTAACTTTGATTATTATGGTAGCAGATAACCCTTGTATGTAACAAATGCATGTAGTGCAATTGAAGGAACTTTGCAATCTAGGAAATCTGCACATAATGGTTGAGTTGTTTTCTGTAGTGCTGGTCTTATAAACCTCAACCTATTAGCTGCTAACATTTATTAAATGACATGAAATGCAGCGAGTTTTCAGGGGTCAAATTACAGTTCATGTCATTTAACAACTGTGCATAGCAGCTAATATTTTGAGGTTTATAAGGGTTTGTAATGGATGGCAGTGGTGAAGTTGCAGCTGAAGAGGAATTGAACTTCCATCTTGGGACTGCTGATGACAGCAGTTTGAATGATGAAAACTCTTCATCAAATTCAAGTTTATCATCGGAGAGAGCATATTGCTACAAAGCAATGCACTTGTAAGTTGTAAAGCACCCCATATGATTTCATTTTTATTTGATCAATATCGTGGCTGCAAGTTCATGATGATTGAACTTTTTCTCCATGTTTAAGAGAATGATAGATGCTGCAAAGAGGAACAATACATTGGATGAATACTTGCAAAGGTGGCCTTTTCCTTCCGGAACACGAAAGTGACACATGTTGTTCAAAAGTATAACTGTACCAAAATACTGTATTATGAGTTCGCTAACTTGAGAAAGAGATAAAAGATTGCGCATATGTCCAAATTACTAGTGAACTCTTTAGCATGAGTGATATTTCAATTGCCATATAGAAAAAATAGTTGGATCTCATTACTTGTAACATAAGATAAGCTTAGCTGCAGTATATGTGTAGGGATAATAGGCAGTAAACGGACTGCCTTCGAAAAGTTTCATGAACTGTGTTGACTCAAGCTGGATGATGTAGATGCCAACACTCGTACCAATAAAGAAAGCATTGCTATCCTCATCAAACGCCAGAATGGTTGTAAGCGATATCCTTGTTAACCGACGACTTATTGAAACAAGCTTGTCCAGTTCAACAGGGATAATAGGCAGTAAACGGACTGCCTTCGAAAAGTTTCATGAACTGTGTTGACTCAAGCTGGATGATGTAGATGCCAACACTCGTACCAATAAAGAAAGCATTGCTATCCTCATCAAACGCCAGAATGGTTGTAAGCGATATCCTTGTTAACCGACGACTTATTGAAACAAGCTTGTCTAGTTCAACAGTTTTCCATGGCACCCACCTGCCAGCAGCATCTGAATTGGTCTCTCTGCTACAATTGTATGCTCGGCATTAACAAAGTTGCCACTAGGCCAAGCCTGTTTCCTTATATTCGCAGGGCCTGAATGCCTGAACTGTTTGTAACACAGGGGTCCCAAGATTACATCGGTAACATGCCTGAACCAGTGAAAGCCCAAACAGTAAGAGAGTAAGTCTTAAGTCTTAAAGCTATTGTCAATGAAAAAATTATGCCGTCAAAAAAATGAAAAAAAAAATTATGCAGAACAGTAGCCATATAACTGCTAACCTAGTAATGAATAACATGTATAACTATGCAGGCATTATACAACACAAAGTTATCCACATGTATTCTGGAGGAAGAGTATTTAACTAGTTTCCAATGAAATTAATTAAGTAATCATATAAAGTGAGGAACATTGGCAAAACATATAATTACTGGTTAGACAGAAAAAAAGTGCCATGTGAAAACATATAACAAGCAGCAGTTTGCTCTAAACCAGTAAAAGTGCAAACATCACTTGCAGCATGTAGTACACAAAAAGTTTTAATTACAGCACTGCTATTACATAAGTTAATATGCAAGCCTCAGTTAAAAATTCATGATTTGAACAACTAAGGCGAAACACCTCACCTAGATGCCCAGCGTCGCCCTCCGCCGCGGGCGGCACGGGCGAAAAAACGCCGCCGCCGCCCCAGCTCAACCCGTCCCCTCCCTCCCTCACCGCTGCCAAAGGGTACTGCCGGGAGGCCCGCGCGAGCCCCAAGGACGGTGGCGGCGAGGCCCCCTTCGCGAAGGCGATCCGCAAGCGCTTCGGTGCGGGGAAAGCGTTCAGCGGCCGCAGTGCTTCCGTCTTCGTCTCCGGCGACCGGCGGCGGATCCGGCCTCCTCGACCCGCGGATCCGCAGCCCGGTGGTCTTCTTCCGCCCCGCTTCAGCGTCTCACGGCGAGCTGCGGGCGTGGGTCGGCGGCGCCCGTCCGAATCCATCACGCCTGCGGCGGCGGCGGTTTCCCCCTCTGGCGAGGGGCTGCTCTGCGAGGTGCGGCTCTAGGTACCCGTGTGCTCTGCCCCAGTCAGCCATCGACATCCGGCATGGGCGGCCACGCGGGTGGATCTGCGCGCTTGCGGACCTAGGCATCCTGCCCAGCGTGCGGCACCTAACCCTCCAGCGGATGTTGCGGCGGAAGTCGGCGGGGGCGATGGCAGCGGAGAAGGGCGGGCGTCTTTGTTCACCCGCGGCAAGCCGGCGGCGGGGGGCAACGTTCGGTTTCTTCTCCTCGGGGCCGTGGCGTGTCTTGTTTGGTCGCGGGCTTGCCCGGCGGTGGGGCGATGCGTCTCTACTACCCTCTCGTCCTTGGCTTCACCGGCGTCCCGGCGTCGGCGAGGTTTGGTCTCTTGGTCTCTAAATCGACGAACTATGGTCCATGAGTTTGGGAGCCTAGGCGAAAGCCGTCACGGGACCCGTCTTTGCGATTGGCGACGGCGCCATTGGCGCCGTTCACCTCCTTGGGGCGTCGATATTTCCCAACTCTATGGCCCGATGTTCTTTCGATCTCCTCTGGCGAAAGCCTAGCTCTAGTTATCTAGAGCCGGTGGCGGCAACGTCGTTGGCGCCGTGACCCCTCTTGAGGGCGTCCACGTGGATGAGTAGAGTCCAGCTCGTGCGTGGTCTTGTGTTCTCCTGTGTGCTCTCCCCTTGTTGTTGTTGCCGCACTTTAGTATGTCTAGCCATGGTTGTTTGGCGTCGCCCGGCGTCGGCAAGTATCCTCTGTTGGCGCCTCGCTCCGTCGGCGGTCTCCTTGGTGGTGCCAGAATATTAAATGTCGGGTGCTCTGTTTTTAAGGCGTCGCATAAGCGTCACCTAGGCGTCGCCTAGGCGACAAGGCGCGTCCAAGACGCCGCAACTGAAGTCGTATGGCGTCCGCCTAGGCGAACTGGGCGTCGCCTATTCTTAGAATGGCGTCGGGCGGACGCCCATACGCATGCCGCGGACGCCTGAAGTTGATGTCCGCCTCCTCTCTGCATGTACTCTGCTCTCTAAATATCTGCATGTACTCTGCTCTCTAAATATAGTATACGTTGTATCGTGCTGTCCATGGCCTCCTCTGCATGTGCTCTGTTTTCTTAAATATAGTATGATGCATGCCTCCGCTCTGAATTTTGCATGTAGTGTGCACATCCCTCTATTTGTGTGTTCTCTGTTGTCTGCTCTCTAAACAGAGATTTGCACTTAGCTCTTTTGTGTCCTGCACCCTTGTCCAACACCCATGTTGGATGCCTTTGGTGTAGTTGACTAGCCACTAATAATTAGTATGCTTTAGATTCCAGTACTTTAGTTTCAGTCTAAGTTTCTGGACTATTAGAGACAAACAATGATGTAATTTGTCATGCTCATGCATGAACTAATATATGTGTATAGCTAGAAAGAATTGGGAACAAACAAGGTATATATATGTCTTTGAAACTAGTATATAAAATTCTAGTTTAGAACGCCTTATCGACTTATGATTTGAATATGGCGGCGCCTAGGCGTCCGCCACAAACGCCTAGGGGTTGTGAAGGGGGTCGGGCGCCGCGCAACGCCGCAACGCCTCAAAAACAGAGGTCGGGTGGTGTTTTCCACCGCTGTCGCTATTCCCCTCCACGGATTCCTCCACGTGGGTGGCGTTGGATGCCGGGTACGTGGGCCCTGATGTGCTTTGGAGGATGTCACCATCGTTTCAAAGGGAGGTCATCTTGTCCGTTGATCCTTCACTTGCGTGTTCCGCCATCACTATTAGTCCCCATTCCACCCCTGTGGACCGGTGTAGCTACGAGGAGTGGTGGTGGGCACAATGGCCGGGGTGAAAACGGCGAGTATGTTGCTCGGGCGGGGGTGCAGATTGGCGTTCGGTTGTGTCTTGCGGCTGTGTCTAGAGTTTCTTTCGAGTGTGCGTTGTTTCCCTCTTTCTTTTGATGTATCTGTGGCTAGCCACATCCCTCTCCAATCTGGAGAGCAAGTTGTTGTTGTGTTGTATGGTTTTAGTCCGGTTTTCTATAATAAACTGGACGAAATCCGGCCATTTGGGGCCAATATATATAAAATTCAGGTGGGGAACGCCCCCCCGTGAAAATTTCAAAAAAAAAAAACATGATTTAGTGATAAGAACAATAAGGATACAGATTATCTTGAAGAAGATAATGATAAATGCATGAACTAAAACAGCAAGTTGCAAAGTCAATTGACCAACTCATGTCCCAATAGGATGCTCACACTATACTGGGCAAAAAAACAGAAAAAGAAAGCAGTACTATGGAATAATTCTACATATTGAAGGCCATAAACAACCAAAATAACTTAATTACTAAACACTTCTTTTTCTCAGACACAAAGGAGAGCTGTGTATTATTTCACCAATATAAAAAATAAACTTGTTAGGTTACAAGATATACCAATATACATGAGACGATATTGGGACGATAAATTAACATCACATGTTCAAGAAACACCTCACCTCAGTTTACAAGATATAATGGGACAATCATTTCATGTATTGCTCAGCATTTCAGCTCCATCGTCTCCATCATCAATGCTCAAGCCTATGAGAAAAAAATAGGCCCAATGAACCAATAAATAAATAAGTAAAGACAAATTGAGAAAATAGAGAAAAGGCTTGCTAATTAGATTCAGCTATGTAACCTATTAGTTTTTTATTACAAGCTTAGAATGAGCAAGAAAAAGGGCCACATCTAATGCCAAGTATATTGTACACAGTAAATCAATCTGAATAATAATACTTATCTACCTAATGTGCAACATGTTTAGTCAGATAAACATTAAGTTAACTACGAGAACTTAGTTCTAGCCATTTCAAATGAACCTTAAGTAAATAAGTTCAAATTAGCTCTTGGCCTTTATTCTCTTCTTAATGTAATGAAGCGCAGCTCTCCTGCGTTTTTGAGAAAAAAAAAGTTCAAATTAAGAATAGTTCTAGCCATTTCAAATAAACAAATGAGAATGACCAGTTAGATGTAACATGTTACATCAAGTAAAAATTTGCCTGAAGATCAAAACACTATTCAGTTCTAATCTAACAGGGCAGAGGTGAAGACATAATATGTACTGCAAGAAATATAATAAATAAAATAAGAAAATAAGCTTTAAGCTTCCAAGTGTGCTGATCAAGCTACTTATTTAGGACATTGACTTTACTTAAGTGATAGTATTGCCAAAAATTTCTTAACATTTCAAAGCTGGTGCCGAGAACACCATTGAATCCCTTTCTCATACTTCAATAGTCTGGCAACAATAAAATTATCTAGTAGGTTCGTGTAGTTCCAAAGTAATAGTTCTACCAAATTACTTTATTATGAGTTTGACAATATCCCTGTTCACTTGAGCTTATCACCCAGAATCAGCCCTACTTTTTAGCCATGGAACACTGTTTTTCTCTCAAAACAAATCAGCCACAAAAAAATTCCGCCCGAACAGCGTGTAACTTGAGAAAGAGGTAAAAGATTACAGCGCATATGTTCAAATTGCTAGTGAGCTCTTAAGCATAGGAGTGATATTTCAATTGTCATACATACAGCAAAAACAGTGGGATCTCATTACTTGTGCAGCATAAGATAAGCTTACCTTCAGTATATAAACTTGTGTAGGGATAATACGCAGTAAACGGTTCGCCATCGAAAAGTTTCGTGAGCTGTGTTGAGTCAAGCTGGATCATGTAGATGCCAACACTCGTACAAATAAAGAAAGCATTGCTATCCTCATCAAACCCCAGAATGGTTGTCATCATTATCCTTGTAAACCGACGACTTACTGAAACGAGCTTGTCTAGTTCAACAGTTTTCCATGGCACCCACCTGCCGGCAGCATCTGAATTGGTCTCTCTCTGCCACAACTGGATGTTCGGCATTAAGAAAGTTGCAAGGCCAAGCCTGTTTCCTTCCATTCGCAGGGCCTGAATGCCTGAACTGTTTGTAACCCGGGGTCCTCTGGCTTCTGAATTATGGCTAGACTCTGGCCATCCAAATCAAACTCAAGGATGTCACTGGTACCCATAAGTATCCAGTAAAGTCGGTTTCCAACAAGGACTGCAGGCTGATGCAAACGAGAAAATGGAAGAGCTATTGAGCTGATGTTGCCCCATTTACCAGACTGCGATTCATACAGGCACGCGGACGCAAGCATGTGGTGGAGGTCAGTATGATGCACCAATACCAGTTTGAAGCCTTTGAAGGGGATCAAGCGGCAATCAGCGTGCACGTGGCCGTCGCCGGAGGAGCTCAGCACGGCGCCCTTGTAGTAGCCGTCTCTTCTGTTGAACTCCGGTGGGAAAGGCACGCGGCACTGTCTGCCGGTGACGGGGTTCCACACCACGGCCTCGAACCGCGCGCAGTCGACGAGGAGGGCGAGACCGTGGCGGCAGCCGAGGAAGCTCAAGCAGTCGCCGTCGCGCTGGGGCAGGGAGAAGCGCGCGCCAGGGATGCGGTCGGGCCGGCGCAGCGTGGGCACGAACTCGATGTCGCCGTCTTCGTCGGCGAAGAAGCCGAGGAGGGAGGCGCCCGGTGGTGAGCGCGGAACCGGCGGAGGAAGGCGGGGTCGGAGAGGAGGCGGCGCCAGCGCTTGCAGACGAGGGAGGCGCGGGGCAGCGACGAGGGGAGCGGCGGGAGGCGGAGAAAGATCTCCCGATGGATGTCGTCGTTGTCCGGCAAAGGCGCCACCTCCGGCTCCAGCGCCGGCGAGGTGGCGCCCTCACTCATCTGGACTGCGCTTGTCCCGTGGCGTTACGTGAGGCCTGAGTTGGCCGGACGGTGGAGGGCGAGCGGCGCACCGGCGCGTCGGCGTCGGCGTCGACGGCAGCGTAAGGAATGGGGTGGACTGGAGTAGTGTTGTGTTGTATCGGGTTGGGCCTGCACAGCAACAGTTTTTTTTTTTTTTTTTCTCTACACCGTATGAGGATTGAAGCATGAAGTGTCGACCGACGCGAACCAAACAAATTCAAATTTAACTTAATTTATACAAAATGATACCAACATCTATTGTACTCCGCTCATTGTAAGATATAAGAAATTTTGACTTACCTATACAGATTTTGCTAAGCGCTGGGATATACATTATGGGTCTATATAATAAAAATAATGTATCTAAAAAAGCTAAAAGGTTTATAATTTGAAACAAAGGGAGTACCAAATAAATCTTATAAAACAGTTATAAAAAAAGTCATGCCAAATCTATTTAAAAAATATAAATGTTGGCATTTTATATTATAGGTTTGATCAAACTTTTCGAAAGTTTGACTTGTCATAAATCTAAAATTTTATTATTGTTTGAACAAAGGAAGTAAGGGCAAATAAAAGAAAACTTAAAAATTGTTTTACGTATTTGTAGTGAGATTGCATCATTACAGGGTATAGATTGTTACAAATGAAACACGTAAGTGACAATGTAATACTAGAATCCACACTTACAAGTTAGTCATATATTAAGATCACATATATTTAAAACTTGATTGTCATGAACCGGGATTGGGCCAGCCCGGACAGGCTAAATGGGCCCGAACCGACCGCGGCCGGCCCACGAGGGGGGGGCAGGCGGCGTGGACAGGGGGTCGGCGCCCCTGCCGCCGCCCGCCACCTCCCTCCCCCCTCCGAGTCCAACTACGCCGCCTTAAAGTTTGGATTATTTTAGGCTTTTTGGTGTGTAAAAGGGGATATTCAATCAATAAGGAAGACCCTTATTAGAAAATAAATAAATATTGTTTGTAAAAGGTATTCCAATCATATAAGGAAAACCTTATAGGAGATTGCTTATATTACAAGTCTCACTAGCCGGGCTATATAAGTAGAGGCATGTAATCTCTTTGGGGATAAGCAAACAATAAAAATAGTACCTATCAATCTCTACCTCCCTCCCCTTTCCCAAGCCACCTCCTCCGCCGCCGCCGCCGCCGCCGCCACCGTGCCGCCGCCGCCGCTCGCCCGTCGCCATGTAGCAGCCGCCACCACTTCTCCGCCTCCCGCCTGCGGCTCGCGCCGCCGCCGTCGTCGGGAGACGGCCGCCCCTACGCCACCTTCACGCTAGCGACGGCCGTCGGTGGCGTGTCCAACCGCCCAATCGAACCGGTCTGTGACGGTACCGGTATCCGGAGACCGGGGCGATACCCACCACCCATGGCTTCCGAGATGACCGAGTTCACCATGGCGGCAAGGCCCTCGTCGGCGACAACCGTGCTAAGATCAGTAGACGTTCGACGAGATCGAGACGCGTCTGCGTCGCATGGAGTACGTCTACACCGCCCGAAGATCCCCTACCCCCGCTTCGCTCGGCGACCACGACGACCACGCCGGAGGACAGCCCCCGGCGGCCGCCGCGCCCGCCGGCCGCCGCCCCCAGCGCCCCGGCGCCGCCCTCCTCGCCGGCGACATCGTCGGCGACACCGACCCCGCCATCCTCCGGTTGGAGGAGGGTGGCGTTATGCGTGGCCTTGCCGGCCGTCATTGACATCGTCATCGGCGACACCGCCGCACTCCGCTTCCCTCTCCTCTCCCGTCTCCCTCGACACCTGCGACCGACCGGGACTCTCGGGCCGAGACGGCGTCACCCTTGGCGCCCCTGCTCTAGGCGCCACCCGCGGCACCCCGCCCCCAGGTCACCGGACCTAACTCCCCTCTCTATGTCACTCGTCTGGAGGTCCAGGAGTACGACGGCACCGACAACCCAGACCTCTGGATACGGAAGATGGAACTGTTGTTCGAGCTCAAGGAGGACATCGACCCCGGCTACTACGTGCAGTATGCTGCCTTCCATCCCAGACAGTCCTGCTGCGGTCCCGATTCCTCGGTGTCTCAGAGGAGGTCCCCGCTTGAGTGGGACGCGTTCACCCACTACCTGCGACGCGACTTCGGCCCCCCCCGTCATCCTCGACACTACGGGGGAGTATGCGCCGCCTTCCCAGAGGGCAAGGCCGGGCGACTACATCTCCGCCTTCAAGAGCTATGCACTCGGCATGGACCTTGAGGGACACGCCACCGTGTCGACCTCTTTCGTCGGAGGCCTGCGCGACACACCGCCGCGACGCTCAAGTGGTTCGAGCCTCGTTCGATGGAGGAGGCCATCGACCTCGCCCGTCGCTATAATGACGACCAGCTGCGCCGGCGATCTACCGGCCCGCGGCGCCGGCCGTGTCGGCCACCTCGACGACGCCGTGGACATCGACAAATGACATTGCCGCGGCCCCGGCCGACCGCATGCCAGGCCGGCGGCGTCTTCTTGCCGCGATGGGCGACATCGACGCGCCGGACGGCGAATCGACATCATCGCCGAGCTACACCGGGCACCACGACCAACAAGGAGCTCGGGATCATCGCCAATGCCATCGAGTTGCAGGCGACCACGCTAGAGAGGAGCCTCCACTATGGCATCGTGAGGTACTTCCACCGCTACTACATCCCTACTGCTTTAGAGCTTCTCCAAGACTTCCTGCTCGAGGAGGGCGCCCCACTGCATGGCATAGCAGTGGGCTTCCACCTCCCCAACCGTCCAAGAGAAGACTAGGCGTTCCCTGCGAGCGTCCTCCTCCTGCAGGCGTGCCCGGACGACAAGGTCGAGGGCGCCACGGTCCTCCTCTTCGACAACAACGGCGACGTCTTCTTCCGCATCGACAACGTCACCGTCGGCGCACCGTGGACACAGGGGCCCCAGATGGGGCCGCCCGTGCAGACGCCGAGCGACCTCCTCTATGGCCGCCTCCTCGACTTCGCCTCGTCGCCACCTTCGTCGCTTCGACATGTGTTCTGCAGGCACATTCACGCGAAGGTTACCGTGCCGATGACCTATGCCTACACGACCCCTCCAGCGACACACCAGATGCTCGAGCTCTCGGGCACCCTCAGCGCCTCCGTCATGCGGCGCGCATGGGCGGAGCAGCCCTTCGTGTAGCCCCCGCTGAGCTATAAGTTCAGCGTCTACTTCGGCGACCTGCACCTCGACTTCTCCTTCTCCGACAACGACGCCAGCGTCTGCAACGACGACAACGACAAGTCGGGTCCTCTCATCTTCTACTTCGGTCTAAGCATCGTCACTTCCCCGATCGGCATTCCCTTCGCCACCACCTGGTGGGTTGGGCGGCACGTGGACGCGCCGCCTCGTCGAACGGTGGGGAAATGTCACGAACCGGGATTGGGCCAGCCCGGGACGAAGCTAAACGGGCCCGAGCCGACCGTGGCCGGCCACGAGGGGGCGGCGCGCGCGCGGCGGGGGCGGCGCCCCCCCCCGCCGCCACCTCCCTCCCCTCCCTCCGAGTCCAACTGCGCTTCGCCTTCAAGTTAGGATTATCTTAGGCTTTTTGGTGTGTAAAAGGGGATATTCCAATCTATAAGGAAGACCCTTATTAGAAAATAAATAAATATTGCTTGTAAAAGGTATTCCAATCATATAAGGAAACCTTATAGGAGATTGCTTGTATTACAAGTCCCACTAGCCGGGCTATATAAAACGAGTCATGTAATCTCTTTGGAGATAAGCAAACAATAAAAATAGTACCTATCAATCTCTACCTCCCTCTCTCTCCCCAGCGTCGCCTCTCCTCCGCCGCCCGCCGCCGCCCCCCCCCGCCGCCCGCCGCCCGCCGCCCGCGCCTCCCCCCGCGCCGCGCCCGCCACCAGCTCACCTCGCGCCCGCCTCGCCGGCTCAAGGCCCCCGCCGCCGCCGCCGCCGCCGTCGGGAGAAATACCCCCTACGCCACCTTCACCGCCCCAATGGTCGTCGGTGATGTGTCACAACCGCTCAATCGAACCGGTCCGTGACATTGATCCATCCTTTTATACAAGTTTATATACATAAAAATGCTACATACAATATTTTTTCCTTTATATACAAAACATGTTATACTTACAGACATAAACGTCGTTCATATATGCCACTTCTATGGGCCATGGCATCTACCTCTTTAAGTCGAGAGGAGTGAGATCTTTCAAATTAATAAAGTCCTCACATATGCTCCAAAAACCATACGATGAAACAATACCGTCTTTACATAGATAGGTTTTTGCCGCAAAGAAATTTACCCAACTTAATCACGCCCGCTTGCTTTTTTGCGAGTGCGCTTTTACATTCTAATTGTATGGTTTTTGGAACTAGCTCCACTTAGTAACTAGAGGCTAATTAGGGGTTGTTTGGTTTCCGTAAGTCATTGGACTTGTTAAATCAAAAGATGAAATAAGTGACTTATTTTGCCAAACAGTAGGGACTTATTAAGTCATGGGACTTATAAGTCACTTGCAACTATTTTCTCTTCTTTTTCACCCCGACTTATAAGTCACTCATTTTCTCTTCTTTTCCACCCTGACTTATAAGTCACTTGCAACCAAACAGACATGACTTATAAGTAACTAATTTTTAGTCACCTGACTTATGGGAACCAAACATGGCCTTAATTTCTTTCTTACCAATATTATGAGCAAAACTTTCCCCATACCTTAAGAAAGAAAGTTTCGCTCGTAATATTAGGAAGAAAAAAAATAAACCAAATTATTATGGAATGTAAAGTAACCTAGTTTATATAAGCCAAACTAGAATACTCGTTTCGTGTTTCTTTTTCCGTGAGCGGGTTTAATCCGTTTTTCATTAAGAGGGAAGAAAGTCCAAATTACAATGGAATGTACTTTAGCACTTGATCATACTACTCGTTCCGTGTAGCAACTAGCAAGGGACAATCAAGCGCAAAATAAAAGGGGTCATTAAATGAGGAAGTTTCATTATATGAGAGAGGAGTTTCGTCTTCATGAAACTTATTTGGCTCGGTTACCTAGTCTATAGTTTTGGTAACTGTGTCATAAAACTATGCATTGAGACTGACTTAATCATACTGGCCATTGGAGATTATGGCTGTAATGGACGGGAACGGAATGGCAACTAAACCGTTTATGCAGCTGGTCTAACTAACTTAAGAGATGAGAGGAGAAGGTTTAGAAGATTACGACTAGGCTTTTGTTTGGTTGAGTTTCTAAAAAGTGTTTATGTTGTTAAAAAACAAAGAAGTGAACACATGAGGTTTTGCAAATACGTTTTGGAGTATAGTTTTGAAACCACTTTAGACTATGATTTTGTTTTTTAGCTCTCATAATGGGTGGAAAATAAAGAGTTGTTTCATGGGAGATTGAGAGAGGAGGCAAGTTTTTATACTTATTTTAGCCAAACAACTTAAGACTTTTCCATATATAACACATAGCTCATAATAGTGTTTCGTGGCTCACAGCTTAACCAAGCATACTCTAGAGCTTATATTCAATGGTGCCAAGCTCATAGAGTGTCAAGATCTTTAATTATCCTACCCTAAGGACATAATCTAGTTAGCTCTCGTCGAAGAGGCGGACTATGGTCTATTTGACACCATTTTTTCACATGTGTACATAAGGCTATCTTCAACAAGGAGAGACAAATATAGCACTTTGGATCGCCTACAATAAGGAACTTGTGTACCCAATTTCGTGCAACAGCGAGGCAAAGGAGAAGGAACCACGAGCGCCACCCGTCTCCTTCCCCACCAAGCGCTGGTCGTCCCCCCTCCCCGCCTCCCTGTTGTCGTTGCGGTGCTTTACTTCGCCAACGCAGTCACGTGCGGCCGTCGGTGGCTCTGAGGAGCTCACGCCCCGATCCTCGGCTCGGGCGCCTCGGCAACGGGGCGCCATGGACCCAGCTTCGCCACGGGCCGGCCTCCTCCGGCAACCGAGCTCGCCACCTCCATCTCCGATGGTGGCTCCCTCCTTTTCCCGGGCGTCCTTGAGATAGGGAGGCGACGGTGGAGGTCCAACACGGATCTGGGGGCGGTGTGGAGCACGAGGTGTCAAACCTCGCACCCGCCGAGCTCGGAGCGGGGCCGCTGGAACTCTGTTCGGCGTCCCGCTTGGAGCTAGTGCCGCCTGGCCGCTACTGGCTCCCTGTCGCGGTGGGAGCGCGAGGAGTCAATGTGGTGGTCCCGCCCGCCTCATCGCGGTTCCACACAGCGTGGACCCATCTCGCCGCTCCCCGCTCCTGCTCCACGAGCCACGCCCACCCCTGTTCTGCCCCCACCTCGCCATCGTGGTACATGGTGCCGTGGTTGTTGCCGTTGCCATCGTCGTACATGGTGGCAGTGATTTGCGCATCGAGGAGAGAGAAGCCTGATTTTTTGCCAACCCTCTCTCCTTCTATGCATTTTGCATTCTTGGGATGCCTGGGTGTTAGAGGCTGGTTTTAACATGTGTGTCACACCTATTTTGGGGGTAATGGGTATGTTGTTAGAGATAGTCTAGGCCATTGGATGAGCTTATGTACGTATATAAGCCATTGGACAAGCTACTCCTTTAATGTTGTAGTATTTTATAAGTGACATGCATATGCACATGCTAGAACTATCTCTAACCATTGAAGGGCGCCATCTACCTTCCGTGGTATTTATTGAATGTTGTTGGGTTGGAAAGTTTTCTATCCACAAACTATTATACTTTTAACTAGAAGAATACCCAGCGCGTTGCCGCGGACTTTCTTATGTTAATAGATTAAAGATTTTTAGTATTTAGAGATGGCCTTTTGTAATTAATAATGGATGACATGGACTTAGTGGACAATGATATCGACATAGTTGTAATTTATTGAATGGACTTGGATTGATATGGACATTGGAAAATGATTTTGCATAGTCTCACAAACTATTCATCTAGTGGGGTTTATCTTTATAATTATAGATTTAGGTCGGTACTAGTATCAATCTATGATACGACAAACCACTTTTTCCAATTATATCATGTATGTATCTGTTTAGGATAAAAAAAATGATGTATCTGCTTGATGTCTCGTTTTAGTTTTAGTTTGAAGCTTAAGCTCACAAATTGTGTTGGCATTCATTGTCATGGGGCGTACTCAGTGGCGGAGCTAAGGGGGCTGGCAGGGGCCATGCCCCCTAACATTTCCAAGCAATTTTCTACTAGTATAAGTCTATGATTTTTATTTATATTAAGATGGAGAATATAACAAAATTCTTGTCACATATACCTTTTAATATCTTCTAGATAATTAAATCATACAAAACACTATTAGATAATATTACGAAGTACATTAAAAGGACCGAAACATAGATAAAATTGTGAGCACTCGTGTCAAGTCGATGAATTAATAGTCACCATGAACTCTAACTTAACTCGTTGTGCTCATTTTTTTACAAGGGTGTGTTTAGATCCTGAAAGTTGGCAATCGTAGATCGAACTGGTAGCACTTTTCGTTTGTTTGTGGTAAATATTATCTTACCATGTTCTAACTAGACTCAAAAGATTTGTCTCGCAATGTACATCTAAACTGTGCAATTAGTTATTTTGTTTACTTGCATTTCATACTTCATGCATGTTCTTTTGGTACATTATATGATTCGATGTGACGAAAATTTTGGGATTTCAAGTTAAATTCGGGTGATCTAAACATAACCTAAGTTGGATTTGCTCGCCCCCCTTAGGAATAATTTCTGGCTCCGCCACTGGGCGTACTCTTTATATATACGTATTGGTAGTGAGTTCAACATAAAAAGGTTTTTCACTTCCTTCATTGTTGTATATAATAAGGTGGTGTTGTTTATAAGTTTATAATAAGAGCAAAGTAGAACTTCAGCATCTAGGTGTAGGAGTACCTACGCCGCACAAGCGTGCACTTGATCCTGTTCAGATGATGCCTCTGCACCGTTCATCAGTCTTCGAGGCGACCCGTCAAGTCAACAATTTTACTGATGTGCTACTCTTTTTAATATGCATGATACCCATAACACTTTTATTGAGACTAGCTTTATATACACCAGAAGTAGTACTAAAATAATGGGAAAAGTCTAAATACCCCCCTGAACTATTGACCCTGGAATACATAATCCCTCCACCTATAAAACCGGTTGTTTAGCACTTTAAACTATGTCATACCGTTTGTTTTACCCCCTGGGTGGTTTGGCCCAGTGGTTTTGGCGACGTGGCCATCTTACCCCACCTGTCAGGCAACCCTTCAGTTGAAATACGCCAGCCTCCGCCCTCCTCGACGACGAAGTAGGTGTCTCCGGCTGCCGCGACACCATCACCGTGAAACCTGACCCGGAGGCCGCGCTCGGCGACACGAAGGAGACGTAGGGTTTGCCGTCGAGGTTTGTGGAGGTCCAGGATGACTCCGACAGTGACCACACCTGTGACGCCTCATGGCGGTGCCTCACGTGTATTCCTCGCCCCGCTCCGCGTCCACCTAGCCCGCCGCGTCCGCCTAGTCGTGGCCTACATCTCCAATACCTTCGCGTTCGGCGGTGGCTTCCCGACCACGAGTCCGTCTTGGTAGTTGTGGGCACGACGGCCCTCGCGGCGGGTTCGTGTCGGGAACCCTGGAGGCCTGGACGTTCAGCAGAGCCGTGCACGCGGTCGTGTCCTGCTCACCGTAGGCCTGACGGTCCTTGTTACAAACGGTGACTACGGGAAACGACGAATAACAAGATCAAACCACAGAGAGACACAAGATTTAACATGGAAAACCCTTCCAATGCGGGAGAGTAAAAACCCACGGGCGCCAGCCAGCAAACACTCCTCACTATTATCAAGAGTCGGTTACAACGCCGATGTGGTGGCTTACAAGAGAATGAGACGATGTGCAGGTGGAAACCCTAGACAAGGTATATGTACCGTACCGCGGGGGCTTCGCCCCCCCACCCCCAAAGCGTCATCGGGGTGCGCCCCATGGGTGGCTTCGACCTCGCCCGCTACGACGAAGCCCGGCCTTCCTTATGGGCCTGAATTTGGAACATACTCAACGGTCCTCGGGGTCGGGCCGTCGTCGTCCGTCGAAGGTAGGCGGGCGGCGTCGGGGCGTCTTTGGGCGGGTTCTCGAGTGCACGGCTTTCTCCTCGGCCGTCTTGATGGTGCTCGTGTGGCCGCTCTTCGAGGTCGCCATGTCGAGATACGGCCGGGCGCCGGTGGATTGGCCCCCTTGCGCGGGGCCCGAAGGTGTGCCGTGGGCGCGCCCGCCTCGCCCGGCCGCGCCGGTAAAAACCGGGAGCTAGTTTCATGTGCGCATGATCGGCGTCCGGTCCGTGCGGCGAATTTTGTCGGCGAGCTGGGCGAAGGTACTCATCCTTGCAGGCGATGGCAAACACGATGCGTCCGGCGAGTGTAGGCGCTGGAGAGGGAAACGGGCCACGTGGAGGGGTGAGGCGGTTGTGGCGCGCGCGTGCAGTATGTGCTTCACGGTGGTGGTGTCGCGGCGGCCGCGCGCAAACACCTAACTCGTCGTTGCGGAGGGCGGAGGCCGTGTATTTCAACAGAAGGGTTGCCTGACAGGTGGGGTAGGGTGGCCACGTCGGCAAAACCACCCGGCCAAACCACCTAGGGGGTAAAACAAACGGTATGGTATAGTTTAAAGTGCTAAACAACTGTTTTATAGGTGGGGGCACTATGTATTCCAGAGCCAATAGTTTAGGGGTATTTAGATTTTTTCATAAAATAATGCGAAGATACTCGTCATCTGATCCGTGTGTATAAACTATGGATGCTGTTATTAAAAAAAAAAAAAAAAAAAAAACTATGGATGCCTGCTGTTGAGCATCCCGAGAAGAAACACTTTTGAGAGGCAGATGACGATTTTTTTATTTTTTATTTTTTTTTTTTTTGACAAGAGGCAGATGACGATTGAGGGGATCAGATCGGCAGGCACCACCAACCCACCACCCGTGGTGAAACGGCGGCAGGGCAGGGTGGTTGTTCCGATCGGGCAACCGCAGCACACAGAGGAACCCATTCCAATTCCTGACGGACGCCCACGTCGCGCCTCGTCTCCCTGTCTATACAGCCGCGCCCGCGTTCATACGGCACGTGTTGCGCCTCCTCCACACGCTTCCCATTCGTCTCCCACCGCTTCGTCTTCCTCCTCCTCCTCCTCCTCCTCTCTCGGCCTGCTCTCTGCGGCCGTAGCTGCTAGCGACATCTGTAGCTGCGCGTGCATGCGCTCTCTCTAACATTGCTCCCTGCGTACGTCTTGCTCGCCGATTCTTCTCCAACCTCTGATTCGAGGAGGGGTTACGGATTATTAGCTCAGCATATTATTATTATTCCACAAGATCGATCGATGATGGACGTGGAGTACCATGAGGTGAGCAAAGCTAGCTGCTGCTGAAGTTTCCTGTTCTTGATCTTGGTTCGGACTGTGTCGACGATATGATGGCGCGTTTCAGCTTTCATCAATCTAATAGTTTGCTTGTTGTTTATTAGCCTCTCTATCATTCTTCTTGGTTCATCTATCGTCAGTTAATTCCTGCTAAAGTTTTCTCCTCTTCATCTCTACGCTAGCTACTACTCGATTTCAATTTCGATGGTCGATATTATCGGCCGACTGACAGATGATGGGTACCACGCATGCTGCAGGAGTACGTGAGGAACCCGAGGGGCGTGCAGCTCTTCACCTGCGGCTGGCTGCCGCCGGCGTCCTCCCCACCCAAAGCGCTCGTCTTCCTCTGCCATGGTAGGCTGCCTGCTGCTTTGCTTCCTCTACACTACAATTTCTCTCAGAAGCCATCCGCACAAATTCAACCCCTGTTTGTAATTAACTCCTGTTGGTTTGCATTGGTCAAATTATCATCAAATTATTATTAAATCGATGCAACACCAATGCATGCTTCGATATGATTGAGTTTCTTTTCTTCTACCAAGTCTGCAAAGTTACGTTTTCCACGGTACTATGACTATAATAATACTACTAGTACGTAGCATGGCATCATCAAAGCAAAAGAATTTGATTCGTTCCAAGGATGGTTTTGTCATGGATAGACATTGACCTTTTGTTTGTTCCTGTGTGTTGCTTGAATTCAGGCTACGGGATGGAGTGCAGCGACTTCATGAGAGGTACGCCCAAGTTTTCATGCCTGCTGCCCGTGATCCATGTCCTTCTCCCCTCTCATCGTCTTCTCCTTTTTGGGAGCACACAGATAAATATAAACCACACACATGATCGTTGATCGGTAGAAAAGCGAAATCGATGTCTCAGTTCCACTAACTCTTGGTGCGTGATACATATCTATCTAGAGGACATGTATGTATGCAATAAGCATTTGTTCACTTGCTTTTTCACCGTGTGCGTCGTCAATATGACTCCACATCCTACCTGTCGCAAATCCAGACCTCAGGTTTAATTTGGAACTGCACACTCATCTAGAACTAACATTATTACAACTGCACAATTAAAACATTAGGAAATTTTTGTCAGTATACAATTGTTCTTGTTCATGTGTCATCTACACTCATCTAGAACTAACATTATTGCAACTGCACACTCCTCATAACATTAGGAAATTTTTGTGGGAGTTCAGAAGTTAGTGAGGCTTGAATTATTATCAGGAGCCTTGAGAGTTACGTAACATTCTCAGTCGCATAGCGTAAATGATAGTAAATGACGGATCATTACAAGACATCAAGAAATGAGTGAGGAGTTGTTAGCATATATTGGGAGCTGTTAATTAATAAGCACCAAAAAGCATGAAACCACCTTGCGCTCTTTCGAGAGTTCTCTATAGGGTCTAGGCAGAAGAGGTTGTTTTGTACTCTTGTATGATTGAAACTACGAACGCTGCTGATAGGGAACTGAAATAAATGAAAACAAATGCATGCAGATGCAGTGCTCTGATGAACTTGACTGTTCAATTAATATGTTATGATAGCTGCTGCTACGACTTGTCTACTAGCAGGCGTCTATATATATATTAATATAAAGGAGCTGCCCTGGTCTACTAATTAAATGGTATACATACACCCATATTTCTGAAAGAATGGACAGACAACCACAATGCCCATATTTATAATTCGTGTCCTAGATTTTATCTTAACACCTTGTTGAATAGGTTCCTTTTCTCTTTCATCTTTGCAATCTTTAATTTGTAGATATGAGCTCATCAGAATGCTACTAGTAATTAGACCTATTCAGTGTTTTACTCCGTCTTACATTTAGAAGAACACGCCCACAAATGACAGTAGATAAAATTTCTCAATAAAGTTAGTAGGTGGTAACTACGTATACTACTACTCTTCTGGCTTGTAGCAGGGGGTTTGCTTTTGTTTGGCCACTAATAAAGGATACTTTTTCATAAAGAGGCATGTTGATGGCAATGTGCATACCTTTTGTGTTATTTTACCTCTAATATCTTTTCCAGCTATCAAAGCCACAAGCTAGCTGCAAAGTGACAATTATCCAATGTTATTATATCATTTGGCTCATAAAATTTCAATAAGAAAGAACTGGAATGTCTCATCTGGATTTATAATTTTCACTTTATGGAAACCTACATCTCCATATTTGGTCAAATAAAGATAATTGTTGGGATGTAATAATTGGTCTGGTTCCTCTTTAATGGTATGAAGCCTGATAATATTCCCTTTGTCTAAGAAAAAGCTGACATAGATATCTGGAAACTATGGTCCATCCTTTTTTGAACACAAGGAAACTTGGTCCTACTTTCACATCAAACTGTTCTGTTTTCTAGTTATTCTACAACAGAAAATAGAAAGGGCTTTATAATGATATACTCATGTTTATTTGACATATAGCGCTAGTACAATTTAGTTTAGTTTTTAGGACAAAAATCCTTCATAGAACTGTGCTAGATAAGGTATGCACATAACTGACCTGAAAATTGGGCCCTACCATAATCTGCGACAATTTTCGACGCAAGTCACTTTCATGCTCAAAAGAAAGGCAAGGACAAATCTGACTAATGAGCTACCATACAACAGCATTTCCTTGTCACTTCAAGAAACAGGCATCTCGTTTTTAAATGTGGATGACGTGGACCTTTCTTCCTTTCATCATCTTTCTTGCGTCAACTTCACAAATTTCAAACTCTAAAATTCATCTATCGTTATCCTAATTTGCTTCAGACTCTGTGCATCGTCTCTTCTGATTCCAGAAAAGATAGTTGTTTGTTGCGTCCATTCAGTGACCAAAAGCTAGTGGGTTTCATGTCTGAATTAATGTTGTAAGAAATCAAGTTACTTTCTTTACATGCCCATGGACCATCACCCCATCAGGCAGTACATGCTCTTCCTTTGACACTTCATCCAGCACAGTTCTCGGAAGGATAGCCCCCTGAAACTCTGATCTCTGATAATAGAATTGTTTGAGTTGGTCTGTTCCTTTCTCTGAAACCTTTTTTCGCACGCTAACGTTCTTTCTTCAAAACCTGATCTATTGACTTCATCAATCATTGATGTTCATGAATCATGAATGACACTGCTGATGCCTTGCTACTTTCACTTAAAAATTGTTGGGTGGCATGATGCTCTGTCTAATGGTTGGGGAACATGGTTTACTGGCAGCATGTGGGATCAAGTTGGCCACAGCAGGGTATGGTGTGTTTGGTATCGATTATGAGGGCCATGGCAAGTCCATGGGCGCCAGGTGCTACATCCAGAAGTTTGAAAACCTTGTAGCTGACTGCGACAGGTTCTTCAAGTCCATCTGTGGTATAAACTTATTTCTAGCATTTTCAATCATTTACTTGAAAATTACTGCAGAAACTTTACAGGAGTTTATAGCATATTTACCGTCACTACTGTCAGAACAGGCCAAATGTTACCATAAGTATATATACTAGTTTGAGAGTTATAATGTTACATTTGATTTCTCTATATTTCCTTAGATAATGGATGATAACTCAGTTTGGTATCTCAATTTTAGAAAGTCTACTAAACTTCGTTTGAATAATATTGGTAAATGAACGTTTTTTTTGCAGATTTGGAGGAATACAGAAACAAAAGTCGGTTTCTATATGGCGAATCCATGGGTGGAGCCGTCGCTCTACTGCTGCACAGGAAGGATCCGACCTTCTGGGACGGTGCAGTTCTTGTTGCGCCAATGTGCAAGGTGCTGTTTGAACTCGTATACTAGAACTGTCATGAACATAAACTTGCTGTTTGGTTTCTGAAGCTTGAAACATAAGCAACATTACAGATATCAGAGAAAGTGAAACCGCACCCAGTGGTGGTCACCCTCTTGACTCAAGTGGAGGAGATCATACCAAAGTGGAAGATCGTCCCCACCAAAGACGTCATCGACTCTGCATTCAAGGACCCCGTCAAGCGCGAGAAGGTCCACAATAGACATGGATTTTCTGATTTGCTGGTTAATTTGTGCAACAACCATAGGTGACCTGACACATATTGGAAGTTCCAGACCCTCCCTCTGAATTAACCTCTTCTGCATCCATGCATGAACAGATCAGGAAGAACAAGCTCATCTACCAGGACAAGCCCCGGCTGAAGACAGCGCTGGAGCTGCTCAGGACCAGCATGGATGTGGAAGAGAGCCTGTCAGAGGTATTCTGTTCTAATCCTAAGGGTAATGCTTTAGCTGTTTCAGTCAGACATTCAGACAGATGCAACACCTGCTGTTTCTTTGATATGTTTCCACAGGTGAGTATGCCATTCTTCATCCTGCACGGTGAGGCAGACACGGTGACCGACCCCGAGGTCAGCCACGCCCTCTACGAGCGCGCGGCTAGCACCGACAAGACCATCAAGCTGTACCCTGGGATGTGGCACGGCCTCACCGCCGGCGAGCCTGACGACAACGTTGAGCTGGTGTTCTCTGACATTGTCTCGTGGCTCGACAAGCGCAGTCGCCACTGGGAACCCGACGAGCGGGCAAGGACTCCACTGGAGCTTGAAAACAAGCACCGCCAGGCGGCACCCACCAAGATCACCCGCGTCACCAGCAGCAGTGGCGGCACCGAGAGTACAGTGCCAGAACACGGCCGGCCTCAACGGCGCAGCAGCTGCCTCTGTGGACTAGGCGGTCGACCACACCAGCAACAGTGTAGGATGTAGTAGATATGGAAAACATTTTCATGTTCCTTCATCAGTTTTGGATAAAATAAGAACTGTACATGACATAAGAAACAAGCCTGACGGTGAATAAAATAAAAACATGTCATCTTGTTTCATCTTCAGAACTGTTTGTTTCTTTCTTTGTTCTATAGTTTATGAGAGCACGATAGGCATGATCATCTGTCTATCCTCAACAAGAATCAGAACCATCAAAGCAGGCACACATACACTTGCAGAAAACGTGATTTATACCATATATATATGATGCTATGCTCCCAACAAAGAATTAGATCATCCGGGTTTATCTCCAACGGTTCAACTGAAATTTTTTGTATAGCTAAGGACTGAGAAAAAAATACAGGAAAAAGAATAGCATTACAGCATCAACCAAGGTATTTCAGTAACACATTCCCAACGAACTACGTGGCCCATAGCTTTTGTCAGTAAGGAGAGCAACCAAGCAGCTAGAAGCAGGCCACCAAAAATTTCCGGAGTCTCATGTGCCTTCATCCTAACCTTGTTGGTTTCCAGTGGTGGCGGCGGTGTCTTGATCGCCAAAGATGCGCTTTTGGGAAGTCGCTGACCATGAGGGGAAGGCCCTCGCGGAGGGGGATCTTCGGCTCCCACCCAAGGAGCTCCTTGGCACGGCTGATGTCAGGCTTGCGCTTGTGTGGGTCGTCCTGGGTGTTCTGACGGAACTCGATCTGTGCATTGGGGTCAATGGTGTCCTGGACAACCTTGGCAAGCTCAAGCATGGTGAACTCTCCAGGGTTACCCAGGTTGAATGGTCCTACATGGTCCCCTTCCATCAGCTTCATCAGACCCTCAACCTGGGAGAAGACCCAAATCAGTACGAATGCAAAGAATAAAATTCCTTGTAATGAATAGTTCAAGCATCCCACTTGCTGGCTAAGCCACTAAAAGCCAAAGGAAAAATCAAATCAAGTGTTCCTTTTTTTTCAATATATGTTGGGTAGAAATAGACCTACCAGATCAGAAACGTATTGGAAACTCCTAGTTTGCTTTCCATCACCATAAACTGTCAAGGGCTCCTTCCTCAGTGCCTGCAACCATAATTGCACATAGTTAATTTCAGTGCTACAAGATCAATTGTCATATCTTTTGGGTTCTGTAACTATAACTATGATAAACAGCAGTGAGCATATTTTACCTGAGCAACAAAGTTGCTGACAACACGGCCATCATCAATGCACATGCGAGGGCCATATGTGTTGAAGATACGTGCAATCCTAACCTGAAAACAGCAAGAAGATGAATCTACTTTGTCGTGGATGATATGGAATTCAAGCCAACCATGACGTTTTGTATTGAAACTTACCTCAAGGTTGGCACCACGGTGGTAATCCATGGTCAACGTTTCAGCTGTACGCTTGCCCTCATCATAACAGCTCCTGACACCTGTCATTCAGAAATCGTACCCATCAGTAAAACCGCAAAGAGCAGGCAAGAGCTTGCCTACTTTGTAAAGAGATCCAACGAGTATCCAACAGCCGTAAATAGCTCAACAAACTTCATTCATAATATTAGGTGCAATGGTTGGTGGGTGTTTGGTTAGGCATAATCGGTCAAGTATAGTTGTGTTCCCCTCTTGCTTTATTAAAAAGGAATCCACAAAAGTGGCCCTCTTGGACCAAATTCCACCTACCCACATTGTCCCTTTCCACCAAAACGCACCAAAGCATGCAAGAGCCCACGAAGCTAAGATTCCATACCCAGCATCTCCAGAGAGTAAGATTCCAAGTACCTTTCTGCATATTGCTTATACAAGGCTTCTTTTATGCAACAGTAAGCTTCAAGTCTGGACCAGCACTATTTTCTGAAAAGGGCTCATTCCTGCTTTCTACAGCTAGGGGTAAAAGAAAAAACAGATTTGACAACTAAGAGCTGTCCTCTTTGCAACAGTACATTGCCCAGCTTGCATTCCCTCCCTCCCTCTCCTTTTCGTGGTTTTGCTCATCCCAAAATCATGTCACTAAAAGACTACTATATGGCTGCAGAGTAACATATTTAGGACAGCCCCTCAGTGGTCTATGCTCTCTCGAAGGTCATACAAAAGCATGACAAAGAAAGAAAGCGCATGAGAGATCATTTATTTGGTGGCTGACTGTTCCTTCCTAAAAGCAAGATCCAGCTAATTTTTTGCCATAATATGCATGACCCAACAAACAATTAGCTAACCTCATCATGATAGATCCAATAAACATGAATGATCAATTGTCACTACAAGAAATTAATTTCAAGAGATCAACAAAGAGATTATAAACGAGAAGAGTTATTACCGATGGGATTGACATTGCCCCAGTAAGTCTCCACCTGCGGGTGCTGGAGGGGATCACCATAGACCTCACTGGTACTGGTGAGGAGGAACCTGGCGTTGATCCTCTTTGCCAATCCGAGCATGTTCAGGGTGCCGACCACATTGGTCTTGTGCTATCACAAAGGTTAAGGATAACATAAAACATCTCAAGAAAGCAAAACAAGCAGAAACTGACTGAATCAGCCACCCTTTTGACTTTGTCACATAGCTACTGCGCAATCAGTTGCAAAACAAGCAAAATTACGTGAAGTGAACAGTAAGCAAAGTTGCTTAGCAGAAAGTGTAAAGGGCAAAAGCCACTTGGACGTCAACTTTTGTGCTGTTGAAAATTGAAGTGCGCCCTTTATGTCAGAAGTAAGCAAAGTCCACAACTAACCCAGATCCAGGCACACCGTGCGCCTACTTGTTGCTTTCATAAACAGATCGTATAGTTGAGTTGAGATCACAGCTAGTATAACTTTTGCTAGTACGTTTTTCCTATTTGAAACGGACGGGTAAACGCAGTCAGCATTGAGAAGCATAAAAAAAAAGATGTTTCGACAGAGAAATGATGTGATGATTTGAGATCTTCAGTTGCATATCAAGAATCTGAGCTCAACTGAACATCTGACGAAAGATTTCATAGAGATATGAAAAAAAAAAAAACAATCTTTTGCGTTGAATGAAGAGCAAAGGACAGAGATCTGAAACGGCCGAGCTCTGGTGGTGGTGGCTCAGTTGAGGGGAAAACTCCAAAAACCAGAGTGAAACGTGGCGCACATCCCGAGCTCCGGACAAAATTCTCTGCCATATTCCCATTTCAGGAACTGCTACGGAATCGCACACAGGGAGAGGGAGTAGTGAATCGGTCCTCCTCCTCCCCAGATGCATTGCGCGTTAACCGATAAACCCGCAGCAAGGAACAAATTCCCCCACCAAAAAGCAATAGAAACTATAAAAAAAATTTTTGTTTGGCACGAAAAGCAGAGAAATAGAAGCGATCGCGATCCAGGCATCAATCATGAAAAACATGAATTGTTAGAGAAAGAAAGGATATGATTGTCTTGATGGGGTTGTATTTGTAGTGGACGGGTGACGCCGGGCATGCGAGGTGGTAGATCTGGTCGACCTCGAGCAGGATGGGCTCGACGACGTCGTGTCGGATCATCTCGAAGTTTGGGTCGTTGAGGTGGTGCAGGATGTTGTCCTTGCGTCCGGTGAAGAAGTTGTCGACGACGATGACGCTGTCGCCGCGCTCGAGGAGGCGGTCGACGAGGTGGCTGCCGACGAAGCCGGCGCCGCCGGTGACGAGGACGCGGAGCGCCTTGCGCTTGAGGCCGAGCGGCACCTTGCCGCCGACGAAGTGGCGGGTGGCCACGTCGCGGTGGCGGGTTGCGGGCTCGACGGAGAAGCGGGCGAGCGGGTTGCTGTTGTGGTGGTTGTTGTTGGGTAGGAGGTGGAGGTGGAGGAGGAGGAGGCGGACGGGGAGGCGATGGAGATGACGGCGGCGGCGATGAGCATCCCGGCGAGCGCGAAGAGCGGGCGGTGCTCGGCGACGGCGTAGCGGGCGGCGCGGGGCAGCCACGCGAGCGGCTTGGACGGCTTCGGGGAGTACCCCCGGCGCCGGCGCTGGCGGCCGTGGACGCCCCCGCCGCCGCGGTAGGTGAGCTCGGACGCCATCTCCGTCGTGAATCTAGCTCTCAGGGCGGGGTAGGCGGGGAGGGAGGGCCCTGACCTGGGCGCGATTCGGACCGGACAGGCCTGTCTCGTCTCGCGGGGGTGGGCAGCGGCAGCGGCTGGAGCGGAGAGGTATTTATGGGCGGGGGAGCGGTGGCTCGCCGGAGGAGGGAGGGATGCGGGGCCCTTGGATACGGGGCGGACGGCGAGGGATCGATCGAGTCGAGTCTTCGGGGGCGAGGCGGTGGGGGCTGGCCAAGCTCCTGGACGGGTTTCGTTTGACTGGCGGTGCGTCGTGTGATCTGGTGCGCGAGGGAGGCCGCCCGCCGGCGCCGGGACAGGTGTGCGACCGGGAGGGCGGGACCTGGGGTGGGTGGCCACTCTGCCCACTGGCGTCGGCGGCGGGCTACCCTCGTTGTTGAACCTGGACTCACGGTGGGGCATGTGATGTGTGCTATACCGCTGCCAGGTGGTTGGAACTGAGCTGGTATTTGTGATTATTTCCAAAACAAAAAGGAGTGCAAATGGAAAACTATGGTGATAGTGATACACGGTAATGGAAACAACTATATATCCACCAATGTCGTCCATGTTTCACTCAGATCAGGTGCGAAGTTAGCATTAAAATAAGGGTATAATGGTGGTGCACCGCTAAATGAAAATATTAAATTTACTTGTCATATGTGGTGAATATTTTTTGCACCCTGGTGCCCATGCACCAGGCAACACATGGCTATTGGATTCCAACAGTTATTGCACGGTGCTCGTGAGTAAATGTTGCACCGGACGAGCAGTCCATCCATGCTGACCGGATGCGCCACGGTCGAGTCCGGTCACACGTTCACCCTCGCTTTGCACTTTGATCCTATCACACATCACATGCCCCACCGTCAATCCAGTTCCAACAACGAGGGTAGCCACCGCCGGCCAGTGGGCAGAGTGGCCACCCACCCCCGGCCCAGGCCTCCGGTCGCACACCAATCCCGGTGTCCCTCGCGCACCAGATCGATCACATGACGCACCGCCAGTCACACGTTCACTAGAATTTTATTCGGCTATTCACCCCTCTAGCCATAGTAGGACGTGATTTTCTTCTCGTTTAAGCTACACCCTTGTTTTCAACTTGCCAAAAACAAGGTGTCTCACCATAGTGCATGTGTGATAGCGTCTTTCAAAACATTTACAAGGGTTATATGTATCCACTCAAGGTTCTAATGCATATGTATGAATGACATCACTTGGTGGCACTTGATAACCGCAATTATCGAGACTTATCCCCTCTTACACTTCTACATTGTGACCTATCACAAGCGGTATGTAAATCCCATCACAGACATTTTTTTTGGATTTGACAGTGAGTGGTCGTTGGTGATAACATTCTCATCACAATCAGTTTTGCAACCGATAGTGATAATAGTTGTCGCAGTCGGTTTGTGTTACCATTTGACGCGCCCGGTGCATTGGGTGGTGGGTTCGCTGCGCTGCGGCTTGGTTGTCTTGTCCTGTGCCTCCGGTGTTTTGACCGGCGTGTCTGGTGTATTCTAACCGTCTTGCTGACTGAAGTAGACATTGGAAGATATGGCGGTTTAGGTTGAATGGAGGGGGCACGTGGGACGGACGAACAACGACTTCGGCGTTGAAGCCAGTGTGCATTTGGACCAACGCGTCCGGTGCTCCCACGCAGTGCCCATTGAAGGGGCACAACGGCTCTATTTCGAGGGAGGCTTATAAATAGCTTCTTGCTCGGCCATGGCCGGTTCTTTGAAACACACTTGGGCCTTAGTGGCTTGCATAGTGGTGCTAACCCTAAACCCTAAAAATCCTAAAACCCCCCTAAACCCCCTCCTACTCATACGTGATTGTTAGAGTTCATCCAAATTGAGTGAGGAGAGATTCTAGTGCGATTGCTTTAAGAGATAGCATTTGTGGCACTATGTGATCAAGTTGTAAGTCGATGTCTTTATTACTCTTGGAGGTTGCCACCTCCTAGACGGCTTGGTGGCAAGTGACTACGTGAAGCACGCCAAGGAGATTGTGTGGTGCTCTGAAGGAGGATTTGTGAGAGTTTGTGCTCACCTCGTGTGGATCGCGAAGAGTAACACTACAAGTGTGTGTCATTGAGTACTACACTTACGAGTGGTGCCTTGGAGAGCCTTGAGAAGCCAGCAAGAGGACCGCCTAGACTAAGGACTATCTGTAAGGTCCTAAGTGGCTAGAGGGGGGGGTGAATAGCCTAATAAAAACTTCTACAAAACAGTAGAGCAACTTGTTAGAATAACAAATGGCGATAATTGCGGTTGCACTAACTCTACTTGTCGGCAAACCACCTAGTAGCAATTCTTGTATTTACAATCACTAATTCAAACAATTGCTATGTCACCAACTAGGTGAGGTAGCTAAATTAGGCTATTCAACCCCCTCCCCCCTCTAGCCAATTAGGACCTTACAATAGGTTTGTGTGACCTTGCAATAAAATTGACTAGGAGCTCAAGCTAGGTTCGGCACCTCAATTGCATTGTGTAGGATCTTTTTAGAGGTGCTATAGAGTGGGTGAAGTCTTGGCTAAGTGAATAGTTTCAATTCCGCATTATATTCGGTTAGTCGACACAATTAGATTAAAAAGAACTATTTACCCCCTCTCTAGTCCCCATCTCGACCCTTCATGTGGTATCATAGTCGTGGTCTCTCATTTAGTGGTCTTTACCGGCCCTAAAGGATGGCAACTAGAGGGTTTGATGATTCTTGCTTGTGTGACACACATATTTTTGATGGGACACACTTTGCACAGTGGAAACACCATATGCTTGATGATTTGCGTGCCATGGGACCTAAGGTATGGTGGGTTGTCACAAGTGCCCTCACCCTTGCCTTCGATCATTAAAATCTAACCAAAGCTCAAAAGGATTTATTTGAATTAGATACACATGCTTATTGTTATATAATGGATGCTTTGAGTTTTGAGTTGATTGATAAGGTGAACCTAAAGGGATCCGTACATGAGTTGTGAGAGTCCATCAAGAACACCTTCGGTGATGCCTCCACATGGGACGATGGCAAGTTCAAAGATAAGGCACCAAAGGTGGTGGTTCATGAGGACGTTGAGCAAGATTGCTCCACCTCATGGTCAAGTGAAGATGGTAAAAGATCTACCACATGTTCACTTGACAAGGATGATGATGATGCCTACACTAATACAAGTGATGATGCTACTACAAGCACACTTGAAGGCAATGGTGATGGATCGTGCTCAAATGATGATGCTACTACAAGCCCATGCACTACATCAATGCATTGCCTCATGTCACTAGGTGACACAAAGGTATCAAATTGCAATGTGATTTACATTTGATATATCTTGCTTGTGTAGCTTGTTTAGTTGCTAAGTATCCTTGCCATTTGTCTCTGTAGTTGTAAAAGTAGCAACCTAGCAAATAGCAACTAGAATTGTGGATATGTGGCTTGCAACCTTGTAGAGCTAAGCAAAATTGCATTACACCATTTATTATACTAATCAATTTTGTTTAGTGGCTTTGTAGAAATTTAAATAGGTTATTCACCCTCCTGTAGCCATATTAGGACCTTTCAGTTGTATAAGTCCAACTCCACCTGTATACTAGCGAACATATCATTAGTTTAAATAGTCATGTTGATTTCAGACACCAAATCCAAACTAAATGACCCAAGTGTCCATTTTTCCTTAGGGAATAGTCATCCACTTTTTGACGCCATTGCTTGGTATTCTCTCCATTCCAAATTATAAGTCTTTCTAGCTTTTGTAGATGCATTTCCTTTACTATGCATCTAGTTATACACTATGTCTAGATACAAAGTAAAGGGAATGTATCTAGAAAAAAGTCTTATGATTTGGAATGGAGGTAGTAATTCGATAGAGTAGCCAGCCAATGGACCGCCAAAGTGACAACAAGGACCGATTTGCTAGAGCTTATTTGCAAATAGACCTAAGAGGCTAGAGAAACTGGAGAAGCCATGTTTAGATGGTTTTACTCCCTCCTTCTATGGAAAAAATTGTAATTCTTGTTTTTGAAGCAAATCAAATATTTTTAAACTTTTACTAAAGTTTAAAAAAGACACTAACATCTATGATACAAAATACATACTATTAGTTTTCTATAAAATATATTTTTATAATAAATTCATCTGAAGACATAAATGTTAATACTATTTACTATAAACTTAATCAAATGAAAGATAGTGTCACCATAACGGATCTTATAAATTGTTTTTTTTTTCAAAAATTATAAATTGTTTTTAAGGGAGGGAGTGAAGTCTCTAAAAAACCGTGCCAAAAAGGCCTAGTAACTAACCGCGTGTGAATAGAAGCAACCTCTCAAATAATAAAATAGGTACTGTGCTGTACTACAGTATTTTTCAAAAATGATGAATGAACAATACATAACTGAATAGTACTAATATGCTCAAAAAAAAATGAATAGTACTAATGAAACTGGTACTGTGCTGTACCACAGTATTTGTTTTTCAATAATGATGAATAGACAATACATAACTGAATAAGTAGGTACTACTACTAGCTAGTAGACAGGAAGCATAAGTCTTTAATATTTATTTGTAATAACAAATTATATGAATAAACAAATACATGAATAACAATACATAGGGCCCGTTTGGATCCAGCTGGATTCTAGAATTCTTGAAAAAAAAAAAAATCTAGGCAGCTTCCAAACAGCCCATGATTCTAGAATTCGGTAGATAGGATTGCAAAAATCTGGAATCCAGAGGTGGGCTGCTTCCGGCCGATTCTAAGATGGGCTCGCTACGGCGAAGAGTAAATCAGATAGCAGAATCTGGGATCAAACAATAAAATCGGATTTTATTTAAAATCTAGATTTTACAAATGTAGCTAGAATCTAGATTTTCAAAATCTAGAATCCAATCAAACAGGGCCATAGTACTAGTGCTGCTGTAGTGGTGGCCGCCGGGAACGTGGGGGGTGGGGAGGCGCTGCAGTGCGGGCCCGGCCCACGTGTCGCGGCACGTGCGCACGTGGACTTATTCCGGTTCGCGTACGCCGCGGCTTTGTTGTGTGTCGTCGATCTCAGCTCGCTTGCATTATTGGCGTTTGAAAAGGTAAAAGGGTTTTCGTTTTCTTTCCGGCAACGTTGGACTGACTTTGTTGCTGTTGAAAACTGAATGAAAGCAAGCTGGATCCATCCACGCCTTCGCGGAAGCTGCTGCTGCTGCTGACGATGGCGAGTCGGCCGTTTGGGGTCTTGTACTACGTGAATGACTGCTCTTTTGTCTCCCGTGGATCCATCTCTTGTCGGTGTGCCATGCTCACGTACGAGTAGTGGCCGGGGGCAGGTGGGCAACTAACCGCGTTTTGAGATCATCTGCCCTGTCCGCCGCCCGCCCGGTCAATTCTCTTGTTTGCATCGGTCTCCTTTGTTCCGTTATTCGGACTATTAACAGGTCAAGTACGTTGGATGTCTCGAGTAGACGAGTCGGCCGCATCTGATTTTTGCCGGCCCTTGTTTTTTACCGCGTTATAAACAGAACCTACTCAGAATCCAGTGATGATGGATTAAGCAATGCCGCTGACCGACCGCCGTGCTGGCCTCTGTCGTCTGGCTGGCCGGCTATTAGCAAACAGTTCTCCCTTGCCGTCCAAATAAAACCAATCCTACTCTCTACTCTAACTGCGTGCATGGTTTACTACCTAGCTACAGTTCCATTCACTCCATCGACGTACTAGTACTAGTACGCTTTTTTTTTTTTTTTGGAGAGAGAGTGACAAGATACTAGTACGCGTTGACACCACTAGCGCCCCATGCTTGGTCACCAGGCGTGTCAATGTCAACGGGGAGTAACCACAGACTAGTCCTGTTCGTTCACCAAGCCCATCCAATCCAATCAGGAGCTGACACATCAGCAACCAGCCAACAACAACATCCTGAAAAGCGGCTCAAACTCCCAGCGAACATGCCATATTTGAATTAAAAATATGATATTATCATATTTCTTATGCATATTTACATAATATATATGTGTGTGCTAAATTAAGGGTGCCTTTGGTTGGGTTTTTAAAACTTTTTTTGCTTTTGTCAAACCAAAAACCAAAGCCACCGCTAACTTTGGGTTAGCGAGTTTTATTTCTAAGATAAAATTGAAAAGCAGCCCAAAACCTCCTTTGCAGCTGCTTTTGGGACAGAGAATTACCACTTGCCACCGGTTATGAATCGAAACGTTATTTTCTTCTATTTCTGTTCGCACCTTCCGACGACACCAACGTGCAGCTCGGCCAGCGGCCCCGGCCCCTGTGCTTCCTCAACACCAGTCCGGCGGCGTGACCTTGCATCTTCCTCAGCTCCGACGAAGCTTGCGGCCCCTACTCCTCTCCCTCTGGTGGCAGCCTCTCCCTCTACAGCGCCCCCACAGCCTCTTGTCTGTCTCAGGCGCACCGGCGAGGCCTAGGCATATGGGAGCTCCGCCCATACCTCCGCCGAAGCTCCAAGGCTGGCTGCGCGAGCTCACAGGTCTGGCCGCGCGAGGCCCCATGGTTGGACGCAACTCCCCATCTCGGGCGGCAGCGAGATCTGGCTCATCCCCATCCGACCCTGCTCCTTCCCAGGTCCGGTCGTGCAAGCTCCAGGTCTGGTCCGCGCCGTCAACGCCGTGAAGCAATTGGCTGGGCCATGAGAGTGCAAGTTGTTCCGATGGCCTGGTCTGTTCCATGGAGAACACGTGATGTTCTGGCCGTTTTCATTGTAGAAAAGTAAAAGAACAAATACAATACAAATACAAGAATTCTGAGTGCATATTCATACTTGCAGGAATTAGTGAACTTAGATTTTTTTTCTTTTCAAAACAATCATTTTTAAAATTCCAAAATAACCATTTACATGCAATAAGTGAATGGAATAATTAGCAATTTGCATTTGCATATAAACAGTCAAATAAACAGTTTTCACAGTTTATAGTTACACAGCTACTCTAACCAAACGACCTTCGTACGCTTTTCCCCACAGCCTTTTTTTCCACGACCCACGTTTCTACAAAGAGCTTTTTTTCAAAGCCACCACGTACCAACCAAACACACCCTAAATGTAGTCCGATTTGTCGTCCAACGTTCCAAATACATGTATCGAGACTAGCTATATGCCAATAATGTCTATATTTTCTGTGTTAAGAGACTAGCCAAATAACTCCCTAAAGTTAAATTTAGTTATTATTGACATAAAATTGCTCCAGCAGACTCTCCTATGACTATATTCTTTTTGCCTCGGTCTCCCTTCTATGTTTTCTGTGTTGTGCTTCTTTTGATGACAAGGGTATAATTGTCATTTCTTCTAACACAATTTTAATTGATTTCATACGTCAATGGCATATAAGGTAACGAAACAAAAAAATACAAGTCAATGGAAATGAAGACAAAGTCTTAGTTTTCAATGGTACTGTATATAAGAAAATGATACAAGTTTGAAAGGCATTGAACAATTTTTTCCCAAGCATTACATAATTACCAATATATCTACGCCTGCGTGTTTAGATGGCGTCTTGTCTTGGGTGACTGGGTCACTGCCGGGCAGTGATGCAGACCCCAGGCCAACAAAATCAACCGCATGGAACATTTGGCTGGACCAGGCGATTAACTCTGCTAGGGTCAGAAGCAAACCGGCTCTAGATATATAGATCTCACACAAGACGCATGCGAGCTAGGTTTGTTGAGTGATGATTGTGAAGTGGGCAATTAGTGTGACCGACTAATAAGGCTTTATTCGTGCGAGCCAATCACGCTGCAATTGGACTTAGCAGCCAGAAATTGCGGACAAAGTTGATAATTTAGTAAGGACCAAGTCTCGATCGGATCAAGCATCATGCTCGCAACAAGCACAGTCAATATAAAATCAACAAGTTGGGCAGAACGAAATAGCAAGCTATAGCTAACATACAGAGCGCTTTAATTTTCAGCAAAAAGCAAAAGCCAGGCAAAGAAGAGGACACAGGGACTATATTCTTTTATTTTTGCATATAAAAGTCCTATGAACGAACCTTCTTTTTTCTCTCTATACGAGATGCATGCATATTCATACATGTGAATCTTTTAATTAATTTGTGCGTGAATTGTGGGGAACAGATGCCAAGTCGCTCTCCAATTCCCTCTTTACAGCTCTAATGATGTGATGAGGAAGGCACTTTGCACAGTTGCACCAGAAAAAACTAAAGCAGGCAACAAGACCAACCGACGTGGGCATCTCATCTCACCGTACCATGCACGTGGCCCGCTTATGGATGCTGCCTTTATTAACACTTTCACTAATCCACGCTAACGTCTAGTCCAAAATGAATTATAAATATGTGGCATCAAAACCAAGCCATATGTACCTATATATAAGTTTTTTTCTACAAACTTTCTAATAGTAATCTATTATCATCTCTTTTTTGGGACTTATGATAGTAATCCATCTCTTTTTTCTTATGATCGGGGCCACTCACCTGGTTTTCATTAAGAGGAACCTCGTATGCGGTGGGGGCTCTCCAACCCTTTACTCCCGGACATAAAAAGTGTTGAGAGTAACTACGAAAATGGCCTTGAGAGTAGAAGTTCATTCTCTACTAGTGTCGTTTCGGGATATATATGTTGGTAAGTCCTTTTATTTATTAATCAAGGTTTATATCGGTAACATGACGGTGATTAGCAAGTTCGTCATGAATATAAATGGTAATACTACTATTTACTGTAAATGAACTGTAAGCTTGGTAAAGTTAAGCAAAATAGCGAATGTATTCTGACAGCAGTAGTGTTAGTTGGGGACTTTTGACGCAGCCCGGTATGTAGCACCGACAGTTGATACACCATCTTCCATCATTCCATTATTTCCATGGAGGCAGACAGACAGTAATAGGCAAATAATAATAATATAGGAGAGTAAGCATCTGCCGGCACATGACAGGCATGGGGAAACTGATCCATCCATCCAAGTGGTAGTAGTAGGTGGCTCGTGGAACGGCACTGAAGTTACAGGGGCAGAACCAAGACATGCACCTAAATCTGCCAAACCAGGCCATGGTACAAGAATTTCAGTTTCAGCAGCCAGGGCACAGCAACAGCATCATCGTCGTGGTCGCCATCAGTTTGGTGAGTCGGTCTCCTACTGTACGTTCGGTTGATGATAGTGCAGTGTTTGACTTGTGAACATGGGGTTGGGGTTGGGACCCTGCACACCACACGCCGGAGAGGAAGTTCAGGAATAATCAGGACAAGAGCTGTCAGCTTCAGCTGTAGTACAGTCGACGGAGAAAGCCGCAGCTACCGACGGTTCGTGCTTCAATTCTTCGAATGTTAGGCGGCAACGGCAAGGTTAGGCTTCGCCTGCAGACCGTATAGCATACCAGCATCGGCATGTATACACACACGAGTCTACATCATCGAATTTTGTTTTCATTGTAGAATTTTGCCGAGCTCTTTGTCCTACCGCCCCCCTGGCTCTCATAGAGGATAGATCAAGTCGGCAAGACATGGCATGGCATGCATATGTATCATGTATCGTGGGTTTGGTGGCCAAATCGAAGTCTGGGCGTTGCCCATGCCTATAATGGAAAGCAAGCAACCAAGGCTGTGTTTACTTCATTTGAAATTCCCCAAAAACGCATGTATGGAGCAAAAATATAGCCAAATACAAACGAAAAAATGTTATAGACCTTTTCAGCTTCACTTTTCAGCATCAAAACACAGCCCAACAAAGAAATCACAGTCAGTCCTGAGATCTGCCAACGCGGCATGCAGGCGTGTGTGTGCATCATCATTCACCAACCACCACGACCAGTCGTCAGTGTCTATCACACACAGGAAACAACGAAACCGACTCGCCATGGATGCATGATGGACAAGTGAGTGGCAGGGCAATTGGCAGCATGACACACGTTGCACGACAGGCACAGGCAACCCATATGCGTGCGTGCAGCGTGCTCCACCTCCTCCTCCTACACGCACGTTTGGTTGGTCACTCCCGGGCGTCATCACAGCCAAGGCCTGATGCCGGCCGGTGTGCTCCTTCCTGTCTCTTTGGCGTCCGTGTTCATTCAGATTCGAGGGATGGAGTCTCCAGTGCTTTCTTTTCGTCTCCTGAATCTCGCCCAGTTTCAAAGGAACGGGCGCGCAGGCAGGCATTGAGCGCTGACAAGATTATAGTACAGTACAGACGAGGGGTGCGGGTGGGAAACAACTGTGCCCTCAAGGTGCTCGGCCAAATGCACCAAAGGGGGCAAGACCGCTGTTACGGCGGCGCACTGGAGGGCTCGACTCAGGTTTGTGTTTGTGCCGTTGCCGTCCCTTCAACCTTCTTATAATCTTCAGTTTGTTTATGCTCATGTCATGTCATAATGGAGCCCCGCCCTCCTGTCTCTAGCACTACATTTGTTGCATCTATCTGCACTTCCTCTAGCTTGGCCTGTGCACTACCGCCTGCCACGTGAAACTCCACCAGATTTTCACCTATTTGTACTATGTTCCTCATGAGTCTAGGCGTAAAACCTTGCAAAACATGGACCTCCTCCCCTTATGTGATATGCCAGAGTTGCTGCTAATGTTTCGAACAGAAAAACTGTCGTCCCACAACACTTTTAACAGACCGTAGACACCTCAACATATATAGTATACTTCGTTAACATTGTCCAAACAAGCAGAACGCAATAAATATTAGGAATGGAAATCATACGCTAAGTGTTGTTTCAACAATTACGTGTACTGCAATATAAATTAAGGGTACAAGAAGAATAAAACTTTGGAGGCTTGTCATTGTCCAAAATGACATCTCTTTTTTTGACCCGAGGTAGCACATAGTGTTTTCTTAAAATTCCAATTCTAGGATAGTACTGAACATGTATATATGTAGATCTAAGAAATTTACTCTACCCTTTCTTTATTAGCATTCACAACTCATCCCTTCCCAAAACTAAAACAAGCATGCACACACACTAGTTAGTATTTACATTATGAACCTTCTACTCATTATTTTTTGAAGAACTCGCTGGTCATGGAGTTTATGCACGAACTTCGCTGCTGTGTTCTGTCCAGAGGGCTTTTACAATGCTATATATGCTCCTCTTTTTCATGTTTCCTGTACACTCTTGCTTTCCTTTGCATTTACAAGATTGGGTCTTCCACCTGCTCCTTTTTGCTTCTACTCTTCACAACGTTATCCATGCCTGTAGGTAGATTTGCAAGAATTTTTGTTTCACATTGTCCTCAGAGAAGCATAAATGTCAGTTCTCAAGACTAATTTGGTTGTTACTGACCTTAATTATCCCAGTTTCTGTACCACAGAAAATCATGTCGTTTGCAGTGAACAAGCTCGTTATCTTGCTTCCTGCAGATAACCTTCCTACTTTCTGCTGCTTCTCCCTCAACCATATCTATCATAAATCAAGAAGCAGCATCAGAACTCGTGAATCCTGTATTTTCATTTGTGATCCAAGGGACAGCTTCTATACTTTGACTAAATAAAAAGAAGTTATAGATGGTCTTCTCGAAATGTAAAGTTTTTAGTTCCTGGTTCTTGGTAGATGATAATGAGACCTAAATGTTAGTTCCATTATGTATCAGGCATGCGATCGCATTGCAGTAGCCAACAATTTTCAGTGAGTTCAGACCGAAATCTGTAATCAAAAGCAGATCTTCTGGTAGTATATTGTGCTCAAGCAGTGGAATTATCATGCATTTTTATTTTTCCATAAAATTAGTGTAGCTGACATGGAAAAATGAAAATAAATTCATGTCACCTGAATGATACTAGGGCTTCTACTGCAGTTCAAGTAGATGAAGTCTTCCACCACTGCCATGGCCTCTACACTTGTTCCTTTTGGTATTGACATTGTCATATTAGGTTTGCATCGTTTCTTCCAATCCTGGAAATGGTTCAAAACATTTCACATTTCTTTTCATCTCATAGCTTAAAGAGGTCAAGTTTGATCATTTCACTTTACCTTTAAGGCTGATCCTTCGACCTGAGCACCGGCACAGTACATCCAATCTCTGTATACAACAATGGAGCTAATGGGTTGCTTGCTAATCATCCAGCTTCTTCTAGGTGCCCTTATCTCAATGTTGGATTCAACTGACACGTCTAGTTCCTGTGACAGTACTTCTTATTAGAGACACATGTATTGTACACGTTTCTGACTTGTAACACAAGTCATTCTCTTTATACATAGTGATCCAAGATACACGTGCTTTTGTAACCACAAAACTAACCTGTATACTTGAGTCTTTGCATCCAAGGTAAGCTTTTCCCTGATATACAGCTAGAGATTTGACATGCTTGCTCCTGTAAAATGTTTGGCTGCTTCTTGATGCACAAGAGAACTGTGACAGAATCAAAATAAAAATACAATTATTGTTATGTGTTTCATTTGTTGAGACAATCACCATGTGTATAGTAAATCAATAAGTACCTTGAGAACGTTGTTCTGTGTAAGTACAAGAACTTTATCACCACAAATATCAAGCTTTTGTACAGCCTCTCTTGTCTGAATCATCTCCACACACTCTAGCTTGCGCTGTGCCATTTCCCATACCTGCAAATGATTTTTTAATCTAACATCCCGCAAATAATTTTCTTTTGTGGTTTCAGCACTGCAGTTGAATTGGTTACCCGAATAGATTTGTCTGCTGATCCACTCAGGAGGTTCTCCCCAGTTTCTGATAGTGCAAAACAAGTCACCGCCTTCTTGTGCTCTTTTACCTCCCTGATGATTACTGCCCTCTGGCCTTTTATGTCCCATGCCTGCAGAGAACACCTGGTATTAGGAATTTTTTAGTTATGTAAATACTACTGCATGAACGCCTGGTACAAGTTTCTACCATTTTCCTAGTCCCTTAAGACTTTCCAAAAAGAGTGCAGATTTGGTGCCCAGGGGGCTGGCGCCCTCCTTTAAAATACCATGTTGCAATGTTTCAAAAATCATCACAACACTCATCTATATAGTACACATAAAGTTAAGTATAGCCGCAACAATTCAGATTGAAATGTATCCTAGATGTGAAGAAACAAAAGAGACAAGCAGTCAACCTGGCACTGTTCGTCATGTGCTGCTGACTGTGACACTTCTGTGTTTTTTAATCTCAGCATCAAAGATGGATTTCAATCTGAATTGCTGCGGCTGAACTCAACTTAGGTGTACTACATACATGATTTTTGAATCATTTTAACATGGTATTTTTGTCCTTTAGATAACAAGAGCTGACGCCCCCCTTGCCACCATATGATTTTCCTTCTCAAAAAGGGTCCCTTCTAAGTAACATCTTTTACTCAAGAGATTTTGAGCTAATTTTGTAGGTACGGGAAACTATGGTTATGATCTTAATTCAGACATGGAATATATCATTACCCTGATGGTGCCATTAGAATAACCAGCAAAAAGCTGCCCTCTGAAGAATGCAATAGCAGTTGCTGCACCATTGCCTGGTTGACCAATTTCTAGAATTTGTGTATGTACACATGATACACGCTGCACTGACAACATCAGATAATTATTTCTTATGTTTAAGAAACATTTCTCACAAAGAACTAGCAAGAAATGTTGTTATAATGATCTCAGCATAGCTTCTGAAATTAACAATATCAATTTTAAAGAACTTTTGATTAGATCAGATATAATCTTAGGCTCTTATAGCTCATAGTATAAGGAAATCTACTTGATGGTCTGTTCTTGCTGTTACTTAGGATGGCATGCCTTGTTTTCTGGAACAGGGGAAGTATGAAACAAACTAGGAAAGTGAAGGAGCTCAATTCCAACAATACTCACTGGTCTGGTGGAAAGAAAATAATCTGTAACTTGGAGTAACTCCTCAGCCATCCATGTGAATGATGAAAGCCTCCTGAGAGATTCTCGGGAACCCTCTGACAAGCTCATCAACATTTGCTTTCCTGTTGTTAAAAGGTAACTTGTATAAATTATAATCCTTGGAGCTTTCCTTCAGCTTTAGATTGGATGTTTATGTTCCAAAAGTATTTAAGATGTGCAAAACAACTATTGAATTGTACTAAATACCAAAACCATTTAATTGTAACTGGATAGAAGATAGTGATGATGTACTATTTACCTTTTCCAGAGGTGTAATTATAGAGACACATGCATGCTAGAACCCTTTCGTCAAGCTCATTTCCTGGATGAAGGTGACTTGCTATGTCATGCAACAAGATCTCACAAGCAGAATATCTTATGGCATTTTCACCAAGGGCAGCCAACTCGCTTCCGAGCCATGCACTGCATATGAGGCAATCCTGTGAGGTTCCTTTCACCTTGCTTTTCATTCCTTTAGCTAAAGCACTGATGAACGGTACTCCTATTTTAATAATCGCTCGTGCAGATTTATTGCTCCATGTGCTTATTTCTGTATCCTGCATCATGTATCACCATTGTTATTATTATGTTCCTTGCCATTAAGTTATGTTTTTTTCTATATTTTCCAAATGAAAGAATGTTTTCATACTTAACCTGCAGGCAAGAATCAAGCCAGTCGATGTTCCTGATTGTATTTCTTTGTGATGTTGATGTGAGACCGGCTTTCTTTGTGAGCCATGCTGATGTGTACGATTCTCCTGACCAGGAATAAGTCCCTCCAAGGTTTGAAAGAAAACATGCTGATAATGCCTGTACTCTACTATTTTCTTGAGATGATAGAGAGTCCAACAGGACTTCCATCGCTTCATCTTGGAACACACTCCTGCCATCTGATCTCTCCTGCCAAAAGGAATATGAAACCTGCTGCTTCAGGTATTGTGAGGTTACTTGCAATGTTAATAATATTATTAAATATTTAATAATAATAAAAATGATGAATGCCTTTATGTTGTGTTTTTGAAGCATTGGTGAAACCATGAAAAACATATAGGTATGTGGGCCAAACATTTTTTTTTTTTTTTCTGTTTTCAAAATTTATTTTTGGTTTATACACTAAATGCTTATTCAGACTAGGGGTATCTGGGTAGCGAACAGTGTATGTACCATCATATCCAATTGCAGGAGAAGGCTAGCTGCTAAAACCCTATGTTCAGGTTCAGTTTGATGGAGGCTGACCATCAGTGTATGCATAATTGCAATGCCACCTTGCCGTCGTATTTCTTCAAGCAGAGAGTTTGCTGAGGACCTGGAAGTTTGCACAATTCAGTAAGATATTCAGACAAGTATATAACAGAGTAATTCTTTACAGGATGTGCACCATGCCTGGGAATCTGTAGAATCTCATGGAAGTATTCAAGTGCAGCACACTTGGCACGTTGCTCTTTTCGTCTCAGAAGGTGAAGGAATGGGTCCACTGGAGTAGCCTGTGACAAGAACTTCTTGCAGTTACCACTGAGACGTACACATCTGATGAGAATAGCTGCCAGGGCTACACCTTCCTCCAAGTTGTGGTTCTTTGCAACGTCTACAAGCTTAGACAGAATAGGAGGAGAGCTGAGGGAAGCCAAGTGGACATTGTTTGTTACATAGTCGAATGCTGTCACTAAGATCTCAATGAGAGCTATTGATGCTGATGTTGGCGTCACTGGAAGCATTGCAGGCCATTTTTGGGTGCCTGAGTTACAAGCAACATGTAGAAGCGAGGGCAACAGATCCAAGTTTTTTATCTCTAAAGGTGTAGGATCCAACAGATATATCAGAATGGCTGCTTCATGTACATCTCTCTTCAATGCAATGGCTAAGTTGGATAAATGGAAGTCCTTCCTCTTGATGCCTCTCATCATATTTCTATCTTCAGATATCATGAGCAACAGAACATAGACTGATGCCCTGACCACTTTGTCCTTTTTTGATGTGGAAATGCTGTCAAGCAGCTGGTCAAGGATATCTTGCCTTACTGACGGCTTGTGTCTCGCCTCAGAAGTGTTGTTAAGTAATTGCCATATAGTTGTGACCTCAGAGCCAGCATCTAGGCAGCTTTCTAGTCCATCTGAAATCAATAGTTTTGATACTGCCTTCTCGAACCTCTCAAGAAAAATCTACCTGACTGTCCTTCCCCAGCGTGAGCTGACATCACTCAATCATCACTGGTTGTGGAAGTCTTGAATTTCCTGCTCATGCTTCCTCTGGAGACTAGATCGGACAGGGAACTTTTCTTGATGAATTTTGTCGAGAAGTTGCTGAAGCATCTGAGATCGTACCTTGGTGAGCACTGCAGAAACATGGCATCCTTGGCGGAATAGTTGGATGTGGAGTATGAGTCAGCATTCTTCAGCTCCAGGACCGAATTTGACAGATTATTCAGTGAGCCATGAGATCTGTTTGATTGCAAGCAGTTTGGTTTCATCTCACGGTCATCGACCTGGTACATTGGGGATTCTGGAGCATATATCATTGCATTTTCTGGAGATGTGCACCACGTCAGATTCTTGTTGTGGTTTGATCTAAGCAAAGATGGTTACCAAAACAAAGAAAATTGAGATTAGGCAGCTCAGGAAAAAGTCACAGACAATGTCGTGGTAGGCATGTTCACGAAAAAAAGGCACAGACAATGCCAAATTACCTTTCATGGAGTTTAGCTGCCAAGAAATCTGAATCTATGGGCATGATCTTTGCTGACCTTCCTTTGTCATATGGAGCTGCCTGCTTCAGAAGAATTAAATGCCATTTAAACCTAAGGATTAATGCCCACATATACAAAGTCCAGGTAACGATTTCGGTAAAAATTATAAACAGCATATCCAGTTTTTAGTTCTCCATTAACACAAATCTTTGGTCTCTGTAGGCATGTATCTCTAACTTTCAACTTTGGTGAAGATAATTCACATGGATACTGCTGAAGTGCTGATAATTGTGGTACAATAAAAAGTGAAGTAAATTTCATCTACTGAAAATGGTAACTTATCCTTTCACCAGTACAATTTGCAATGAAACTTTGGATGCTAGAGTCGAATATATTTACCTCGCAATCACTTTCTTCACTAGAATCAAGATGTGAATAGAAGGAAACAGGCGAATCAGACTGGGACTCCTGGAGCATCTCATGGAGGCACCTGCTATCAGAGCTCCCTTTGGTATCTTCCTGGAAATCTTGATCTGCAATGCTGAGAAAATCCTTCAGCTCGGAGAAACCATCATGGGCACCAAATTTTGATGCAGAGACTGTGCTAATTCCTTCACGATCAACCAAATGGTTCATTCTATCCTGCAACAATGCCGGATTCACTGTCAGCTCTCAAATGCAGGTAAGATCAACTCTTGTATACAGCATATGATACTTACCTCCGAAGAATTCAACCATCTCGAAATGGCAGGGCTTCCAGATCTTCCTACCTGAAGAAACCTGCTCATCGAAGTATATATCTTCAGAGTTCTGAGAGCGAGACAACTGTGCCTTACTTTTCTATATACCTACAGATAGTAGCAGCAACTAGCAAGCACTACTACAGACAGGGTATATTGAGTATTAACAGTGTAGCAACTACACTGACAGCATGATTTCACCTATTGGCTATTGAAAACTATTTATAGCTGTAGACAATGCAGGAGTACTGAAGATGATCTCTCTAGATGGTGCTATCATTCTGCAGGCATGCACTTGCAGTGGACCAGGATGGTTGTGTACATCAAATGCTTGTCTCAAGCCTGAAGTGGAGAATCTTTGCCCCCAGCTTTTTGCTCCAGGGATATTAGTCCAGGGAATGTGAAGATAGCATTGGCCAAAAAGGTGTGTGGCATTTTGCCTTTAGTTTCTCTTTTCGAAAAGAGAGAGCTCTGATCTTTCCGTTTTTTGCTTAAATGGGATCTCTGGAAAGTGCTGACTTTTGCTTCACATGTATTTTTGAAAGAGATTTTTTTTTTTGTGTGTTTCAGAAAATAAGAATTAATTATTCAAGGAAAAGGGCACCTCTTGTTTTGGTTTGGATTAAGGAATCAGTGTACTTTTTTGCTCGCAAATTGAGAATTTGTATACTTCAAGATTTTCTTATGCTTTGCAATATTTTCTCTATTACCAAAATACCGCGATGACATTTACTATGTATAAAAACTCTCCTCCATGTTTTTCTTTGCATGAAAAATCCTTGGGGAGAAATAGGATGGAGAAAAAGGTCTGAAAGAAAAGGTGAAAGTAATCATGGAGAAAAAACGCATGCATAGCCCAAAAAAATAAAACAAAAATTAAAAAAAAAAAGAAAAGAAACTTTAGCAGCCCAGCACATCATCATAATCCTATCAGCCTGTCGTGAAAAGTTATCCTTTTTGAATTTCCACAGTAGCCTCATGAGCGTGCCATGCAGCGTCACTCACAAGTAAAGGGATATGCCGTTATAACTGCCGCGGTAAAGTAGTTCCCATTTTCTTGGACGATAGACGATCGAGTTACTCACCCGCCATTTTGCGCGCCGCCGGCGCCGGCAGCCGGCGCGGCGGCCACGACCTTGTAGTACATGAGCCAGTCTTTGTAACGCCTGGCCGCGCGGCGCGCCGCGTCGTCTTCGCCGGCGCCGGCGGCCCTGGCGAGCACGGCCTCGTCGAACAGCCCCTCCCAGAGCGCGCGCGCGAGCCCGGCGTCGCGGTGTGCGGTGGCGGCCACCGCGGCGGGGCACACGGCGACGGCCTGCAGGAGGTCCATGGCCATCTGCCACGCGTCCCCTGCGCGCACCGCACGAGCGCGAGGTAGAAGTAGGCGCACGCGGCGACGCGGCGGTTGTCCAGCCCCGCCGTCTCGCCGTGCTCCGGCAGCAGCGCGGGGCCTGCAGCGCCTCCTCGACGCCCGCGAGGCATACGGCGGCGGCGGATGGCGGGAGGAGCAGCGCGTCGATGGAGCCGTGGAGCGCGGCGAGGACGGCCTCGTCGTCCTCGTCGTCGTCGTTCTCCTGCTGCTGCTCGCCGTGGCTGCCGGAGAGGTTGTCGTTGTTGTTACGGCGCCGGTGGAGGCGCGGGGGAGGCGTGAGCAGGGCGAGGCAGCGGCGGCGCGTGGCGTGAAGCGCTGCGGGGTCGGCGAGGAGCGCGCGCAGGTGGTGGTGGAGGAAGGCGATGAGGGAGTCCATGCAAGTACGCGGCGGCACCGCCGCTGGTGCCGTCGGCATTGCGGTTTTGCGTGCCGGTGGTGCTCAGCAGCAAGCTCCTTGGTCGTCACGGACGTGGTGGCCTGAGTGAAGCTGGCTCGTTGCAGTGGTTCATGGCAATCTTGGTTTGGTATGGGGAGCAACTGGTCCCTGCTGGCCGTCCCGGCCTCTAGACTTCATGGAGGCAAGCTAGAGAGAGATTGATTGATTTTGGGAGGTTATAAATCTTCCCGTGAATGTGTGAACGTTGGGAAGAAATTAATAAATATATAATAATGTACCTCAGCATTGAATGAGAAGTGGGGGTTACACTCACACTCTTGCACTCTACTGTTAGTTATGCTGATTGTCTTCAATTGGAGGGTTTATTTCCTCCCCCATGAACCAAAGTTTTTGGATTAATTTACACATGAGTCGACATAACCATTTGAATTATGAGGGTTTCAAATTAATCCCATTGCCACTTATCCAAATAATCAAATAGACATTTTGATTATATAGGTATAAGTATTAAGTTAATAGCTAAAATGAAATGACCGTATATGTGCTTGATCTACTGTCAAGATAAGGTTCTTTAATACTTCGGCTCAGATTTCTGTGCTCTGATTCAGATTATACATTAACTGAGCCCTGCCCCGGCTACAAGATCGATCCAATGGTTAGTCCAAAACTGCAAATATGCTGAAGTACGTCGCAACTGAAAGACTACGACAGATGAGACACTCGACATCTTTACCATGCAGTTAGTTATTACAAAAATACAAACACGGTCTGGTTAAACAAGAAAAGAAGCTGAGACCACCAACTTGTGCTGTCAGACTTGTGTCCAAGCGTGATCAGAATCATACTGAATTTCTGAAATCGACTCACACTATTCATGGACGCGGAGTACATATACATGCGTGATGCATCGTCCTTGCAGTATTTAACAACAGCTCACCGGGAAAGGGACGGCACAAGCAGACAATCCGGGCCATCAAAATGACGCTCCATCGCATAGGTCCGTGAAATCATATTCTTTTACCTCTGTCTCAAATTATAAGTCACTCCAACTTATAGTCGAAACATAAGTTAAACTTTTTGGAGAGCTCTTATGGCTCCTATGTCGCATAGGCCCCTGAAGGGGTGTTTAGTTGGTGAAATATATTGGGCTACTGTAGCACTTTTTATTTGTATTTGGTAATTATTGTCCAACCATAGACTAACTAGCCTCAAAAGATTCGTCTCGAACTTTTTAGTCAAACTGTGTAATTAGTCATTTTGTTTACCTACGTTTAATACTCCATATATGCATTAAAAAATTTGATGTGATAGGAACTGTAGCAACTTTTTAAGTTGTGCATGGGAACTAAACACCCTCTTACTCTTTTTTTTAAGTTAAACTAGATTCTGCCCTTTTTGTTAAAAAAAAAAAACTAGTTTCTGCCCTGTGCAACCTCGAAGGAGTATTTATGCTATGCTGGCTTCATATACCGAGAGTCGACCCTTGAACACTCTGGTCAAATGAGTTCTCAACATGGATTATATTATATATTAAACCAGAGCCCAGAAGGCCATGCATGTCACTATAGACGTACTCCCTCCGGGTTGGTATTAGAAGTCGTTTAGACAAATGACACGGCCTCCAAAACACAACTTTTGACCACTTGTTATTATAAAAATATTTATAGAAATGTGACATATGTATACTTTTATCAAAGTATTTTTTAAGACAAATCTACTCATATAATTTTTTACATTTACAAACTCAACAACTTAAAAAGTTATTGAGAATTTATATTTCCAATGTTTGGCCCAAACCTCGTCCAAAACGACTTCTCTACCAACCCGGAGGAAGTATGCAACGCGCAAGAGGCCAGATCACAAAAAGGTTGTATGGTACAAAATGACCCCAGGGGCACTGCACTACGGTTTGCAATTATTAAGGACCAATGAGAATAAAGAAGAAGAATTATCGAGGTCCATAGCTAGGAGCCTAGGACTAGATGGTTTTACGCCTTCACTTTGCCGTGGTGTCTTTTTTTTTTTTTTGAACTTTTGCCGTGGTGTCTTGTTGCAGCTTGTCTACGAGTGCATGCATGCCCGCAGGGAAAAGGTGTCTTGAAAGCAAGCTGGCCACCACCAGCAGAGGCTCCAATCTTGGACACATGCACACAAAGGGTACGCAGTGTGATCCACTGAATTATTGTTGGTGCTCTCTGCAAGCTACGGTCCAAATTAAGCTGAGAGAGGGTTGTTAATGTATATGGATCCTAACAAACCTTCTGGCTGGTGCGTACGTATATGTGTGCTGATGGGGATGTACGTACATGGTACTACACTCTCTCTATATATATATCTGTTTTGTGCTCTGTGAAGATCTCGAGAGGCCACCAACTCTGTTGCATCCTACTAGCTATATGCATGTATTTCATTTCTTTTTCTAAAGTCAGTGTGATTGATGATACACACTATACGCACGTACGGAGTACTATAGAAGATCAGGGTAAGGGCAAGGGGTGCACCGGGCAGCATAGCATCTTGGGCTGGCTGGCACGGCGGCATGCGTCACGAGCGTCATGTCCAACCGGAGAGAGCAACAAGAGGCCAAAGGACTGGATTAGTTTACACGGCGCAACATTCCAAGGGTCACAAGATCGACCAACCAACCGATTCACCTTGCATATATTGCACGGAAGCACCGAAGCATAATAAAATGCAGAAAAAACATAACTCAAGAGATCAGATGCATATGGATGTACCGTACCTTACTACCGGTAAACAACCATATATATATGCAACAGTACAAATGTGCTTCCAGAGAGAGGCACTAGTGTGTTTTCACATATATTCCACGGTGTTAACTGACCACCAAAACTCAACTTGTTAACGACATGCATGAAGACAGTTGTAACATGATAATGCTAGCCACACACTTGGTTCAGAATCACATGCTCTCCATGGCTAGCTGATGGTTCCATGAGTTGGATGCAGGCAGGTGAATGGAGCTGCCCGGTGGCATCTGCAGAACAGCACACATGACAAGGAACCATCAGCTGATTCAGCTCTGTAAGGACACCAACTCTGCTGACGAGGTGGGACACCGTGTGTGTGTTTGTGAATGGTTGTGACAACGACTGCATCTGTGCCGCTGTAGTGTACAACACTGAACAGCAAAGATGGAAACATGCATGCCTGTGAATCACAGCAGGAAGAAGAACGCATGCAGCAGTTTACCTGTCAGTATCTGCGCTGGAGAGATGTAGAGACACGGCGGAGCAGGTACTACCTGGCAGTCAAATCCCCAGCGTCCATAGTAGTAAAACACAACACGAATACAGGAAAAAGACTGTGTTCCTGTTCCTGTTACCTGAAACTGAAGAACATATATGTACAGTGCTCCTAGTATACCTCGAGATTGTTTAGGCGCATGAGACCTAATGAAACGACCAAGCCACCCGTCATTCAGAGATCATAAAGCCTAGTCGTGACAGCGTCAGTTAGTGTCCTGTGCAGTGAAGAATGAAGATGGGCAAGCCAAGCAAGCACGGAGACTTGCAGAGCAGAGCATTTGTTGCAATTGCAATTGCAGGGTTCCGAGGATATTCATGGAGGTCATGGGCTCTTCCTCTGCTTCTGGAAACCCTCACCTCCAACGGCTCGAGTTTCATGGCAGCAACGACACTAGAACCAGGAAAAAGAATGGAACGGAACATAATGCATACTCCAAATCGTAATTAATTTATCAATGGCTGCTTCGGGTCACTGCCGGCTACGTAGTCTCAGGATCAGGTGAGCCGGTCCGGTCTTGGCCGATTCCTGGCCTCATGAGAACTAACCAGGAGAACATGTGACCTTCGTCTATTTGTCTATCCAAAGTAACATAACATAGGATGGATGGGACCCTAATCTTCTCGTGGCTCGTTGATCGTTTATCTTCCTGTTTCCTCCCTTTGGTCGTTGTATAAAACTCTCTCTTATCTTAATAAAAAAAAAAAAAAATTCTTGTTCAGCACCTTGTCGAAAACATATGTATCGATACAAACATCCACCGATACCAGAGCTTAAAGAGCTGGACGATAAAAATGAACATGCAATGAGCGTGACGGTTTTGCTGCCACACTAGCTCCTGCAATCCTTGCCAGGTCCAGCCGTGCAATCTTACAAGGAGCAGCTAGGCGTAGAGATCTACAGCGTAGGCGAGGCGACAGATTCACATCACATAGCATGATAGGAACAAGGACGAGACGAAATTCTGCGGATGCATACAAAGCTCAATTGGCCACCGTTTGCCATCGTTTCAACGTCCGGCCACAGGACGCAACAAAATGAGGACCCGGATTTCCCGTGTCTCCAGCCTCTCACGCTATCACGCTCTCGCAAACAATGACACCAGCAATGATAAGTCCACGGTACCACAAGTACAACAAACCAGTTATTTCCCATTTTGCAAAATTCCATACAATCAATTTTCAAGATCTCAAGGGCCAGTCTCAGTTTCCAAAAACCGGCATTCAGATCACTAATTTGCATCCAGGACACCATATCTCGGTGCAGCAAAATGCTGTCTAATAAAAACTTAATAAGTGTGAAGCTATTCAGTGCACCAGTATACAACACAAGAAGCTGGCAGCCGCTGCAAAACTGATCTTATTTTACTAGCCTGGAGATGCTGTTCACCTACTGCAACAATGCTTGTACAGCCGAACGCTTACCCTATTTCAACTTTGAAAGGATCTCCTCGGAAGGAACCTCCAGTGTAGCTCCAGCATGAACACTCTCAGGCTTCACAACTGCAAAACAGAATTGTACAGATGAACAACCATAATGGACTGGACAGCTTAAAAAGCAAGTACAAAAAAAAAAGTAAAATAAAAAAACCAACGATGTAAACATGAAAGTGAAACAGTTTCTTTTTTAAAAACATCAAATGTAGGCAATCTTCACAGTATCTCCCATATAATAAAATATAATAAGATCTAGTTTTACGGATCATCATACTAATATATATTATGTGACAATGTTAAAACTTGACTTCAGTATACACAGCATAAACTGAAACCAATTGAAAGTGTTTAGTGTTTGGGTAAGAAAATTGAAAGACTGACAGTTCTCTGGACAGGCTAACGCTGCAATGATGCTGATATGAGAACGAGACCAGACTTTCATTATTAGTCCCCTCCAAAGAAATGGCAGGGATGAGGTCTAGCGGTCCACCTCAGAGCACATGCAACAGGCAGTACAATGTCTAACGGATTGCTTGTTTGCTAAAGACAAAAAGGGCTAAGGAATACGATGAATCCATCAACAGATCTTGGATTCTTCATCTTCAACACTTAGTGCAACTCTTGTATATTCAGATTGGTGACAATAAATTTACAGTGCCGCATTTGTCACGAGGCTAAATAGTACACTTTCTTGAAAAATAATAAAAAAAACAGTTTGTGTTTCAGTAGACAGAAACTCTGCTTTTACTCTTTCCAAAAAATTCTTCCAGACAATAAAATGATAGGAAGTTCATACTTACAACTTACATACAAGAACGGAAAAATCAATTTAGAACCCCAAAGTATTGCATGAGTGAATGCCTCCCTAGAGTAACTGTTTCATCCATTTAATGCCCAAATGTTGCGATAATGGGCCACTCTAGTGAAAAATGAATTTTTCCAATAAAAATAAACATCACAAGCTCATAAAACATCAAAAGTTTTAAATAGAACACCGTTTAAAATATGCAAGCATATTCCAAGCACTGAATGTGTTTTTTCAAGGGCAAGGAAACAAGTAAAGGAACATATTCTATCTTGAGATTATGACGTGTTGTAGTATAGCAAGGATTTAACTGAATCAAAGAATAAAATAATCAATTCATTATACAAACTGTGTTAGCATAACTGTAATAGAACTGACAGCCCTGGTCTTCAGTTCAGACTCCAGAGCTCAATTTTTATCTACTTTGTATAACTCTTGCAGTCTTGCTATACTTTAGCATTCGATTAATCAACTCTAAAATTTTGTTTGAAAGGAATGTCATTGGTAAATTGACAGCCACTAAATGGTTCTCTTCATTTGCCAAACAAAAAAATCTGTGGAATCCTCTTTTTCCTTCTATAGGGTAAAATGTTCCAATATAACAATTGCACCAAAATTAAAATACATATACAAGTCCTTGCGGCAAGATAAGAAGGGATATATGTACAAAATCTGGATTGTGTCCTACACTAGGAAACAAATCTAATGTTATTGTGTGGACATTCGAGTAGTGACCTTCTCTGAAACATTAAAAAGGGCACATTTCATGACAAAATGTCCTATACAATGCTGAATGAATTATACTTTTAGATCATAGATGCCAGACAGACGACATATTTTTAATTTTTAACTCCCAAAAAAAGGGTCCACAAGAATCCTTTCTAGGGCGACTTTCAGTAAGCCATTTGTTACATTTTTGCACTCAAAGCCCAAGGGATATATTTTCCCACTGGTAACATGTTGGTGAATTAGTTTCTGCAAGGAGTCTTCATGGCACTGTCTACTTAATTCAGATCAGCAGTTGGGAGTCACCACTTAAATTTTTCATCTGTCCCTAGTATTTCACCAACATAAAGCTTAAACAGCAGTTCAAGGGTGAACCACGAGCATCTTAGAAAATGAGCTCATGCCTTGCCATGTGCATGATAACTGCATTTATTCGTTCACATGAGCTGGTTCGCACACAGCAATATAGCCAATGCTGTGTGTGAGAGAAGCTGCTGGACTCTATTTGAAGGACTATAGTAAACATGTGGGAACTTGGACCATACAGTACACAGTAAGATGGTGTGGTTATTGAGAACACTCAGTAGTTGGGGGCCAGGGACTTCCAGAAAAACATGGTATACCTACAGAAGTAACTCATTGAATTCCTTAATGATAGCTTCCAGCGCCAAATTCATGCTTTGATTTAATTAATCAAATAAATAATAGCATTATTAAGCTGAAGCAGTATATAATAATAATAGATCCAGTTGGCCGCACCTTGACCCTGTTCTTCTTTTGCAGAATGACATGAGTCAAGCCTTTTTTAGAAAGGCAAAGGCATAACTATGCCTTACATCTATAAGTCTATTGTGTGATTGTATAATTTTGCGATAAATGGCTCTAAGGCTTTAACGATGCCAATTTAATTAGGCCTAAGATTGTGGGGTTAGTGTTTACTGTTCAGATAAAGCTAAAAGATGTGGAGTTGACATCGCAAAATGTTGTGTACGCAATATGGTACATAGGTTTTTGAGTAGATCATTGTATCCATCATACTGAAATTTACCAGCCAGAAGTGAAGCAATAAATCCAGAATATGACATAGGCAGGCCAATCTAGTGTGAAGGCTCTCATTTCTTATGAGCATTGTATTGTGCTTCTGTAAATGCACGTGATACAAAGAGAAATTTTCATAGCTATCTGTAACTACTCAAGGACTCCCTTAAGCAATATGTCAGGAAATGTTGCATGTGAAGTCCTAGATAGTTAATACATAATCCATGGAGTTAGACTATTGGTTTATGTATATGGTGAAAATTGCAATAGACACAACAAAATTTGTGTACAATATGACCAACTAAGCCTGTTTTTGCTCAAATACATTTAGCACTTGCCAATCCCACAGGCCCTACTCAAGATTCATCACATCTCCTACAGAGAAGTGCTAGTGGCCTAGCAAAAATAGAAGGTACAATAGGCACTCTAATTTTTAATGACTTTGCACCTCTCAGCCATAACAATTTAGAAATCTCAGGACTCTTACAGTAATCATCTGCAGATATAAGATCATCAACATCAATTTAGTAGATAAGATCATGGACTAACTAGTTAGTGGTTACCCTCCTGCTCCTGCCTCTATTTATTTACATTACATCTAATTTGCCCCTATTCAAAACCCTACCTCATAGCACAAAATTGAGCTAATTGTTTCCGCATAAGGCTGGTTAGGCCGCACAAACGGGCTGGTCAGACCGTGTAATTAGTAAATGGATGGGTGACCAACGCACTACCAACTACCAATTTTTTTCGTACCCTAGATCACAAACAGGTGGCGCAGGGGAGGGGTGACTGGAGAGCAGTATCGAATCGTACCGAAGGATCCGGAGGGGGCGCGTGTGGCCTGAACAATCATATGGGTGATGAAGTGCGCCGCATCGCGGGCGTCGGCGAGCGCACGCGCTGCCTCGTCGGAGCCCGGGGCTGGACCACGCTGGTCCTCGAAGCGGCGCCGGATCTCCACCGCAGACTCCTTCAGCATCAGCTGGTCGCCCGCGAATGTCCGCCTTGCCGCCCGCAGCAACGCCCGGTAGGCAGCCAGACCTTCCGCCGCCGCCGCCATTTTCTGCGAGCAAGGAGGTCGACTGGCCCTCTGACGTTGTGAATCCGTGATGGTACGAGAGTCGGCGTCCCCTTTCGGTGCCCGTGCCGACAGCGCCGGCTCTACGATTTTAAGGACCTATGGGCGAGCAGGAAGATAAGGCCCCTTTTGAACTGGTCTATAGTATGAATATCGCGTTCTTTGCGGTATGAATCCGTCGGGTTCTTTAACGTTTTTTGGGTTTTTCGTTTCACTAACTACTTATAAAAAATACGTTATTAGATTTAAATCGCCAAATAAATTTACATTAAAACTAGGCGGTTCATTTTTCCAATGATACTAATATAGTATAGACACCATATTTAATATATAATTGCGGCCTATTTCTCGATAAACGTGATTTATTTTGGGATGAGGGGCGTTTCAACCATGACACTACTACAAAACTATTAAGAGAACGCCACGTTTAAATACGGGCCGCCCATTTTTCGAGGATTTCAAGGACCTATGGGCACGGGAAGATAAGGGCCCTTTGAACTATATAGTATGAATATCGGGTTCCTACAAGGCGTTTTGACTGACACTTTTGAAACGTTACACTAAAAATTAAAAATTTACATTAAATTCATTTTTCTGATAGAAAAAATCTGCCGCTTTCTACATATGAAATGTAGATCTCGAAAAGTTATGAAACTTTGTATCTCCCCCCTAATGTCCTAAAATAAATGTTTGTCTCTAGAAAACCGTGTTTTTGAAACCCTAAAAAAAACGCTTCTCTAGAGACAAACACAAAAATGTAGATCTCGAGGAAACTTTGTAGTTGACAACTTTTACTTTGAAATCATCTAGGCATGCAAAAGTCGTGTTGAAATGTCTCAAATTTGAAATTCGAATTTAAGTAAACGACCTCGGATGGAAAAACTTCCTACATATGAAATGTAGATCTCGAAAAGTTATGAAACTTTGTAGTTGACAACTTTTTACTTTGAAATCATCTAGGCATGCAAAAGCCGTGTTGAAATGTCTCAAATTTGAAATTCAAATTTAAGTAAAACGACCTCGGATGAAAAAACTTCCTACATATGAAATGTAGTTCTCGAAAAGTTATGAAACTTTGTAGTTGACCACTTTTTTTACTTTGAATCCATTTAGGGCCTCAAATAGTCAATTTACACTCGGATTTGTATAATATATGGGGGGCCGGAATGGGATATGGATACATATGAGTGTGTAGCGCAGCGTGGTAGGGAGGGTCGCGCGCAAGCATGAGGTCGCGGGTTCGAATCCCGCCAGCCGCGTAGCCTTGATTTCACGCGAAAAAAATGCGCGACTTGCGACTTCGACGGATGAATGCGGCGCGATGGGGTGCTCCCCTAAAAAATAAAAATGTTTTGGTATTTTTTTTTTTGAATTTTGAAAACGCGATTTCATACGAGTTTCTTGTAGGGGGCGGCTCATCTGATGTAGGGGGCGGTTGCATCACCAACCGCCCCTACTTTAAAAAACAGAAGTAACAACGGTAAGTTAGGGGCGCATTCAAAACGCCCCTATCCGTACCTAATGAGCCGCCCCTACGAAGCTTAATGTAGTAGTGTGAAACATAACAATGTTGTAATAAAAAAATAAAAAACAACAACAATTATAATTACCTCAAATAAGATGATGTAGTGCTTTAGTTCCTTATAAAAAACCGACTATAACCCTTTCAATTAATTTGGGAAAAATAATAACCCCGCTTATCATGAGGACCGAGGAGCGGATTGGATTGGATGGCGTCCTTGGCTTTTTGCTGATCGGCTTGATACTTGCGATCAGTGATGCGCCGCCGTACCGGGATGAGGTTAGGGCTCGGCTCGCGGCGGCGCAAAAAGGAAGCCGAAAACGGTTACTGGCGAAAACCGTCGGTTGCCTCATTGCGTGATGCCCGGCCGCTCGATGGATGTGTGAAGTACTTGAGCTGCGTTTCCTAGTTTGTTAATATAATATAACGGGCCTTCAAATGAAAAAAAAGCCAAATACAAGATTATATATATACTAAACACTTATATGATGTTGGGCCCCCTCATGGGCCTCATGGGCCCACCCCCACCACCCCCCAGCCAGCCCTCTTGCCGACTACCGCTGATTGCCCGATAAAGAAGGGAGGAAGGCCTCTTCCGGCGGCTTTTAAACATTGTTTAAGAGTATATATGAAAAAAAAACATTTAAGAGAAATGCTAAACAACGCATATTTTTTTAATAGTATATTTGAAACAATATTTAAGGAAATGCTAAACAACACTACAGTTTTTCTCGAGCGCGCAACACTCGATTCGATTTCTATGATAAACTTGGCATCCCCCTCTTCTTCTCTAAGTCCGACGACATAGAAGGAGGTTCAGGAGGAGAAAGTTTGGCCAAGCGGTGGAGACGGTGGAGCCAGGTTGGGGCGGGGGTTGCCCATAGTCCGAGCTCACCTCGGAAGCCAAAGATTGAGGGGTCCGCGGAGCTTTGATTTAAAACCCTAGCGCAAACCAAAGGCCGCCGATAACAAAGATGAACACTGAATAAATGAATCAAGTGTCCCAAGAAAAATACTTGAACACAGCAGACTAGAAAAAAGATCTTTCAATATATTCAATTAAAAATGTGATTTTAGATATTTACAATCAAAACAAAACTCACTTTAGAAGTTACCCAGTTATGTTAGCCTTAGTAGTGCAGGGCACACACCATCACAACCATAGGTGGGCACAAGAAATATTCTGGAGACGGAGAAAATATATTGGATATGTGATACATAATAGTTCACATCCAAAGATTTCTATGTAGTTCTTTGTAGAAGAATGAATTCACATCCAAAGATTTCTATGTAGTTCTTTGTAGAAGAATGAATTGAGGAGTTAAGTAAACATGTACATAGTGGATGACATTTTTGAAAGGAAACATAATGGATTACATGAGATGAGATGACATTACATAGCCATGGTAGGTTACGTGTACACATGCATAGTAGGTCATGTGTACACAAATCTAGAATATATATACAAAAGAGCAGGTCGAGAGCCTGCCAATCTTTTCTAACTTGCCCTAGTACAAAAGCCTACTATGGGAACGTCTCCTTTTTTGAGTAGGGGCGGTTCATGTTTTGAGTCGCCCCTACAGTGAAGCAAATTCCTTTCATCAGACCAACCGCCCCTACAGTGACCACAGTAGGGGTGGTTTTTGTTTTAGCCGCCCCTACTAATAGCAAGGGCGGTTCAATATCCAGCCGCCCTACTGTGGTCCACTGTAGGGGCGACTCTATGTTGAGGCGCCCCTACAGTGGGTTACCGAATTTTAAAATGAGACACTAAAAATTAAATTTTTAAAAATGATCTCAGATGAGAAAATGACCTAAATAAAATATGTAGATTTCAAAAAGTTATGAATCTTTGTTGTTAATAACTTTTTCATTTGACTTAATTTGATGCCTCAAAATATGGGGTTTGAATTTTGAATTTCAAAATTGGAATTTTTCAAACGACCTCGGATGGAAAAACTTCCTAAATATGAATTTTAGATCTCGAAAAGTTATGAATTATAAAACTTTATAGTTGACCACTTTTTTTTATTTGAAATCATCTTGTCATACAAAAACTACGTTGAAATGTCTCAAATTTGAAATTCAAATTTCATAAATGTCCTCGGATGGAGAAACACCCTAAATTAAAATTGTAGATTTTGAAAAGTTACGAAACTTTGTAGTTGATCACTTTTTGATTTGAATCCGTTTAGGACCTCAAATAGTCAATTTGCACTCAGATTTGTATAATATGTGGGGATAAGGAATGGACTATGAACACATGTGAGTGTGTAGCGTGGTGGTGGGGGCTCTCCTCGCGCGAGCCCAAGGTCGCGGATTTGAATCCACGTGGCGCAACATTTGCAAAACACTCAAAAAAAATGGCAATGGCGGGTGGCTTACCAGTGGGGGCCTCGCCCGATTAAATAAAAATATTTTTTTTTTTTTTTTGAAAACGTGAAACGTGAAATCACAAACCACAACCGTTGCTACTTTGAAACCACAATAGCAACAAAGAGTTAGGGGTGGTTACAAAAACTGTCCCTACAGTGTATCCTCAACCGTCCCTAAAGTAGACTTGTGTACTAGTGTTGGGATTACACAGGGCTAACATGGTAATTAAGAAAACAACGGGTGCCTTTGTTGTTGCAAATGTAACCATGCGCATGTCTCGAAAAGCAGGCATCTTGTTGGTTGCCATCACTTGCCGTAGGAAGGAACGTAACAAATGTTTTATTGTGAGAGAAAAACAATATATCATAGCTAATAAACAGGATGGGTGAGTTAAGTTCCAGCAAAAACGACGGGGAAGAAATAGGTTTTTGGGACATAGTACGGTGGTAAGCTGGTGGAAGAAATCGGTTTTTGGGACAAAGTATAGTGATAGTCTGCATCTCTAAATGCTAAAGCACAAAGCAATAAAAATGCTAAAGCACAAAGCATCTCTAAATGCTAAAGCACAAAGCAATAAAAAGCACAAACCAGAAATGATTTCAAAAATATCTAGAACCCAAATGCAGGAATAGCAGGTCAAATCATGGGGGCCTGCACCCTTGGTAGGCTATTCTTGGAAAAACTGAACATGCAACAGTTCATCGGTGCCGACGTCACACAATACCATCTCATAAAGCCCAATGCTGGGTCCCGGATGAGGAATCGGCAGCCTTCATCGCCTTGTGTTGTTGGATGATATGGAAGGCAACAAACTCCGCGGTGTTCAGACAAGAAGTGCAAACTATAGAACAGGTGCTCGAGGGATGTAGGACAACTGTTGAGCTCTGGCGTGCGCGGTTCAAAAAGAAGAAAAAAACACATTGCAGAAAAATGGTGCCAAAATTTTGAGATGGCTAAAAATAGATAGGTCTCTATACTTGTACAGTCCTCAACTTGTAACAGCTAACTGCTGATGTTGTAAAATAATACCTGCTATCCGGCCATTCAGGGCCAATCAAATAAAATTCAGGTGGGGAACGACTCTCCCCTGGTGACTCTTCAAAAAAAAAAAAATCCAATTACAATAATTTTTGGATTTGGATTTGGGCTTGGAGTTGGAGACATGAGAATGCGCTCACTGTGAATAATAATCCAGCATGGTTCTATGCTTTGGTTGCATAGGAACTACTTTTGTTCTAAATTATAAGTTGTTTTGACTTTTCTAGATATATTTCTTTTACTGTGGGTTGTGGGTCTGTTTGGGACCATGGCCACCAGTCACGCGATACACAAAATCGCAATGGAGATAATCGTTGATTCCCTCACTTCCTATAAGCACGGTATTCGAGTTCACAAATGAGCTGCCATCCGCAACTGCGACAAGGATAAGCGATGTCTGTCTGTCGCAAGGCGTTCGGCGGGATTCTTCGCTTCTGCCGCTGCCACCTCAGAAATTGCAGTCCCAAAGAGGTCCTATGTATCTAGAAGTAGTGTAGTTACATATCAGATGTAATGTATCTAGAAAGCCAAAATGAACACAAGGAGTATAAATTAGTGCCACAGAGGATATTTTTTTATCACAATTGCAACAAAAATCATGCACACCTACACCAAAAATTCTGGCCTCTGTGACCGCATACAGCCAATTTCGCACAGTAGCTAGAAGTACATTCTTGTTGGGATGGAATCAGTATATAAAACAGTAGGAAACGAGCCTAATGTTTCCTCAAAAAACGTTCAACAGAGCACAACCAGAAGCATCAAATTGCCACAAGTATCCCACAGTTCCATTTGCCTTTGAAAGAATTTTACAGTAAAGCAGGCATCCGCAGGAACATTGGAGATATCAGGTGTGCTGCATCTGCATCCACGGGAACCAATGGCCACGTACACCGCAACTTCAATCGGTTGGTCACCAGCCATTTTATGCTCTGGCTTACTGGTTCACAACTGTGTCAATTGCATAAACACATACAATTTTGTGAATTATAAACATATATGATTTTACTATTATAACACCAGGTAGTGCTACTGTCCAGTTATAGACATTTGTTGTCAAATCACAACCAGTCGGACTAGAAACCATACTCTGTTCCTTTCGCTCGAAACAATTCTGATGTTGCACCTGCATCATCTAACAAAGTAGCAAGAAAACAAGACATGTGTGAGACACATTCAGAAGGAGATGAAACCTAGGTTCAGTGTGAAATGATCAATACAAATGGCCACATATGAGTTGTTTACACAAACAAGTTGTCTAAGGATATAAACAAACTGTTAGATTAAATGAAGTGCTCAGGTTTTAAATGTTTCACTGGCTTCCGTGAACTAACTACATCCCCTAGAAGCTATAGGCTTAACGTATTGAAGAAAGGCAGGCAGCCTAGCTCAACATTATGCTACTAGAATGTACTACTCACTCCGTGAACTAAACTGAGTTGCACTCTACTGCTCTCTTTGTACTACTCTTCCCCACTAAGAGTGTACAAGTCCTGGCTATACTTTGAGGCTAAGAGAATTTTTTTTTTTGCTCGGATTTTCAAATCAGAACATAGAGAAAAAAATCCCTTCCCTGGCAAACCCAAAAAAGAGTGGCAGGGCATTGGTCTATGACTTTGGTCTATGACTCTTGAGGTTGGTTTGGGCCCTCCTAGCAGAGGGTAGTTGCAACTTGCAGTGGTTGCTGGCCCAAAAGGTTGTGATGGGCCAAGGTTATGGTGCTTCCCTATGGGGTGAAGGTTAAGGCTCTTCTTAATCATAATGCCTTGGGGAGGCTGTCCCCTAGGGTTGAGTTTTTTTTTTTAAAAAAAATTGTGTTCAGGAAAAACTGAATAGTACCTGCAAATATGTGTGTTCTTCCATGGACAAAAATGGGAGATTAAACTAATCCATATGCACATTTCACACCTCAGACAAGCTCCTTAGCTTGTCACAGTAAGGTGTTGGGTAGTCCTTGGCCCATTGACGCCTTTGGAGTTCCACATGGCAATATCTTCCAAGCTGACTCTTATGGTCCTTCAAAACATGCTGTTCAAGATTCTCTCTAGACTGACTGCCCTGTGGAAATCGCTGATCAAAATCTTGTCTGCTGACGAAGTATTCCACCCCGTGGTTTTGAGTGACCTTTGAAATGGGAAAGTAATATGACTTCTGCAGGGAATACTCAGACCGACGTGCTGGAATAAATGCAACCGAAACAATTAACAATACCACCACAAGGTGAATTAACACTGTTGCATTTCTGAAGGAACCATCCTGCATTGAATGCTCCCTTCTCTGTTGCTGTTGCTGTTGCCTGCCTGTTCCCCTAGCCCTGTAGGTATTCCGAGCATGGAACAGATTATCATGTGTGCCATAAAAGAAGGACCTGAATATTTCATCAGGATCAAAATCTTCTTCGTAGTTATAGAAGCCACTTCTTGCTGGTCTCCTCCGCCTAGTAGCTCCACCCCTCATGACATTGGGATATTGCTCACTGAATTCATGGTCCTCAATGGTGCCCGTCTGATCATATGTCCTCCGCGACTGATCATTGCTTAGGCACTTGAAAGCCTTGCTTACCAACTTGAAAGCATCCTCTGCCCCAGGAGCCTTGTTCTTGTCAGGATGAACCTTCAGTGATAACCTCCTGTAGGCCTTCCTAATTTCATCCACAGAGCATCTTCTCTCTACTCCAAGAACTGCATAGTAATCCTTCTTTTTCCTGATATCCTGAACCACTCTAATATTATCCTCAGTGTAAGCCTGATCAACATTTGAAGGACCAACAGATTCTTTTGGTGTTGTTGGGTTCACACGAGCTTGCCCTCTTCCAGTCCTGGCTTCGGAAGTAGCACTGTTCAGGATGCCAACTTTCTCAACTGGGCTCAAAAAATCATCAAGTGGAAGACTGGGGTCCAATCTTTGAGCAATCTTTACTAATTTTTCTGCGCGCTGCCTATCCCCAGACGCAAATGCGGATTTTGCAAGCTTGACAGACCTCAAGGCCTCATCTTTGTTCCCATCCATGAGCCCAATCAGCTTTGGGTAAAATAGGCCAAAACCTCAAACTGATGACCTATGAAACAAGAATAAGGATTAACAAAACCAAAGTATCATATAATACGACTGGCTCACAGCAGAACACAATTGCAATGAGCAAAACCAAAGTATCATATAATACGACTGGCTCACAGCAGAACACAATTGCAATGAGATAAAATGATATCTAAATCTCAGCTTAGGAAACTAGTAGACATAAACAAGTTGCAGGCAAAGAGTACAAAAAAAGTATAGAACAAAATAAACATTAGATGGATCCTCTATAGCCACATGAGTGATGCACGTCCTAAATAAAACACAATGCACCATCTGATCAATTCAGAACTAATACCAATCAAAAGAGACGTCCTGAACTCATATGATATACCAACCGAGAAAGGCTGTGTGCCATAATCAAGTGGTTCAGTAGCAATAATGTATTATTATTGTTTCTTCCCTTCACTGCCTTTTGAAAGAGACGACCAAGAATTTAAACTTGCAACTTTACGAGTTGTAAATAATAACTAGAATGGGAAGTAGTACCCAGCAAGCGTAACAGACCTAAACCCACAACAAATAGACGCATTTAGTGGAATGTACCCAGGAAGCAATAAAATAAACTTATAAACATGAAAAATCTACATGGATAAAAAGTTCAACATCTCAAACAGTGAATATCTGACCCAGACAAGACTCCCAACTCCCAAGCAACCACATAAACATCTCCATCCACGCAGATCGATCCCAGCCCGCCAACTCGGCCCTCCGCATCATGTAATAACCAGTAAATCAACATGCAAGAAACAGGCGATACCATCCTAATCGATCAATCCTCTCCTCAACCTCGATGTGTCGCGACACCTCGAGGTCACCTAGAGGAACCGGCCGCGCGTTGATCGAATCTAAGAGGAAACTAGCAAGTTTGAACGCTGAGGCTGACTTGAGATCGATGGATCGGGGAGCTCACCGGATACTAGCGAGGGGAGGCGAGGAAGACCACACCCCGGCCACCGGACCGGAGAGGGGAAGGAGAATGGAGACGGCACGGCGAAGGGCGCTGCACCTTTTCTGCTAAGCCCCTCGGCTTTGCCATATTTTAAAATCAGGGCGCGGCTGGTGTCACACAGCTACTCTGGACTGGGCCGGCCCGCAAAGGCCCAGGGCCTTCCCGGAACGGATCCACGAACCGGTGCTGGATCCACGCAGCACGAATCACAAAGCGAGCAATCCACAAATCCCACTCCCACCCTCGCGCCGGCATCCGCCGAAGCTGCTGACCTCGACTCAAGCCCTCCTCCGCTCCTCGCCGCCGTCGAGTCGTCGCAGGTGAGGCAACGCGAACCCCTCTCCCTCCGCCACGGGAGCCGCAGTCCCCCGGTTGAAATCTAGTGTACAATTCTGTTCCAGTAGCAGGTGCTGCTTTTTTTTCCTCGAATACAGCAGGTTCTGCTTTTGCAAATGTTTTTCTCGTCTCGGCGTTTCGGGTTCCTGGCGAGGATTACTCGGATTTAGTAGTTGTTCAACTTGTTCTCGGGGTGCCGCACTAGTTCGGCAGTTTATCCGTAATTGCTTGGAATTGTTACTACTGCTGGCTGATTCAGTGTCCTTGTTGCAGGAACGATGACCCGGCGTAAGGGCTGCACGATCTACGTGGGAAATCTCCCCGGCGACATCCGCGAGAGGGAAGTAGATGATCTCTTCTACAAGGTGAGTGGTTGGTTTGGTTGGACCGTGTACCGAGTTTCCGACCCTATGTACAGGGCTTCTCGTCCAGTGCTAGATCGGTGGAGGCGTTGTTGTGGTGCCGGTCAAGCCTGCGAGTATGATATGTGGATATATGTATATTAGAGGATTGTTGGGAATAGTTTCTTTATGGCTCAATATTGCTCAAGTAGAAGAGATGCCTGTGATGTGCAGGGTTTGCTCATATTGATATTTGACATGCAGTAAACTCTTGATGTGAGTTTTATAATTGTGTGCAAGGACCATGTACTTGTTTTATTATTTTGTTTTCACTGTGTAGTCACCATCTATTTCGGTGATGATTGAAAGTTCTGTTCATTGTGGACTTCACCACTGCTAACTGTGTGTTGCCTTCTAACACCATCTAGTTTAATATGGATGGAGCTTTGGAAGGGAAGGCAATGTGGATTGTGAATGGTCAATTTTTGTTTGTATCTCTACTTTGGTTGATTCACTTTCATCTAGTCTAGATATTAATTTTATGTTTTATCTTCCGCTTTTGCAGTATGGACGTATCGTGGAAATTGACTTGAAAATTCCACCAAGGCCTCCTGGTTTTGCTTTTGTTGAGGTAAGTTGGCTGATGTTTGTTTGGTATGAGAATATTTTGTACTCTCTCTGTCCCAAAATAAGTGCTCGTCACGAATTTTGAGGAGTCGGACAATCTTAACTTTGACTAAGTATATACACAAAAGTAATAATGCTTATAGGACCAAATACATATCATCAAATTAATTATGCCATATATATTCAAAGTATTTTTTTATAAATTCAGTCAAACTTTGAATTAGTCGACTCCTTGAAGTGCGAGATGAGCACTTATTTTAGGACGGAGGAGTACTCATTAAGTTTACATTCATAATTTGTGCTAGGCTTATAGTGGTACTCATTAAGTTTACACAAACTTTATGTTTTCAGTGGCAAATTTTTAGGAGGTTTTATAATTTATTACACCTTGTTTTAAGAAAACTAAAAAGAATATTGCCTGAAACGCTTATTGTTCCAACATCTCTATGCAACAATGAAAACCATGGATTAAATCAGTAATGCTAAGTACTCTATTAAATGTTACGCAAGGATTCGTAAATTATTCTCTAAAATCAATAATCTAGACAGGCTATGATGATTGAAGACTAACAACACAGTGATACATTTTGCAGTTTGAGGACCCACGTGATGCTGAAGATGCTATATATGGCCGTGATGGATACAACTTTGATGGCCATAGGTTGCGGGTAGGTGGATCTTGATGAATACCTATTTCATTTGATATCTAGGTTACAGAGATGATGGCTATCTGAATTCTTCTAATGTTATTTATACTTTTTGTGCAGGTGGAATTAGCTCATGGTGGACGAGGCCCGTCTTCTTTTGACCGATCTAGCAGCCATAGCAGTGCTGGGCAGCGCGGTGCCTCTAAACGTTCTGATTACCGTGGTTTGTATTTTTTTATTCCCAAATTTCAAGGCATCAGCAACTTGAAATCTCTCTAATCTTATTGTATCGGTTCATTGATTATGCAGTTATGGTTACTGGATTACCTTCTTCAGCATCATGGCAAGATCTCAAGGTTTGTTGAAGATCTAAGGTCATTAGATATTGTTTTGTCTTATAATCCTTAATTTTACTTTCATGTTCAGGATCATATGCGTCGAGCTGGTGATGTCTGTTTCACTGATGTGTACCGTGAGGCTGGAGGTTAGTTTTGAAATGTTCTGATGTTATCAATTTATTACACATCGGAATGACCTTTTGGATAACATTACTGTCATTCAAACTGTATCATATCATATTTTAGAAGGAATGTCTATTAATGGCCATATCTAATTTTATGTTTATGATTGCAGCAACTATTGGAATAGCTGATTATACAAACTATGAAGATATGAAACATGCGGTATGTTTTACAGTGTTTTCTTCATCTTCCCTTTAAAATAGTTATGCACTGTCATTGGAAACTTCTTACATATGATTGATCACTGGAAAAGGACAAATTTCATGATATGTGTAATCTTTGTACCTGTCTGTGCATACTTGCATATTTCCATAAAGATATGTACTGACAACTAGTTACTTTTACCTCGCAGATAAGGAAGCTAGATGATTCTGAGTTTCGTAATGCTTTTTCAAGGACATATATCCGGGTATGGTAATCTTTGTCCTGATGATTTTGATTAGCAGTACCCAAATGCTGTATCGACACATTTGTTTCACCTTCTCGATTGAAAATTAGCATGCTCTCATCATTTTTCCTCTTCTTACTATAGGTGAGGGAGTATGATGCTAAGCGCAGCCGTTCTCGCTCCAGAGGCAGAAGCCGTAGCCGCTCTAAGTCGAGAAGCAGAAGCCGTAGCCGCTCATACTCAAGAAGCAGAAGCCGCAGTTATAGCAAGAGTAGGAGCCCAAGGTAAATTTTTTATTTTCTTCATGCTCAAATGTTGACAAGTGCACATCTAAGATTTTAACATGCATTTTTTTGCTGATTCAGATCTAGATCTGCTTCTCAGTCAAAATCACCTGTTAAAGCAAGGTATGAACAGTTAAATTTGGTATTGAATGGTTTGAAATTTAGAAAAATTTATGTTTTCAAGGAACTAATGGTAACTCAAAATATTGGTATCTATTGCAGGAGAAAACATATCAGTAGTCTACTTTGTTTTTTCTAGATTTGTTTGAAATGTTCCTTTTGTTATTGTACCTTATGGCTTAGATTATGCTTGTTGATGTTGTATTTTTCATTACATGAATTTGGATTTTCACTGCATCTGATTATTAGCATGTAACATTGTGTGTGACTGGATAGCTATTCTTCATTGTTGAAGATTTGCTCTTTTCTTCACTAGATTGGGGCAATGTGAGGATCTGGGGATTGCATTGGTAGGATAATGGAATGTTGAGAACATGGTGATGGTTTGGAACGTTGGATAGTCAGCTGGATTGTGATGCACTGTATGACAAGTGGACTGCAACCAGCAATAGGAGCAAGATAGGGCTGACACCAAACATATACGGACTGGAATTCGTGGTATAATCGAATACTGTTGACTTCAGCGCTTCCATTCTTTATATAAAACCTTGGTCTCAATGATGAGGTTGCATCCTTATTCTCAAATATAAATGTGAGCTTTAACATTGAGATATATATTTCTTTTTGTAAAAAAGTTGCACATCTGAAAAAAAATAAAGGTCTGGTCCTGTTGGACCACTTCAATCCATGTTGGCTGTATCTTTGTTTGCTAATTGTAATTTCCTCTTATGAGAGAATGCAATTTCTAAATAGATTCTGAGCTTTATATGTTATATATATTATTCAAAACAACTGAATGACGGAGGCATGGGTAGATATATCATGTGGTCACTTAATATTTTCCGAATATACTTTATATATTTCTTATATGTATGGGTTCTATGATATTTGGTTTAGACCATATTTTCATGCAACATTATGGACTGACATTTTTTATACATTTTGCAGATCACAATCCAGATCCCCTCCTGTTGTAAGTTTTTGAAATAAATAATGCATTTTTATCCAATACTTTTTTATATATCTGACCAGTTAAGTGTTGTACAGCCACCGCGTGACAAGTCTGCAAGCAGGAGTCCTGTTAGGAGCAAAAGTCTGCCCCGATCTTGTTCTCCGGTATGTTTTCAATGGCTCCAAACCTTCATACTATTAGTCACTTGTTGGTAAGCTAATGCTAAAGCATATATTATATGTGTTTTGTCGTTGATTGCAGGAAAAACCTGAATGATTCGGATTCTGCACTTGAAACATTCAGAAATGCAGAGCTCGAGCTCAAATATTGTCGTACGGATTATGAGCGCTGTGCTAGTAGCATCGCTATTCCTTCCATATTTTTACAAATATTCTGCTCTTTGAGGAGCTCACTGTAATTTTTGTACTTGGCATGATGCAAACGTTGTTGAATTTTAAACTTAGCAGAACGATGGCTTTGATGAGCTCCATCCATTCCTTCCAAATCGTAAGATTGTTGTATGGAGTCATTGTTAATTAAGTTGTTATTCTTTTATGCACTCTCTTCATCGTGGAAAAGATGGAATTCTACTACGTGTGATGTTTGTAAAAAGCAACTGTAGCGTTTGCTTTTGTTCAATCAACGGATTTGAAGAATACAAAGATTTGGGATATAATGTTTCTCGATATTTGATAATCTTTCTGGTATGGTGGTGGTATCATTCTGCATCATTTGTGCAATCACTGGTGTGTTGGGTATATTTCAGCCTTTTGGTCGCTATTACATGTGTGTCCCCTTTTGGCCACGGTGGGTATGGCTTATTGGCCTGTTTTACCTGCATTGAGGCTGTGTTCCCTACTGCACTGAGGGACGCTGGCCCCGCTTGCTGCACCTGCCCCGCGCCTGCCTGCTCGTATCTGCTGCTACGCGCCGGCCTGCTGTGCTTTGCGCGCCTGTTATTGCTGTGTTTTGATCACTTGAATTTAGGGTGTGTTTAGAGGCCAAACATTTGGCCAAAATTTTAGAATTCTGGCCAAAATTTGGCACTGTAGCGAAATGAAAAATACTGTAGCACGTTTTGTTTGTTTATGGTAAATATTATTCTACCATGGGGTAACTAGGTTCAAAAGAATCGTCTCGCAATATACATCTAAACTGTGTAATTAGTTTATTTTTTTACCTACGTTTCATACTCCGGACATGCGTCTTTTGGTGCATTTATTGTTTCGATGTGATGGGATGTGATGAGAGTGCAGAAAATTTTAGAGAGAAACTTGGGCCTCTAAACACACCCAGCTTGAAATTCTAAAATTTCTGTCACATCGAATCTTTAAATGTACTGTTTAGATCCTAATAGTTCAGAACCGTGCTAATTTTAGGATCTAAACACACCTTGAAAATTGGCACTGTTTTTAGATCCTAAATAGTGCCAATTCGTCGTGGCCTTCCCGTTGGTGCTGTTCATGTGAAATAGCAGCCATGGCTGCTTGCTGCTCACGCACGGGAGAGGGAAGGAGGCCTCAATTTGGGGCCTCGTCGACCAGCCAGGGAGGCGGCACGGCGCGCCTTAGGCCCACGTGCGCCCGTGCCGACTGCAGCGCGGGCGGCGGAGTGGCCTCAGCAGCGCGACCATGCTCGCAACATGTGCCGCTCCCCGCCGTCGGGCGAGTGCGCTGGACGGGTGGTGCAGGCCATGGAGGTTTTTGAAACCGCCACCAACGAAAGGCCACGGCGACTTTAACCCCCAAAACCATCACGATTAATCGAAAAAAATAAAAAAATAGGAAAAAAGAAAAAATCCAGCCCTAACGGGTCGGGATCCGGGCCGACACCGGATCTAGAGGTGATGTTGCCGGGATCCGCCGCGAGAGGGAGAATATGGACACCATGAGGCGCCGCCGCGGGGATCTCGCGCCACCGCCCGCCTACATCTCGCGTCGTAGGCTCACCCTTGCGCGGATCCGGGCCGCCGCTCACCGCACCGCCAAGGATGGGAGGATTGGGGGAGGGAGGGGGCGGGGAGGAGATGGAGGCCGCCCGGAAGGAGGAAGCCATGCTCGGGGAGGAGGAGAGGGAAACTGCACGTTATCGGGCTAAGGGTTAGGGAGAGGAGTGAGTGAGTTGAAACCCTAAGTCTCTGTATTTATAGTTAGTGAGGGTGATCGAGTCGGTATGGGCTCTCTAGGTTGGATGGTTGTGTCTCTTTCTTTTTTTAGAAGAGTTTCTGTGCCTCATTAACCGTGGTGGGTTTTTTTTTATAACAACCGGTTATTATAACCGCCACGGTTAATGGAGGCATGTAAGTGCAATCAAGCTCTAAGTGGGTTTTGGTGTTGATGACCACCGAATTAGTGGACTAATGAGATTTACGAAGATGACATGCAGGGAATAAAATGAGGAGTTGATGTACAGGTCCAAAGGCACCCCATGAGCTAGATGGTGGTGTTTCCGGATCAAGGCGTTTAAATTATTTCATATTTTGAATCTTGAGTTTAGGAAATGTCATACTATCAAGAGGGATCCTAGGATTCTCGGGTACCTGTGGACCAAGTGCTCTAAACTTCAAATCAGACACATAACACAACTCCTAGCCTGATCAGCCAGCAAATCTTCAAGTTTCAACCTTTTGTTGTCAGTCAAGGCGGCGGTGCAGCGCCAAGACTGCGTGCGGCAAAGGTTACACTTAAGTTCGACCGTTGGGCTCGTGGGGTATAAATACCTATCCTACCCCTCCCACAACGGTCACCTGGCTCACTCTTCTTCTTCCTCCCGACCAGAACAGCCAGGAGCACCTCTTGCTCTCTTTCTCACCTCCATTGAAGCACCTTGAGCTCCCCACTCAATCTCTCACTTCCCACCAGGGATTTTTGAGGGAAAAGGCAGCAAACTTCGATTGGAGACCGGATCTACTACTTCCCCCACTCAAAAGAGCATTTGGTTCACGTTTGGCCGGAACCCTAGGGTTCTTTACTCTTGGAGCTTGCTCCTAGACGGCTAGGCGTCGCCCTTGAGCTTGCCCCCTTCGTGTGGCGCCCTTGGGAGGTTTGTAACCTCACACAAACAAAGAATACATTACCCCACATCTCTAGGGTTAACTCCCTAGACTTGTGAACGAGGGAAAAAGCAAGCCGGTGGGCAAGCTAAGCCTTGTGTGGCAACCTCAACAACGTGGACGTAACCCAGCCTGTGTGGCGACGGTGAACCACGGGTTAAATCCTTGTGTCACTTGTGTTCTTTACATTCTTGCATATTTATCTTGTGAGCTAGGGTTTCGTCCCGATCTATCTTGTTGCAGCGTTTCTGTTATATTTGGATAGTCCCTTGTGAAGTATTTGTGTGCAGGAACAAGTGTGAATCACGAGAATCAAGTTCACAGCTCTCAGATTCACTTAGGGGTCACCTCTGTGTAGTGACCCGCGGCAGTGCCGCTCGGGGACGCGGCAGTGCCGCGCCTGGACTTCTCGACAGGCCTCGGTTCACTTCTCTCACTCTCTGTCGTCAAATCTCTCACGGGCAGTGCCGCCTATATATACGCAAGCGGCACCGCCGCGCATATCTATCTTGACCGACAAAGTGTGCTAGAGTTTTAACAAGTCGATTTTAGGGGGTCAGCCTATTCACCCCCCCCCTCTAGGCTTCCATCAGATCCTACAAGTGGTATCAAAGCTAGGATACTTCGTATACGCTTCACCGCGTGAAGTATGGACGCGCCGGAGGGATCGAATAAAGGAGGCAAGACCACCGTTCCCGTGGAGGAGGTGGAGGCCAGTAGCAGCGAGCTTTCTCTCGGTACAGCCAGCGAGAGCACCATCAAGGGTGATGTTACCGACCTCGAGAGAAAAGCCGCAAGACAAGCAAGACGAAACGCAAGAAGGCAAGAACGAGAAAAGAAGAAGCTAGAAGATCAAGCTAGTGTCAAGCTTGCCGAGAAGCTTCAAAGAAAAGATCAAAGAAGATTGATTCGTGAGGCAAGGGCTGCTAGAAGGGCAAAGAAGAGAAAAAGCAAAGGCAAGAAGAAGAAGCGAGTCAAGTGAGCTATCAAGTAGCTCCGACGATGGAGATGATGATATCTCCTACAACAAGAAGAAGAAGAAAGAAAAGAAGAAGGATGAGGGCAGCGTCAACAACAACAAGTTCGCCGCCATATCCTTTAACTACTCTTCTTATTTGACTAACCGCGATAAGAAGTCTTTTATCAATGTGCCCGCGGGAAAGTTGCCCCGTTTCGATGGGACCAACTATGCCAAGTGGAAGCACTTGATGAGAGCCTATCTTAGCGCCCTTCACCCCGGTCTTTGGGAGGTTGTGTGCAGTGGATTTCAGCCACCAGTGAACCCCAAAGAGCCGACAAATGATGAGCTAGCAGCTGCCCACATCAATGGTCATGCCACAAGCATCCTCCTAAGTGCTCTAGAAGGCAATGAGTACAATAGGGTGATGAATGTCAATGAAGCCAAGAAGATTTGGGACACCTTGGTACTTGCACATGAAGGTGTAGACAAAGTGAGAAAAGCCAAGATTGACTTGTTGAAGGCCAAGCTCAACCGATTTGTGATCCTTGAGGGAGAAGGAGCCCAAGAAATGTTTGATCGGTTGATGGTGCTAGTTGGCAAGATTAGAGGATTTGGAGATGAGGATCTAGATGACCACACCGTTGTCAAGATCATGCTTGAAGCATATACACCTAGAAATGACATAGTGGTCACCTTGATCCGTGACAAGAAGAAGTTTGAGCAATTCACTCCAAATGATGTGCTTGGTAGGCTGCTCACCTATGACATGCAAAGAGAGGAAGCTAATGAGAGAAGAAAGCTTGGAGAGTTGCAAGCAAAGCTTGAAGGCATCAAGATCTAGGATGTGGCTCTCAAGGCAACCAAGACAAGCAAGCCAAGCTCCTCCAACAAGGTCAAGGGCAGCAAGCAAGCATCTTCAAGTCAAGACAAAGAAATGAAGAAAATGCAAGAAAACATTGATGCAACCTCTTCCTCAAGTGATGATGAAGATGATGGGGCTGAGTACAAGAAGATTGATGACATGGCCCTATTCTTGAAGAAGTATGGGAAGGGGATGAAGGCAAATGGCTACAAGATGGTGCAACGAAGGTTCCCAAACAAGAAAAAGAGGACATGCTTCAACTGTGGCAGCACCGAACACTTTGTTGCCGATTGTCCTTATGAAAACAAGAACAACAAGTACAAGAAGGACAATGGCAAAGACAAGAAGCAAGAGTACAAGAGAAAGGGAAGAAATGTGGGTGAAGCTCACATCGACCATGAGTGGGACTCAACTAAAGAGACAAGTGAAGAGGAAGTCCATGTTGCAACATTTGCTATGCAAGAGACCTCTACACCCAAGCTCTTCAACAACATGACCGTTGATGAGGATGAGGAAGAAAATGACTCCACTCATGTTTGTCTTATGGTCAAGCATGAGAAGGTAAAACCCACACCCAAACCTTCTCCTTCTCTTAGTGATGAATCTAGTGATCTTAGTGAAAGCTCTAGTGATGATAGTGAATCTAGTGATGATGAGGAATATGTTAGACTCACCAAGAACCTAGATCCCAAAACTAGAGGCTTTCTTGCTCAACTAATGGCAGATTTAGAGAGTACCCAAGCGGAGTTAGCAACTAGAGATAGTCAACTTGATAGACTTAAAAAACTCTATGTTGATAACAAGGATGCTCTTATAGCTGAGAGAAGTGAGGTGGCTTCCTTGCAAAAGAGCCTAGCTAATGAGCAAGGAGACCATGCTCTCACAAAGAAGGCTATGGTTGCCCTTAATGGAAAATATTGTGACTTGCAAGACAAGCACAAAGAGCTTGAAACCAAACATAGCATTCTTTGGGAGAGCAACTCACATCTCTTAGCCAAAAAGGATACCTCTACTCCCTCCACTAGTCAAGGTTGTGGTAAATGCTATAATGTTGATATGAATGCTTATGCCACTAACCTTGCCAACATGAAAGCAATGGAGAAAGAGATCACTAGGCTCACTGCTTTGGTAAGAAAAGAAGGTGAAACCAGCAAGCCAACTGTGAGCAACAAAGTTGAGGTTCCAAAGAAGCCCAACTACATTGATGGGAGAAATCCAAGAATCAAGGATGGACTTGGACACAAGCATGGAAACAAAACCAATGGTCGAAAGCTGATTAATGGTGTTAAATGTGTCAAATTCTTGAGCAAAGGCATAGTAGGTACAGAGAGACCTGCACAGAGCCTTGGACACAAGCCAACCCGAGCTGGACTATCTGCTACACGCGGCAGTGCCGCGAGGATGGGCGGCAGTGCCGCGCCCCCAAGAAAAGGGAAGGTCACCTACTCACCCCCTCATATGTAATAGACCAAGAAAGATGTTCCAAAGGGCTATGAAGAAGGTCCGGAAGTCGAGAACATTGTCTGGGCTGTTCCAAGAGGCCACTCCTATCAATCAAAGGCAAAAGCAAGCAAGTTGGACTCCAATCCTTGCTTTGAAGTGAAGGCAAACAACAAGGGGGAGGTGTATGCAAAGTACATGGGCAAAGGATGAGAAAGATTTACCGCAACACCTCTATTTGGGTTCCCAAAGTTCTTGTGACTAATGTAAAAGGTCCCAAGAATCTTAGGGGACCTAAAAACTTGTGAACTAAACTTGTTTTGCAGGCATACTCCTCCGGTGGGTCAAGTTGGGTGCTTGACAGTGGCTGTACAAATCATATGACCGGAGAAAGGAGTATGTTTTCATCATATTCCCAAACCAATGATGAGAGGAACAACATAAGGTTTGGAAATGATGATGTAAGAAGCGTGATCGGTCTTGGTAAAGTTGCTATCACTACTGAGCATGATGTTTTAGATGTCTTGCATGTTGATTCGTTAGGATACAATCTATTGTCAGTCTCACAATTATGTGGGAAAGGCTACAATTGTCTCTTTACGGATGTTGGTGTGGAAGTCTTTCATAGGGAGGATTCCTCTGTTGTCTTTACAGGCAAACTCAAGAATAAGCTTTACTTAGTTGATTTCAACAAAAGTAAAGCTAAGCTTGAGACCTGTCTTATGGCAAAATCTAGCATGGGCTGGTTATGGCATCGCCGTCTAGCACATATTGGCATGAGGAACTTGGCCAAACTGTAGAAAGACAACCACATCATTGGACTAACAAATGTTGATTTTGACAAAGACAGGATATGTGGACCTTGCCAAGCCGGAAAGCAAGTAGGTTGAAGATCTCTAGATTGGTTTTGGCTAATTGATGACATCCTTAGGACTAATCTCTCTATGCTAAGTGTTGATTTAGTTGGAGATTGGTCAAGCCGAGGATTGTGCACGGTGGTCATGGTGGATGGGTCGAGATGATCCAAATGTTGATCAAGTGCATGACATGGCGTGTTTCGAGGATCAAAATGGGCTCAAGGCAAAGGTATATCATAGGGCCATTTTGATTTTACACTCAAGACACCATAGAGGGTGTGAGTGATTATAGGATCGATAAGCCGTACTATAAAGAGGGGAAAACTATCGTACATATCGGTCCTCATGTGCCTCTAGGTTCAAAATCATTTGCATGCATTCTAACCTAGAGAGCTAACTCCGTACTTGATGAAAAATGTTTTCAAAATGCTAACACATGGTGTCGGGGTGTTCTTCGACGTGTCGGCAACAAGAATCAAGTGACGGAAGTTGGTTTGGAGCAAAGGCGAAGGAACGACGACGAAACGACGGAATTTCGCAGCTCAGACAGTGACCGGACTCACTGACCGGAAGCTGGAAAATCCGACCGGACGCACCCGCGCGGCTGGTCCGGCCAAATTCCGAGAGCATGTTTCTCGGTCGGTGGTCGACGGTTGATCGGACGCGACCGACCGGAAGCATCCGGCGCGACCGGAAGCTGGACGGCCGCCGACGGACGCACTCGCGGGCTCGGTTTGTCGGCCGTGGGGTTTGTCGGTTGTGACCGGACCCACCGACCGGACTCACTGGTGAGTCCGGTCAGTGCGTCCGGTCAGGCTGATTTGTGCGTGGTTTGCACCCCAACGGCCACATTTTGTGGTGGGGGGTATTTATACCCCTTTGGCCGGCTTGTAGAGGTCTCTTGGTCATTTTGAATCAATCCTAACACCTCTAGAGCTGAGCATACTCCCTCCTCCTCACTCCTTTGCTTGAGAGCATCCATTCTAGTGAGTTGAGGTGATTCAAGTGCACTTGCTTTGATCTTTGCATCTAGTGGCACTTGTGGATCGTTGTGAGCCGGTGGTTTTCTTGTTGCTCTTGGAGAGCACCACTCCTAGCCGGCTTGGTGATTGGTGGAGGCATTGGTAAGAGTTGGTGATTGTTCTTGGCCACCTCCGGTGATTTGTGAGAGGATCACACACTCCTCGTCGGGGAAGACAAAGTGTGAGTAATCTATTGCTCGTGTCTTGGGTACCTCTCATTTGCTTTGGGTGCGAGAAGCCTAAAGGCATTTGGCTTGGAGTGAGCTCCACCTCGACCCACACGTGAGAAGGTCGGCACAACGGAGATTAGCTTGAGGGTGCTCAAGTGAACTTCGGGTTAAATCTTGTGTCTCCACTTGTCTCTTGGTGATTGGCTTTAATTTGGTTATCACATTGATTCATCCTTGGTGATTGGATTGACTAGCCTCGACATTGTGGTATATCATCTCTACACACTTGCATTACTTTCATATATCTTGTGCTAGTGTAGTTTGAGTAGACTTGCTTAGTTGCTAGAATAATTAGCTTGTTCACCTAGTGGTAAAGTAGTGACTTAGCCCTTGTGTGTGAATTAGAGACTATAGTAACTAGAATTGTCAATAGGAGGCTTGCCGACAAGTAGAGCTAGAGCAAACACTTTTACGCTTTGTTATTTACTAACAAGTTGCTCTAGTGATTTTGTAGAATTTTTATTAGGCTATTCACCCCCCTCTAGCCATTTAGGACCTTTCAAGTGGTATCAAAGCCGTGGTCACCGTTTTAGCAAGGAGTAACACTCTTCGGTGCAAGATATGGCTACTATAGTGTTCAACCATGTTGGGGGAAAGCCACCTCACTTTGATGGTGAGAGTTCTTTTGATCATTGGAAGAGAAAGATGACCATGTACCTTGGATCGATACATGAGAGAGTATTGGAGGTGACGGAGAATGATTATGTCATTCTTGATCCCACCAAGCTCACCGATGAGGATAGAGCAAACCGCACTTGCAATCGGATGGCACTCAATACCATATACAATGCCATCGATGCAAAGATATTTGAGGGCATCAAGGACTTGGATCGTGCAAGTGAAGTGTGGACAAGATTGAGTGAAACATATGAGGGCACCAAGGTTGTCAAGAGTGCCAAGCTATATGGCCTCAAAAGTGAGTTTGAGACCTTCAAGATGAAGGATGGTGAGACAATTCTTGAGATGTTTCACCGGCTACAAGTGATTGTCAATGACCTCAAGACATTGGGCTATAAGACACAAGATCAAGACTTTTGTCACAAATTCTTGATTAGCCTACCTTCAAGATTCAAGATGTTGATTCTCATGCTACAAAGAGATGGGCTTGATTCAAAGAATCCAAATGATCTACTTGGAGAGGTGTTGACATTTGATAAGTATGATCATGATGTTGATGCCAAGGAAAAGAAGGAAGACAAGAAGGTTGAGGAGAAGAAGGCCGTTGCATTCAAGGCATCCTCTACCTCACACAAGGGCAAGGCAAAAGCACAAGAAGAAGAATGTGATGTATCCGGCCTAGAAGAGGTTGATGAAGCTCTTGCCTTGGTGGTAAAGAAGTTTGGCACCATGCTCAAGTACAAGAGGAGATTTGGGAACTATAAGAAGAAGGATACTTCCAAGGGCAATGAAGACAATAGGCTATGTTGGAAGTGTGATAGTCCCGACCATCTCTTTGAGGAATGTCCTCATAGGAAGGACAAGAAGAACAACAAGGACCGTAGAAGGGGCAAGAACAAGGCCACCTTCAAGCAAGGCAAAGATGGTGCATTTGTTGTGACATGGGATAGTGATGAGTCCGAAGAAGAAGAAGAGGGCAAGGCTATGATGGCTCTAGTTGACCAAGACAAGCCTTCTCTATTTGACTCATCCTCCGGTTCATGCTTCATGGCTAAGGCCACTAAGGTATATGATGAACCATCCTCTAATGAAGTAAAATATGATAGTGAGGAAGAATATGATGAATCAAATGAACCCACTAAAGATGAGATGTTTGAGGCAATGGAGCAAGCTAACATTGTTCTCATAGCTAAGGCAAAGGAATGTATGGCCTTGGAAAAGAGAGTTGCCTCTCTTGAAAAGAGCCTTAGGGAGCAAGAAGCATCCTATGAGTGTCTAAAGGAAGACCATGAGGAGCTTCAACTTGCTCATACAAAGCTTGAAAAAGCTCATTCCTTGCTAGTAGCTAAGAGTGACAAGGTTGTCTTGGTCTCCAAGAGGAATGTTGGTTCAACATGTGACATTATAGATGAACCATTCGTGGTTGATGTTGAAGAACCAAACATACCCTCCACATCCACACCAACCCACTCTACCTCCACTAGTAGTGATGAAAAGGTTTTAGATTCATCATTATTAGTTGAGATATGAGACTCTCAAGAGAGAGGTGGATGAGCTCACCCACGCCTTGGGTAAGGCATATGGTGGGGATGCCAAGTTGCTAAAGTGCTTGGGTAGCCAAAGATTTTCCCTTAACAAGGAAGGTCTAGGGTATATCCCCAAGAAGGGCAAGAAGGCTTTTGTGACTCCAAAGCCTAGCTTTGTGAAGAGCAATGGTTCTTATTGCCAAAGATGCAAGCAAGTTGGGCATCTAGAGCAAAAATGCACTAAAATGAACACCAACAAGAAAGCAAACAAAGTGCATTCCATTTGTTTTGATTCTTGCTATTTGCTTACCAAGAGGGAGAATGGTGTGAAGGCAAAGTTCATTGGTACACCTATTGTGGGACCAAAGAAGAAGTCCATTTGGGTGCCAAAGGCTTTGGTGACTAACCTCCAAGGACCCAAGCAAGGATGGGTACCTAAATCTCATTGATTTGTCTTGTAGGTGGATTACAAGTCCGGTGGGAGGCATTGGATTCTTGATAGTGGGTGCACTCAACACATGACCGGTGATGCTAGAATGTTCAACTCTTTTGATACAAGTTCAAGTGGTGGTAGTATCACATTTGGTGATAATGGTAGAGGCAAGATCAAGGGTCATGGCAAGATTGAGATCACAAGTGATTTGAGCATATCCAATGTGGCACATGTTGACAAGGTGAACTTCAACTTGCTCTCGGTAGCACAACTATGTGACCTTGGTTTCAAGTGCATATTTGGGGTTGATGACATTGAGGTTGTTAGCATGAAAGACTCAAAATTGATATTCAAAGGCTTTAGGCATGACAACCTCTATCTAGTTGATTTTGGCACAAGAGAAGCAAAATTGAGTACATGCTTGCTCTCCAAATCAAGCATGGGTTGGCTTTGGCATAGAAGGCTAGGACATGTTGGCATGAAACAATTGAACAAGCTTGTGAAGCACAACCTAGTGAGAGGCTTGGATGGAGTTGAGTTTGAAAAGGACAAGCTATGTGGTGCATGTCAAGCCGGCAAGCAAGTGGGCAACACTCATCCTAAGAAGAATTTCATGAGCACTTGCAAGCCATTTGAGTTGATGCACATGGATTTATTTGGTCCAACCACATACACTAGCATTGGAGGCAATAAGTATGGATTTGTGATTGTGGATGATTTCACTAGATATACTTGGGTATTCTTTCTCAATGACAAGAGTGACACATATTCCATATTCAAGACATTTCTCAAGCAAGTGTGCAATGAATATGATGTTACCATCAAGAAAGTGAGAAGTGACAATGGGAGTGAATTCAAGAATACAAGAGTAGAAGTGTCGTGGTCTAGTACCACCGTCACAATAATGTCTGGCTAATGCGTGCTCCGATGGCCTAGCTCTAGAGACAATGACACGGGATTTATACTGGTTCGGGGCAAATCGCGCTCCCTAGTCCAGTGTGATCACTATCCGAGCTCAAATGCTCATACCGGGGCTCAGTACAAGCAAGGCGAGAGAGGGAGAGGGCTCCCAAGTCTCTATGATTGAGGCTAATGCCAATATCGCGTGGGTGTTGTGCTGTTGAGAGTGAACCTTGTCGTTCTGCCTCAACCCAGAGGCCTACCTCCCCCTTTTATAGTTGTAAGGGGGGTAGGGAACATGAGCTCCCCTTGGGTTGAGGACTTGGAGAAACGAGGACGTACGTACAGGGTAGTAGATATGTGGAAGAGCTCTCAGTCGAGCTCCTGGCGCGGACGAGAGCTCCCTTCGAGCTCTTGAGTGCCTTGGGTGTTGAAATTGGTCGTCGTCGTACGCGGGAATCGCGGTTTGGACGGTGGTCAGGCGTCGCCCTGTCTCTAATCGCAGTTGGAAGACGTCTTCTCGGTATGGGGGCGCCCATACCGTCGATGGGAAGGCGTACCCCGTATGTACCCGCGTGGCACTGTACCGGGGCTGTTGGAGCCGACGGGGTATGGCGAGGTGGCCGAATGACCTCTCCCTGTAGCTGTAGCTCTACGTGGCTACAATGCTCGTCAGGGAGTGGTTGAGCTTGTCAGGGAGTTGTTGGCCAACTCCCGTACCCGCAGGCTTCTTTGAGAAGGCAGGCGGATGAGCTCTCGGCAGTTGTCGTCGTGAGGCTCGTCGCGAGGAAGCTCGAGCGAGGCGGAAAGAGGTCCCGGGATGAGGTCGAGCGCGTTGAAGACAGGGGAGCTCGTCGTTGAGAGACTTCGAGCAGAGCGGAACGATGGATCTCCGTTCGAGGAGCTCATTTGTGAGAGCCCGAGCGAGGCGGAGGCTTGTCCTTGCGTGGAGAGCTCATGTGTGATGGAGACTTCGTGTGCCACGGTAGGATGTCTTGCCTTTCTCGCGATCGGGGTTCGGGATTATGTTTGGGCTGAGAGCTCGCTCATGGGTATCCCAAATATCGATCCCCCACAGTAGCCCCCGAGCATTTGGGGGAGAAGAGGTCTCTCCCAGATGCTGTCCGCGTGGCGGTCTTCTTCGTAGAGGGGACCCTTGTTCGAGGATTTGATGTTTGTTTGTGGGTGCGCGCGAGTGCACCCGCGGGTGTAGCCCCCGAGGCTCCGTGAGAATAGTAGATTCTCGCGGAGGCTTTTTAGAATTTCCGTGGGCTCGCCGACCCGTCCCTCTTGCGATTGTTCACAGAGGTGATCAGCTCGGGCCCGATCTTGCCTCGTTTGCCGAGATCGAGTGCTCAGGGAGCTGCCGTCGGATAGTCCAGGTGAGGCTCGAGCTCGTCAGCTCGTTCGTTTGATCAGCTGGTGGATCAACCTCAAATTCCGAGAGCCCGACTTCCGTGGTTCTCGAGCCCCCAAGCGATGTCTGGGGGTGAGGCGCTTCCTCATCGGAGAGGTTAGCTCGGAGTCGGTTGTAGCCCTCAGCGACCCAGACGCGCACAAGCGAAAGCCCCCGAGCCTTTTCGAGAGCTCGAGGCGCGGGCCGTCGATGCCGCTTCCGCAAGGCGCTCCTCGCTCGTGGTATCTCCGGGCGGCTCTCGAAGCTCACGAGTTGAGCTGGCCTTCGAACCCTGAGGCGGTGAGCTCGCGTTGCGAGCTCCGCTTTTCGGAGCTCGGCGACTTGACCGTTGCGCTGAGCTCTTGGATTTTTACCCATTGTGTAAAAAATAGCCGTTGAGATCTTACCGTTGGGATTTTTACCGTTGGCGGGGGGTTATCCCATTAATGCCGCGTCCGTTCGGCTTCCGCCAGGTGTCGTGCGTGCGCCGATCTCGCGGTGTCAGTTGCGGGCGGACGTGGTGCGTGGTGGCCCCCCGGCGGTTTCATCTCGTCGCCTCCGCCGCGCCGGAGCTCTATAAATAGGCGGAGATCGGGGAGCGGTTTCACCTTCCCGTCTCTTGCCTTCCTCCACGCACGCAGAGAGAGAGAGAGAGTTCGATCGCCGCCGCCTGCCCGTAGATCTAATCCTCCACCTCCCCTGCTTCACCGGCGGCTTGTTCCGGAGACTGAGAGATGGGTTCGTGGCTGCGTTCGACGGCGACGGAGGCGTTGATCGAGCGGTGCAGCACCGTCGGCGGGTTGCCGTATCCGCGGACGGCGGCGGAGGAGTGGATCATCCCGCCGGCGTCCCACGTGGTGCCCGACCCGCCGGCGGGGTACGTCGTCTCGTTCATCGCCTTCCACGAGCGCGGGCTCGGCATGCCCGCGGATGACTTCTTCCGGCGGCTCATCGCGTACTGGGGCATCGAGCTCCAGCACCTTACGCCGAACGGGGTGCTGCTCCTCTCCGCCTTCACGATGCTCTGCGAAGGGTGGTTGGGGATCCCTCCCAACTGGGAGCTCTTCAAGCACTACATCTTCGCGAAGATTCAGCCACTGCCGGGCAGGGGAGGCGGCCCGGCCCCGATCGCCTGTGTGCCGATGCAGCTGCGCGGGGGGAAGGTCCGAGAGTCCTTCCCGGAGGACGACTTCCCGTCGGCCAACCCCGGGTGGAGAGAGGAGTGGTTCTATCTTAAGAACGACCCCTCTCATCCTCTGCCGCGGTTCACCGGCCGCACCTTCGCCAAGGGAAGCCCGCTGTGGCGCGAGGGCCCGCATGACAACACCACGAAGCAGGTGGAGGCGGCTGTGAGCAAGATCAAGTTGCTCCGGGACGCCGGGCTGACGGTGAATCACATCATCGAGGCTTGGCTTAGCAAGGCGGTGGTGCCTCTTCAGCGTCGAACTCTCCGGATGTGGGAGATGAGGGAGGAGGAGGCGCCGTTCGTGGGGACGGCAAACGCCCCTGGCCTCACCGTCGACCAGGTGGAGTTTTGGATGAAGCAAGTGACGAAGACGGGGGTGAGGGCGCCAGGAGCTCCCCAGATCCTCCCTAGTCCAGAGACCTCTACGCTGGTAAGTGCTCGTCGTCTTGCCTTAGCTTATTCCTTCGTTGTCTTGCGTCTGCTAATGAGCTCGAGCTCTACAGGTTGGCGCGGTGCGTCCTTTCGGCTCCCAACCTCCTCTTCCCGTGGAGCTGAGGCCGACACCTGCCGGCGTCCAACAGGCCCTCGTTCGGAGCGAGGAGGCGGGCTCGTCCAGCGGAGGCGGCAAGCAGGCGGTCGAGGAGGTGGAGCCCGGCCGTCGGCTGCGGGGTGAGCCCTCGACGCCGACGGTGCTCTCGCCTGGGGAGGTCGGGACCTCGTCGGGGCCAGTGAGCTCACCGTCCCTCGGGTGATGGCCTTGAGCACGGCGGCGCCGCTCACGCCCTCACCGCACCGGCGCCCAAGCCCCGACGCAAAGTCGGGTGCTTCGATCGGGGCGACTGACTCGGGGCTCTGCGTAGCCGAGGTGTAGAAGAAGAAGAAGCAGAAGAGGGTGGCCGCCAGGTAAGCTCTCTACCCTTCGTGTCATCGTTGGCGGTAGCGGTTGACCACAGGCATTGACCTCTGGCTGTGTTCAGGGCGGCGACGGCGTACCCTGTGAAACGTCTGAACACAGACGTGCCGAGCCCGGCTGGCGCGGGCTCGGGCTTAGAAATGACGAGCTCGACGGCGCCGTCGTCCCATGAGCTCGGGTGCCGTGTGAGCTTCGGCGCCGGGGCGAAGTCGGGGATAGTGATGGCGAGCTCGGCAGCGGAGCGGGAGCGGCGGCGCGGCCGAAAGGCTCGAAGATGATGGCGCTGTTCCCCCTTCAATGGGACGTTGTCGACCAGCGCCTCGCTGGTTTTCGGGAGCCTCTGGCTCTGGACTCCCCATCGGCGCCGACGACCGTCCCCCGCGGGTCAAGCGCCGGAGACCGTGTGCCGAGCTCGATCGGGCGAGCCTCGGTCGATGGCCTCGCTGGGGCGGCGGGGCGCCCAAGACTCAAAGCCATCGCGAGCTCTTCGGTGGCGGAAGAGGCGGAGAAGGCGGCCCCCGAGGAGACTCCGGTCGTCGAGGAACGCGGGCCGAGAGGAGCCCGCCCGAGGTCGAGGTCCGCCCCCGACCGGCGAGATCGTCGACATCTCCGACGACGAGGACACCGAGGCGGTGGGGAGGACCGAAAGGGGCGGGATGAGGCCTCGGAGGGGGCGGGGGCGCCGGGCGCGGGCGCCGCCGTGCGTCTGCGGTTTGGTGCCATTCCTTGGCACGGCGAGGGTCAAGCTTGGGGGGATGACGACGACCGTGCGCTGCCGCGCATCAAGTGTCCCCCCTGAGGGTGCGAACGTTGTGATGCCCCCGACCTACGCCCGACGACGGCACAGCCCACCTTCGCCGTTGGAGGACCCGGGTCGCTCTGCGGTCGGCGCCGGGCAAGACGCGTGTGTTTCGCTCTATCGTGGCGCTAAGAGCTCCCTTTTATGCCCTCCTGTCTTGCTCACGCGTTGGTGTTTTTTCAGGGGGTGCAGGACGCCATCGTGGGGTATAACCGGCTGACGCGGACTGCGCTGAGGGCCGGCGGCTTCGTCGGAAGGCTGACGGAGCTGTGCGCGGAGATGTGCGAGGAGCTTGGCTCGGCACAACTTCAGCATCGGTTTCTCGAGCGCCGGGCGAAGGACGTGGCCGAGTTCGTCCGCGACGCGGAAGGCCGGGCCTCTCGAGAGGCCCAGGAGAAGGTGGAGGCCGCGCTGCGGGAGGCGGCCCGGCGGGAGGAGGAGCTCGAGCTCGCCCATAGGCAGCAGCGTGGGAAGATGCAGGAGGAGCTCGACTCCCTTCGCCGGATGCTCGACAACAAGGAGCTTGAGCGCCGGGCGCTGAGCCGAAGCGCTGAGTCCCCTCCCGGAAGGATAAGGACAAGCTCGCCGAGCAACTCCGCCACCGTGACGCCGAGCTCGAGGGTAAGTACTCCGCACCACGCCGTCTTTTCGCCTTGCTTTATTCAGCGCCGAGGCCGATTATCCTCATCTCGGGGCTTAGCCTATGACCGCGAGGCCTCCGAGTTGTGGTGTGACCTCCGTGCCTCGGAGGCGGAGCGGGTTCGGTTCGGGGGCGAGAACTATGAGCTCGGTACAACGAGCAAGAGCTCTACGACGAGCCGTGGAGTAAGCGGGCGGCTCGTTTCCTTTCTTGCATCCCCGCCGTGTCGTGACTTGTGTCCCGACTGTCCGCCTTTGTTTGCAGCCGAGAAGCGGAACCGCTCGGGACGACGCGGGATGCCGAGGACGAGTCGGGAGCTTGCCGCCGAAGCCTCTTCAAAGACACGCAGCTCGCACCGCAAGAGAAGGAGGCGGACTGGCGGTCGTACCCGGCACCTCGTCGGGCGCGAGGAAAGGGCTCGAGAACCTCCAAGGGTATGTTTGCTAAGGCCATGGAGGAGGTCGAGAGCTCGAACGCCGCGCGTGAGGGTCTCGCCCGAGGTGGGGGCCGTCATGGGCGATGTTCTCGGTGGCGGACTTGGTGAACCCGGCCGCGCGGGTGTTAGCCATCCCGCACAAGGTGACGGAGGATGCGAGCCGCGTGGTCCACAAAGGCGACAGCGCCGCCTTCACCCACTACCCTTACTGAGGTCGACATCGTGAAGAAGGGGTGGGCGCCGGGCGTTGACGATGCCGATGTGGAGCTAAGGTTGCCGCCGCCAGGCCGCGACCGCGAGCTATCTCGCCGAGCTCTTCGCTTGCCACCGGGAGCTCGGTGTTTCGAGCCTCCTCGGGTTGAAGACGGAGCGCAGAGGAGCCCGCCGAGGAGGAGGAAGCCGCCAGACGCCCCCGCCCGAGGCCGATGGACCAAGACCCGCCCCGCGGAAGAATAGGAGCTCGAGGCTAGGGCCTCTTCGGTTGTGAGCTTATTAAGTCCTCGTAGTCGAGGCAAATTGTAAAAACTTATGGCAGCTCGTGTGTTAACTAATGGAAGTCGCCTTCCCTTTCATCGTATCTGTTTCTACTTTGACTTTTGGTGAGCTCATGGTTCGAGAGCCGGATGGCGGGCCGCCTCGCCGGCCGTAGGGGCGCGGGAGGTCGTTAGGGCGCGCGCGCCACGCTCTAAGATGATGAGCTCACGACTTAGTCATTTCGAACATCGTTTCGAAAGTTAAGAGGGGAGAGTGTGAGCTCGTGAGTTTGAGCTCGCCGCTGAGCTCAACTTGTAAGTTTTTGCGAAAAATGGTGTGTTAAAGCGCGGGGTGTGCACCCCGCTCCTTGTAGCCCCCGAGCAAGGGCGGGGTCTTCGCCGTGGCGAAGGCCTGGGTCGTTGCTCAAATGTGCTAAAGGAAGAATTCAAAATGCTTGCACATATTTTTGCATCGAATTTGTGCTTTTATTGAGCTCCTCGAGCTACAACATTTCGAAATACACTTAGGGTAGAAGCGACGAAGGCGCTCGATGTTCCACGCTGGTGAGGACTCGGCCTTGGTGGTCCTTGAGCTTGTATGTGCCCGGCCTCAAAGACTTGGTCGATGGTGAAGGGACCCTCCCAAGGTGCCGAGAGCTTGTGCTTGTCTTCGAGCTCGACTCGCGCTGGACGTGGTCGCCGACGCCGAAAGCTCGCCCCTTGACGCGGGCGATCGTGGGTAGCGCATCATGGACCGCAGGTACTTGGCGGAGTGGATGAGGGCGATGTCACGGGCTTCATCGAGCTGATCGGCGCGTCTTCGGCGCTGGCTTGGTTGTTGCGCCGTTGAAGGCCCGGACGCGGGCGAGCCGCACTCGAGGTCGGTGGGGGGAGCACGGCCTCGGACCCAAAGACGAGGAAAAATGTCCGCCCGCGGCTCGCTTACGTTGTACCGAAGACTCCACACGACCGAGGGGGCTCGGGCGAGCCATCGGCGAGCCGTATTTCGAGCCTCTTGAAGATGCGTGACTTTACGCCCGCAGATCATGCCGTTAGCTCTTTCTACCGCCGTTGGTCCTCGGGTGGCCGACGAGGCCGTGGTCGACGCGGATGCCGCGGATTGGTGCACCCCGGTCGATGAAGACCTCTCCCACGGTTGGTGCCGTTGTCGGTGATGATGGAGTTCGGGACCCCGAACCTGGATGGATGATACCGGTGAAGAACTTGACGGTCCTCCTCGCCGACATCGCGCGATGGGCATGACCTCGATCCACTTGGAGAACTTGTCGATGGCGGCGAGGAGGTGCGCGGTATCCCCCAAATGTCTTCTTGAAGGGTCCTACCATATCGAGCCCCCGGCACCGCGAACGCCGTGAGAGGGATCGCCCGAGGGATCGCGGGGAGGTGCGCCTCGCTTAGCGAAGAACCGGCAGCCCTCGCGGCGTCGGACGACTCAATGGCGTCGGGCGATGACGGTTGGCCAAGAGAAGCCTTGACGAAACGCCTTCCAACGAGGGCTCGTGGGCGCCGCATGATGGCCGCACTCGCCGGAGTGGATCTCCTTGATGAGCTCTTCCCTTGCTCGAAGGTGATGCAAATACGAGGACGCCGAGGCTCCGCGTCTATAGAGTTCTTCCCCCGACGGGGCGAACGATTTGGCCCTTCGCGCCAGCGCCTTGATTCCTCCCGCCCCTCTGGGGAGCTTGCCTTCCTTTTGAACCACAGAGCGGCGGATCCGCCGCCGGGCTTTGGAGCCGCCATGGCCGAATCCAGCCCCCGAGCCGCCCCCCGAGCCAATCGGGTTCGAGCTCGTAGCTGCGTGCCTTCGCGGTGGGCGAAGTTTGAGCTAGCGGGAGCGTCTACCTCCATGGGGTCCGAG